>SJYT01046799.1:1211704-1512508 GCA_006410635.1 Cephalophus harveyi
AGGGAGGCCTGGCGTGCTGCGATTCATGGGGTCGCTGAGGGTTGGACACGACTGAGCGAATTCACTTTCACTTTTCACTTTCATGCATTGGAGAAGGAAATGGCAACCCACTCCAGTGTTCTTGCCTGGAGAATCCGAAGGACGGAGGAGCCTGGTGGGCTGCCATCTATGGGGTCACACAGAGTTGGACACGACTGAAGTGACTTAGCAGCAACAGCAAGTTTATCATGCCGCCCTAAGTGGATCTTCCTTAGAGCAGCGCCCGGGGCTATCGGATCCTGTCCGGTTTACAACGTGATCCTAGAGAAGGCCTGCCCGTCCGCCCACGTGTCCGTTGGTCCGCGCGTCCGTCCCTCCGCTCATGCACACATCCCTCCATCCCTCCGCCCCTCCGCGCGTCCGCCCCTCCGCCCGTGCGCGCATCGCCCCCCTCACGCCATCAACCCATCCGCCTGTCCGCCCCGCGCTGGGAGGTGGGGATTGCCCGTTCCCCGGTCTGTGGCTCCCAGCCGAACCCGTTTCCCCGCGCAGCTGGCAGAGGTGCGACTGAGCAGGCGCTCGGCGAAACTTTACCTTCTTCGTGGACGGAGTGACCAAGATGACATCGCAGAGTTCTGCAGAAGGGGCCCAGAGACCTAAGGAGGTGAACGTGCGCCCTTAGTTAAATACGCCTATAGTTCGGTCTGGACGCGAGAGAATACACTTTCCACCCACTTCTTAGGCACTGCTCACTCTTAAGAGGAAAAAGGAACGAAGAGGAAGTTCGAGGCTGCCGGTAAAGCTAGGCTATTGCAGTGGCGAGGAGGGCGGCTGGCCGCGTGCGGTGGGGCTCCGTGTGGCTGCTCTGCGTTATGATGTCGGTGTTGGTGCTGGAGCGCTTCCAGCTCATCGCAGGTAGGATGAGGGAGAGAAGGAGGGAGGGAGGAGGGGTAGCGGTCGCTAGGCCGTGAGATCGCAGTCGGCTGGGTTCAGTTCAGTTCAGTCGCTCAGTCGTGTCCGACTCTGCGACCCCATGAATCGCTGCACGCCAGGCCTCCCTGTCCATCACCAACTCCCGGAGTTCACTCAGACTCATGTCCATCGAATTGGTGATGCCATCCAGCCATCTCATCCTCTGCCGTCCCCTTCCCCTCCTGCCCTCAATCCCTCCCAGCCTCAGGGTCTTTTCCAATGAGTCAGCTCTTCGCTTGAGGTGGCCAAAGTATTAGAGTTTCACCTTCGCATCAGTCCTTGCAATGAACACCCAGGACTGATCTCCCTTAGGATGGACTGGTTGGATCTCCTTGCAGTCCAAGGGACTCTCAAGAGTCTTCTCCAAGACCACAGTTCAAAAGCATCAATTCTTCGGCGCTCAGCTTTTTTCACAGTCCAACACTCACATCCATACATGACCACTGGAAAAACCATAGCCTTGACTAGAAGGACCTTTGTTGGCAAAGTAGTATCTCTGCTTTTCAATATAGGGGCGCGAATAACCCTGAGGTAGCTTTCGGAAAATGCTGATTGATTTATTGAACAATTACATACGGAATCCCTGCTTTGTGCAGAGTCGCCTAGTGTAGGAGCCTGAGAACAAGTGTTTCCTCAAGTTTGTGCTCTGGTGTTCTGTAAACTTCTTTCTCCCTTGCATCATGCTAGTTGCTGGAACTGAGGGAAAAAATAAAAAATGTGAAGTGAGATTATTCCGGGACTTTCCTGGTGTCCAGTGGTTGAGACTCCACCTGCACTGCAGGAGGCAGGGGTTCAGTTTCTGCTGGGAGAGAACTAAGATCCCATATGCCACCTGTGGTGGCCAAAAACAAAAAACTCAACAGAAACCTCTTCAACAGGGGAGAAGGAACTGGGCCATGGATCATTCTAGCTGAGAGTCCCTTATTCCCTTTAAAAAGAAAAGGAAATAGACTCCACCTGCATATCTTGACTTCACTAAAGTCTTTACTGAGAGTGCATGGGTGTAACCAAAAGTGGGCTCCACCTGTTGGTCCCTCAAAAGCCAGTGAAGAGGCCAGGTTGGTGGAAAGGAAACTGCTTTATTTTGGATATTGGTGGATTGGCTGGGTGGATGGGGTGGTGGTGGGGTTGGTTGGGGGAAGGAAAAAACAAAGCTTGAGGATTTTATATGGATTTATGAGGGGCCATGAACTAAGGGGTTTTGTACCTGAGGATGCCCCCCTGGACCTACCCCCCCTCCAAAAAAAAGGGGGAAGATATTTCCAATCACATGATTGTGTTTTAGAGTACCAGGACTATGTTTCTTTCAAGGGTCTTCCATAACCTTCTCTGGTTGCCACAGGTTTACTGCAGGTGGAGATGGCAGGGAGGACTCAGATGGTTTTCTTGAATGAAAATGTGACTGTCTTTTGCAAGATCCCTGGTTCCCCACACCTGGACATCAACGGTATGGGTATCACCTGCTTTCAGAAGACTCAAAAGTCTGAAATCTACACCAAACTGTTTGAGTATTTCGGAAAGCACAGGGAGGCATCCCAATGTGGAGCCTATGTGTCTCTACAGAGTCTGCAGATGGGAGATGCCTCATTGCAGCTGCCTGGTGTCCGGCTGGAGGATGCAGGGGAGTACCGCTGTGAGCTCCTCAGAAGGCTCAGGAGACTGGCTGGCTGGAGGTTGTAGGTGAGTGCCTGAGGGCAGTGCCCTGTGGTTCTCATGGTGATGGGGCTTGCGGTGGAGATGTGGATGGGCTGAGTGGAGCAGAGGTTTAGAGCGTGGGCCTAGGAGTCAAATAGACATAGGTTTGAGTCCAGGACTTTCATGGACTTCTTAACAACTTTGGGCAAGTTTATAAACTCTAGACACATGTAATAGTATTTTTTCTGAGAGAACTGATTGTAGGGAAGTGGCTCGGAAAAATGCAGGTAAGATAGCTAGCAAGAAGTGGTTGTAGAGCACAGGGAGCTCAGCTCGGTGTTCTGAGATGCCCTAGAAGGGTAGAATGGGGGTGTGGGATGGAGGGGCTCAAGAGGGAGGGAATATGTATACATAGAGCTGATTCATGCTGTTACACAGCAGAAATTCACACAACATTGTAAAGCAATTATACTCCAATTAAAAAAATCTTTTAAATGCAGGTAAAATGCTCAGAATAGAGCTTGGTCCGTTTAAAGTAGCAGTAAAAGATATTCACAGTAATTAGATAATTTCCCTGGTATGTCTATAGTCAGCCTTCGCTGAAGAGGTACCTCTGAAAGGTAGCTGGGGAAGGAGAGAGATTGCACTCTGGTTCCATGGGTCTGAATCCTATTCTGTCTGACTTTGCTGCTTCCAAACTGAGTGACTAGTCAGCCATTTAATATCTTTGCCTGTGAATTTTCCCACTCAAAATGAGGTGACAAGTCTTACCTGCCTCACAGTGTTCCGAGGATTACATAAGATCACGTATGAAAATGCTCGGTCAGAGCTATTTTAAGGCAGGTGCTCAGTCAAGACTTAACAACAGCAATGTTCCTCCCTAAACACCTTTTTGAACTCCTCTTTCTGCTATTATAAGTAGGTTGGATTCTCTGTGGATGGCCTTGGGGCTGCCATAACAAAACATTACTGACTGGGTGGCTTATACAACAGAAATTAATTTTCGCACAATTCTGGAGTCTAGAAGTCTGAGATCAAGGTGACGGGAGGGGTGGTTTCTTCTGAGGCCTCTTTCTTTGGCTTGTAGCTGGTTGTCTTTTTCCTGTGCTTGTGTATCCTAATCTCCTTCTATAAAGACATGAGTCAGATTAGGGCTCAGACTAATGATCTCTTTTAACTTACCAACAACCTCAATAAAAACCCTATCTCTCAGCTTTTGCTTGTCTGTAAAGCTTTTGATTTCTCCTTCATATTTGAGTGAGATCCTTGCTGGGTACGGTAATCTGGGTTGTAGGTTTTTCTCTTTCATCACTTTAAGTATGTCCTGCCATTCCCTCTGGCCTGAAGAGTTTCTGTTGAAACATCAGCTGTTATCGTTATGGGAATCCCCTTGTGTGTTATTTGTTGCTTTTCCCTTGCTGCTTTTAATATTTGCTCTTTGCGTTTGATCTTCGTTAATTTGATTAATATGTGTCTTGGGGTGTTTCACCTTGGCTTTATCCTGTTTGGGACTCTCTGGGTTTCTTGGACTTGGGTGGCTATTTCCTTCCCCATTTTAGGAAAGTCTTCAACTATTATCTCCTCAAGTATTTTCTCATGGCCTTTCTTTTTGTCTTCTTCTTCTGAGACTCCTATGATTTGAATGTTGGGACATTTAACGTTGTCCCAGAGGTCTCTCAGGTTGTCCTCATTTCTTTTAATTCTTTTTTCTTTTTTCCTCTCTGCTTCATTTATTTCCACCTTTCTATCTTCCACCTCACTTATCCTATCTTCTGCCTCAGTTATTCTACTGTTGGTTTCCTCCAGAGTGCTTTTGATCTCAGTTATTGCATTATTCATTATTGATTGACTCTTTTTTATTTCTTCTAGTTTTTATTTCTTCTTTTAATTCTCAATCCTTGTCTCCAGTCTATTTATCTGTAACTCCATTTTGTTTTTGAGATTTTGGATCATCTTTACTGTCATTATTCTGAATTCTTTTTCAGGTAGACCCCCTATCTCCTTCTCTTTTGTTTGGTTTGCTGAGCATTTATCATGTTCCTTTATCTGCTGAATATTTCTCTGCCTTTTCATCTTGTTTAGATTGCTGTGTTTGGGGTGGCCTTTCTGTTTGCTGGAAGTTTGTGGTTCCTCTTTATTGTGGAGGGTCCTCCCTTAGGGTGGGGTTGGACGAGTGGCTTGTCAAGGTTTCCTGGTTAGGGAAGCTTGCATCGATGTTCTGGTGGGTGGAGTTGCATCTCTTCTCTCTTGAGTTCAATGAAGTGTCCAGTAGTGAGTTTTGAGGTGTCTATGTGTTTGGTGTGACTTTTGGCCGCCTGTTTTTTTGTGCTCAGGGTTCTTTTCCGGCTTTGTTGTTGAATTTGCTTGGTATGTCTTGCTCTGAAACTTATTGGCTCTAGGGTGGAGCTTGGTTTCAGTGTAGGTATGGAGGCTTTTGGATGAGCTCTTGTTGATTAATGTTCCCTGGAGTCAGGAGTTTTCTGGTGTTCTCAAGTTTTGGATTTAAGCCTCCTGCCTCTGGCTTTCGGTCTTATTCTTACAGTAGCCTCAAGACTTCTCCATCCATACAGCACCGATGATAAAACATCTAGGTTAATGGTGAGAAGATTCTCCACCGTGGGGGGGCACCCAGAGAGGTTCACAGAGTTACATGAAGGAGAGAAGAGGGAGGAGGGAGACAGAGGTGACCAGGAGGAGAAAAGGGGGTATCAAAAGGGGAGAGAGCAATCTAGACAGTAATCAATTCCCTATTTGCTTTCCACAGTCTGGAACACTCAGAGAGGTTCATGGAGTTACACAGAGAAGAGAAGGAGGAAGGAGACAGAGGTGACCAGGAGGAGAGGAGGGGGAGTCAAAAGGAGAGAGACCAATCTAGTCTGTGATCAGTTCCCTAAGTGTTCTCCACAGCCCAAACACCCAAAGAGATTCTCTAAGTAGAGAAGAGAAGGGGGAGGGAGGAGATAGAGGTGACCTGGGGAGGAAAAGGAAAGTCAAAAGGGGAGAGAGCAATCAAGCCAGTAATCACACGCCTCAGTAAAAATGGGAACTGAAGATTATATTCTTAAAGTTACAAAATTGATAACAAATACCAAAAAGCAAATATTAAAAATCTAAACTCTCAAAAATACAATATTAAAAATATAAAACAAAATCACAAAAATTATAAAAAAAATATATGAAATTTGCTTTAAAATAGGGTCTTTTTTTGCAAGGTAATAGTAGATTATAAAAATGAAAATTAAAGGAGTAATAAAGAACTTATAAAAAATTAAAAAGTGTTAATAGTAAAATATATCTAGGAATTTCTCTGGAGCTGTTGAGGACAGTTGTAGGGTCAGTTCAGTTTCAGATAGTTCCTTGTTCCAGTTTATACTTCTTCTCAAGGTCTATAGACCCCTTCCAATGCTTAGTCAATGCTAACTACAGGGTTTTAATTTGTTACACCTGTCACTTCCAAAGCGGTTCCCTCTTCTTTGTTTATTTTGGCTTCTTCTGTTTGCAAGTCTCTTCAGTGTCTAATTTCTGCCCTGACCCAAAGGGGCAAAGGTGGTCACTTACTTAGGCTTACTTGTTCAGTTGTGCTGTGGGGAGGGAGCAACACTGAAAACAAATGTCACTGGCATGTGTGGGGAGTGCTCCCAGTGTATGGACCACACTGGGTTTCCCCCAGCTCACGGCACATGTGCTTATATGACCCAGCAAACCCACTGCTGGGCATGCACACTGAAGAAACCAGAACTGAAAGAGACATGTGTACCCCAATGTTCATCACAGCACTGTTTACAATAGCTAGGACATGGAAGCAACCTAGATGCCCATTGGCCGACGAGTGGATAAGAATGCTGTGGTACATATACACAATGGAATATTACTCAGCTATTAAAAAGAATGCATTTCAGCCAGTTCTAATGAGGTGGATGAAACGAGCCTATTATACAGAGTGAAGTAAGTCAGAAAGAAAAACACCAATACAGTATATTAACGCATATATATGGAATTTAGAAAGATGGTAACAATGACCCTATATGTGAGATATCAAAAGAGACACAGATGTAAAGAGCAGACTTTTGGACTCTGGGAGAAGGCGAGGGTGGGATGACTTGAGAGAATAGCATTGAAATATGTATATTACCACATGTGAAATAGATCGCCAGTCCAGGTATGATGCATGAGACAGGGTGCTCAGGGTCGGTGCACCGGGATGACCCTGAGGGATGGGATGGGGAGGGAGGGTGGAGGGGGGTTTAGGATGGGGAACACATGTACACCCATGGCTTATTCATGTCATTGTATGGCAAAAACCACTACAATATTGTAAAGTAATTAGCCTCCAATTAATTAAAAACAAACAGTTCTATCTCTTAATATAGTCACAGTCTGAGGGAATAGGTTTAGGACTTCAACATATGAATTTGGGAGGGGGTACAATTCAGTATAACTGGGGGGCAGTATCTGTGAGCCCTTCACAATTTCACTGAAGACTTGGAATGTTTTGTACATATCAATTTTGGAGGTAGGAATGTGTATTAGAATTCCTCTGCAACTGATAGCCTAAAATAAAAGTTTTTTTTTTCTTTCAAAAATTAAAAAAATAAATAGACTTTATTTTTTTAGAAGAGGTTTAGATTTATGGAGAAATTGCAAAGATGGTACAGAGTTCCCATATTACTCTTGCCTCCGCACCCCACTTGCCCTATTAACATCTTGCATTTATGTTATATGTTTATAATTAATGAACCAGTATTGATACATTATTATTTCTTAAAGTCCATAGTTTATTCACTTGTAGCTCAGTTGGTAAAGAATCTACCTGCAGTGTGGGAGACGTGGGTTGGATCTCTGGGTCTGGAAGATCTGCTGGAGAAGGAAATGGCAACCCACTCCAATATCCTTGCCTGGAAAATCTCATGAACACAGGAGCCTGGTGGGCTGCAGTCCATGGGGTCGGAAAGGTAGGGCACGACTGAGTGATTAACACTTACTTACATGGTTTATTCAGATTTCCTTAGTTTTTTCCTCCTGATAATTTTCTTTGCTCTGAAGGCTACTATTTTTTTCAAAAATAGTTTTATTTAATTATTTGTTTTTGGCTGTGCTTGGCCTTCATCGCTCCACAGACTTTTCTCTAGTGGCAAATAGGGGATGCTTCTCATTGCAGTGGCCTCTCAGTGTGGAGCATGGGCTCTAGGGCACATGTGCTTAATCATTATGTAAAAGCCCCTATCTGATAATTCCAATATCTGTGTCATACCAGAGTTTGGGTCTGATGCTTGCTTTGTCTTTTCATACTTTTTGGCATGCCTTGTAATTTTTTGTTGAAAACTAGATATTACGTATCAGATAATAGGAACTGAGGTGAATAGGCTTTTGGTATGAGGATCTGTGTTTCTCTGGCTAGGAATTGCACTCTGTTTAATGTTAATGCTGTGCCTGTAGGTGCCGGAGACTTCAATTCCTTCTGGTGTCTTCCTCCCGCCCCCTGCCTTGTTTTCTTTGAGTTTCCTCCTGAACTCCTTCTGAAATAGAGCCTGTGTGTAACAGCTCCCTCAGTTGTAATCTACTGTTACCATTCTGGGGCTCTGTTGATGTAGTGGTAAGGTGTCATGGAGGGGAAGCTGTTTATAATTTTCTGATTAAATCTCATTCTTTGAGTTGCCTGAGCCCCTAGGCTGTCTCACCCTCACAAGTGTTCCTAGGTGAGACAGGAAGGCTAGAGGGGGCTGGAGCTGGCTAAACATCACTATCCCAGGTCAGATAAGACTTTGGCAAATTCTTTTCCCTTGAGAGCATCCTTTATTGTGGAGAATGCACTGTGTGTGTGTGTGTGTGTGTGTGTGTGTGTGTGTGTGTGTGTGTATATATTTAATTTTTATTTAATTACTTAGTTTTGACTGCTCTGGGTCTTTGTTGCTGTGCACCGGCTTTCCCTAGTTGCAGCAAGTAGGCGCTACTCCCAGGCTGTGGTATGTGGGCTTCTTATTACGGTGGCTTCTCCTGTTGGAGAGCACAGGCTCTAGGGCGCACAGGCTTCAGTAGTTGTAGTACATGGGCTTAGTTGCTCTGCAGCATGTGGAATCTTCCCAGACCAGGGATCAAGCCCGTGTCCCCTACATTGGCAGGTGGATTCTTAAACCCTGGACCACCAGGGAGTCCTGGGTATGTTTTGAAATAGTTACTTTTCTTCTCTTCCCTGCTCAAAACAGGAGGGGATTTTTCTTGGATCTTCACAGTGAGAGCCTGGTGGGATTCTTGGAGGTACAACTCATGAAAGTGTGTGGCCCCCTCTAAGGCTGGGCCTCTAGGAGTTTTTTACTCTCAACCTAGTCCACACTTATCCTTTAACAATTTGTCAGAGTTAGTGCTTATGTATGTCAACCCGTTTATTGCTCTAGTACCTTCTGCTTAAGGTTTTAGATCTTGGCCGTGATTCTCTCAATCTGCCTGTTGTGTCTCTGGTTTACAGGGTGGTGGTTTGCCCTGTCACCTCAGTTCTCCGATGAATCTAAAGAAAGCTGTGGATTTTCAGTTTGTTCAGCTCAGCCTTCTTTCCTGTTCCAAGGATAGGAATGATGACTTTCAAGCTCTTTACATGTGAGAGGGGAAGCCAGAGGTCAGTAGTGCTTTTAAGAAGGTGGCTTATTCTCTTTTCACAAAAATGTAGCCAACCCAGGGCAGATATGGCAGTGCCCTGATCATCTGGGACCCAGGATCCTTTTATCTTGTCACTTTGCTGTCCTCAACCTGCATTTCCACCTTGTGTTTAGAAATGGCTTCTCTGTCCCCAGCCATGACATACTATTCCAGCCATTCTGTAGAAAGAAGGAAGTGGAGGGGGAGAGACACTGTTCTTCTCTTTAAGATACCCTTGTTATTTCAGGATACTTCTTAGAAGTTGCTGTCACCACTTCTGATTACAATCAAACTTTCAGACCCTTAGTTCACATGACTACACCCAGCTTCAGAGGAGGGTGGGAGAAGCAGCTCTCACTTGGAGGTGTCATGGAAGAATGGAGACTGGCAGCAATTAGCAGTCTCTGCCCACATCAGTGTTTATTCCAAGGGATTCCTCAGATTCCCAAAGGTATCTATGACACAGAGGGGCTTAAGAAACTCTGCTTTATAAAACTGCCTGAGATTCGGGGTCATAGCATATCAGCCCCGCTGGCACTGGGACCAACGTACCCAGAACACTTAGTCTAAGCAGAATACCATTCAGTTTACTTCGCTTTCCTGAAGGCTTGCCATGGGTCTGACATTGAGCTGATGATTAGCAAATCTCTACCTACCCTCAAAGAATGATTTCTCTCCCCTGGCAGCTCAGCCAGTCAGCAACTTGTCTGAACAAGTCATGGTGAAACATAGCGGGGACAAACATATTTTATGTACATCAAATGGGTTCTACCCAGAGCATATTAACATCATGTGGAAAAAGTGGACCAAGAATGATCCCCACTTCCGGGAATTTTCTAAGAACATCACCACTGACCACATGGTCAAGAATGAGGATGGTACATTTAATATCACTAGCCACCTGAGGCTGAAGCCATCTCTGGAAGACAATGGGACCGTCTATCAGTGTGTGGTATGGCATGTGTCCTTGCCCACAATCCAGAGTTTCAACTTCCACTTGATTCTACATCCAGGTAAGCATCTTCCTGGACATCTCCCTTACTCTTCATCTTGAGGGGAGTATCATATAAACTTTGGTTATATAGAGAAGGGGAGAAAGATTGGTCTGATTTAGCTCAGCCCTAGCGTCGGCAGCCCAGATTAGGTCCATAAGCCAGGACAGATGGTCCACTCGGTGGGCAGATGGTCTACTAGGTGACCTGGCCTCTATGCTCATGGCTCTGGTCCTAGATGGGGATGACCCTGTTGGTCCAATGCATCTGCACAGAGCTGAGAGAGGTAATGAAGGCAGAGGCTGACTGGTGGCCCTGAGGGATGTGGTCTGGGTGTGCCAGATGGGGCTTGAGATGATCCTGAAGGGAGAGAAAAATTGTTCTTGGAAGTAAAGACCAGGGCTTGTGTGGGTAGTGTGTGCACAGATGTGTTTAGGGTATCTCAGAAACAGGGGAATATGAAATTGAAATATGCTTTGTGTGTTTGGTATCAGGGATTTGTCTGGGCTGGATGATATGTATATATCTTGGCCCATTGCTGTTGGTTAGTTGCTAAGTTGTATCCAACTCCTTGTGACCCCATGCACTGTAACTTGCCAGGCTCTTCTGTCCGTGGGATTTCCTAGGTAAGAATATGGAAGTAGATTGGCAGGCAGATTCTTTACCATCACCAGTCACCAGGTAAGCCCTCTTAGTCCATATAGACTGCTGTAACAAATTGCCACAGACTAGGTGGCTTATAAGTGCCTCCTCAGGTGGTACAGTGGTAAAGAATCCGCCTGCCAATGAAGGAGATGTGGGTTCAATCCCTGAGTTGGGGAGATCCCCTGGAGAAGGAAATGGCAACCCACTTCAGTATTTTTCCCTAGGAAATCCCATGGGCAAGAAGAGCCTGATAGGCTACAGTGCATGGGATCGCAAAGAGTCAGCCATTACTGAGTGGCTGAGCACGCACACGCACGCATGTGGGTGGCTTATAAGCAACAGAACTTCATTTCTCACAGTTCTAGAGGCTGGAGTCCCAAGGTTAGTGGCCAGCATGGTTGGGTGAGAGCCCTTTTGCAGGTTTCAGACTTCTCATGCTTGCAGGTTTCAGACTTCTCATGCTGTCCTCACAAGGTGGAAGGGGTGAGGGATCTCTCAGGATCCTCCTTTAGGGCACTGATCTCACTCCTGAGTGCCCCACCCTCATGACCTAATCACCTCCCCAAAGCCCTGTCTCCTAATGCTGTCATACTGGGCATTAAGATTTCAGCATTCAGATTTTGAGGGGAGAATGGCATCCCGTCTATAGCAGTATACAGGTGATACAGGATGGTATAGCGGTGTGGAAGCTTTAAACATGTGCACAGCATGTGCATACTGTATGTGGTGTTTGATATTGCTGTATTTCTGATAAGTGCTAAACAGGCTGTTTGACATCTGGAGGTATAAGTGATAGGATGGAGGAGGGCAAAGACATGTGGCAGAAGGTTGGTGATACTGTCTCCGACAGAAGATGACATACAACCTCACAGATCCTAGAAGCAGTCATGTGGTCTACTGGCCCCTGCCAGTAGGCTTCCTCTTAACATTTTCTTCCTTCTTTCTTCCTTNGGAGGAGGGCAAAGACATGTGGCAGAAGGTTGGTGATACTGTCTCCGACAGAAGATGACATACAACCTCACAGATCCTAGAAGCAGTCATGTGGTCTACTGGCCCCTGCCAGTAGGCTTCCTCTTAACATTTTCTTCCTTCTTTCTTCCTTCTTTCTGCAGAATCTAAGAAAACTGACTGGTTCTATTTTAGAATGAGTGTATTAATCATTGGACTGGTCATACTTTTATGTTTTTTTCTTAAGAAAAGGTAAGGGGCTCCAAAGCAAAGTTTAGCCTTGTGTTTTGGAGTAGGCTCTGGGAGTTCAGAATTCATGGCCAGCACATGGTGTTGGAGAGCCCTCAGAACTGGTGCTGGGGTATTCTAAGTATGTTTATGATGTATGGCTCTTTTTGATGTGTTGGGGAGGAACTGTCTCGCCTGGTCTCCGTGTAGTGGCCTGGGACTCTGGGAAGATGCACTGTAAAGCCCCTCTGCCTCCTCCTGATGAACCGGCTCACTGTGAATCAAGCCTGACCTCATTGTTCACACCAGGCCCGTGAATGATATATGAGCTGCAGTATTGCTGTCGCATATAGAGTCCTTGGCTCAGAGAGGGGATTTCCTTCCCCACCATTTGTGCATATTTTGTTAATAACTCAATGGGATAACTTACCACCCAAATTATACTGGTTTAACCAAGAATTTCCAACCCTAGTGAGGGTGTTTCCAATCTAAAACATGTTTTCAAACATGTTATTCCCTATGGTCCAAAATAGGGAATAAAACAACTCAATATAGCAAATAAAACAACTCAAACTGTTGTTGAGGCCAGTTTAAATGCATTAGTTAAATGCTTTTGGGTAATAAAACTGCCCCCAATTATTTATAGGCCTGCCAACGCAGAATCTGTGCAATAGCTAGTATATCTCATTATAAATGCTTTTGGAAAAGCAGACCAATCCATTCATCAAGAAAAAAGGCTGTTTGTTTGTCTAAAGTTGGCCAACTGATTCATAGGACTTACTCTCCTGATTTAACCTAGGCCAGTAAAATGCTGGAAATGGTGCCTGCAGGAGGATGAGGAGAGAGGGTCTGTGCTCATGTTGTCCAGTTCTATAGACTGCCAGGCTCCTCTGTCCATGGAATTTTCCAAGCAAGAACACTGGAATGGGTTGCCATTTCCTGCTCCAGGGGCTCTTCCCAGCCCAGAGATCGAACCCAAGTCTCCTGCATTCCAGGTGGATTCTTTACTGCTTGAGCCATTGAGGAAGCTGGAGGATGAGAGACACTGTAATCAGAGACTTCTGGAGGATAAGAGACCCTCGAAGCTGGAACTGGATCAGATGACCGCTTCCTCAGTGCATCAGCAAATCTAGCTAAGATCATCAGTGCCAACAGAACGGACTCTTGAGTGCATGAGACTTATTTTTCAAAGCCACTTGAAAAATAAAGCAATAGAGTGGCTTGTTCCACAGCGAAAGCTGACTGATACAGCTCTTCTGGAAGCTGGATTTTGATCCAAAAGCATGGTTGCCATGGAGATGTGCTGCTGAGACCCCCTTCAAGAGAGAGCCTGCTATGAAGAGGGTACTTAGCCACCACGTTCCAGCTATGGCATCTCAGGCATCTGCTATAGTTTTCAAGCTTACTTGAAAGCTATGCTCTCCCTCACTTATCCCTTCTTCCTCCCTTCACAGATAGCGGACCTGTGTCAAAGTTTCAGTCAGAACTGTACTTACTTCCCTCTGATTTCAGTTCAGTTTGGTTCAGTCGTTCAGTCGTGTCTGACTTTTTGCAACCCCATGAATCGCAGCACGCCAGGCCTCCCTGTCCATCACCAACTCCCGGAGTTGACTCAGACTCACGTCCATCGAGTCAGTGATGCCATCCAGCCATCTCATCCTCTGTCGTCCCCTTCTCCTCCTGCCCCAAATCCCTCCCAGCATCAGAGTCTTTTCCAGTGAGTCAACTCCTCGCATGAGGTGGCCAAAGTACTGGAGTTTCCCATATTTATTTGTCTTCTCTTCCCCAGTAACAATGGCATAGTGAGAAAAACTGGAATTGGTCAAGTGAAGTAAGAGTACGTAGAAGCAGGGTTCTGTAATGAATTATGCAGTTGCATATGCACTTGGTATCACTGCTTCAATTATTGACATCAATGCCTGGAAGGACTTAAGGACAGGGGAAAGACAGAAGTTTACACTCCTGTACCCAAGGTGGCCAGTTTAGGTGGCCTGCCTTTCACATCACTCCAGAGTGGAAATAGAGTAGGGTGTAGGTAGATGAAGATATACGATGCCCCAGGCAGGTGTACCTGGCAGAGAGGATGCCAATTGTAGGGAAAGAGCAATTGGCGGTGGCAGGAGTCGGGCCCTCTTGTTCCAGAGCCTCTCGCTCTTGCCCCACGTTTGGTAAATGATTACGTAAGAGCTGAGATCACTTACAGCACTGTGCATGCGTGTCACGAGGTACTTCTTGGCCACAGGCTGCTTTTGTCCTGTAAGAATATATAAGCTCCGCCTGAGAAGCCCTGGAGGCTGCGTTAAGGCTACATTACGGCTATGTTAAAGTTATGTTATGGCTGTTGCCACGGGTGCTGTGCCAGTCAGGAGAGAATAAATGTGTCTGCAGTTCATGGCTCCTTGCGTCTTCTTCCAGCCTCTTAGTTCACGCCTCACCTACCCTGGATTCGGCGATGCATACAGTGAGTTACAGCAGGACAGCTGGTATAGTCAGCAGAATACAGTGAGACACCAGTACTCTGGGTTCTAAAGCAACAAACCCACCCTCTGGAACCCAGTTCTGACTCTAACCCCATTGTTTGGCCTTTCCCCAACTCCTTTCAAGTTGGAACAGATCTGTTGTTATTCAAGCCTACCCTAATCTGGGGTCAGCAGCAATCATGTCTTTTTTCTCCACGTCTTCTGCATGTCTCTGTACAATAAGGTGTCTGACACTGGCCCTGGGGAGACCTCAGAGGTGAACCCAGAGATGTATGGGGAGCCACTCTTTGCAGCAAGCACTGTAGGAAATTCTCCCTAAGAAAAGATGTTGGAGAGGAACTCAAGAGCAGGACAGAGCTGAGAGGATGGTACATGAGAGTGGGTTCGTAGAAGCTGGCTGAGTCCTCCCCAGCAGAAAGACCAGAGGGCCACCTAGGTGGGCCACAGGTGGGCTGTGTGGTGACTGGCTGGAGTTGCCAAACCCAGAGGCATTAGGCCTGAGCAATTTTTCAGAATGTCTAAGTAGGCTAGTTTCTCCAGCCTAGCAGTTCAGTTTCACTACTGGAAGAGGGTGGCTTGGCTTCTCCCTTCTCTGCTGAGCTCAGGACTGAGACCCAGGACACATGTCGCAACACCTGTGTGAGTTGGAGACAGGGATGGGAGATGTGCGTCAGTCTGCACTGCCACCTGACTGGCTGGAGTTGGGGGAGCCTGCAAGGTAGGGACCCCAGTTCACATGAAGAAGGCAGAAGATGGAGTGTTCTTCATAGACAGCAATGGGAAAAAGTGTCAGTGAGGTCCTGTAATAGGGAAGAAACTTTGTATTCTATTACAAGTTAACCAATAGAGGGCTGTTGCCTATAAGGTTGAATTATACATAATGGCCCATCCCTGGGAAGCCTGCCTTCCAGGTAACGAGTATTGAGCTAAAATACCTTTGTTTAGCTCAAAGGAAACGTCCTGATGACCTATGAATGACTGCAGAAAGGAAGCAATGAACACATCTCCTCCGGAGGATGCCCAGAACCAGTAAAGATGTTTGATTTTTACTTCCTCCCGTTGCCTGGATTCTAACTCAGGCAAGATGGTTCTGAGGGGCATGAGTCCACCATCTTCCTGGGCTACTGACTTTCTAAATAAAGTCGCTATTCCTTGCCCCAACACCTCGTCTCTTGATTTATTGGCCTCTCGTGGCGAGCAATATGAGCTTGGACTCAGTAGCAGTCCCTCTGCCTCCTTTGGTGTTTGGACATGATCTGGGCTGACACTTACAGATGACTCAGCATCAGTCTCAAATCTGGGACCTTCCTGAGTTACACTTTCCCTCTTGTTCTTAGTCTAGAGACATCTGTCTGCCGGCGGTGGTTTTTGACAACTGAGAGCAAGGTGGCAGCCCTAGTAAAAGGTGATGCTCAGGTCATTGGGATCATGCAGCAGTGGGAAGGGAGAGAGCTTTGGTGTGAGACAGACTCAGGCCCAAATCTTGGGCCTGTCTTACTTACTAGCTATATGATCTTAGCAAGTGATCCCCAAGTTCAATCCCATTTCCTCATCTGCAAATTGGGAGAGGAGCACCTTCCTCAGCACTGGACCACACTGACATGAGACACATCCTTTCTGGGGGATCTGCACACAGGGTGTGGACGAGCTTAGACTGCTCCATCTGTTCTCACATGATGCCCTGGAGGCAGAATCTCAGAAACAATTCTCACAGAATTTCCTGCTGGGCTGAGGGGAGGTTAGGGGAGCTCCTCTGTCTATAGTTAGACAAGTGCCTTAAAGAGATGGGTGGCCCCAAAGGATGGGAGCACTGTTCGTGGACAAGAACATCTGTGGGGTGGTCAAAGGAGGTCTGGTCCAGCTGCTCTTTCCATGCCTGGAGCTTTTCAGCTTTTCCCTGAGTTAAGCCTAAATGCTATGGATCTCACAGGGTGAAAAGCCTAGGACTAGGAGAAGGCAATGGCACCCCACTCCAGTGTTCTTGCCTGGAGGATCCCAGGGACAGGGGAGCCTGGTGGGCTGCCGTCTATGGTGTCGCAGAGTCGGACACGACTGAAGTGACTTAGCAGCAGCAGTGATTCTGATTTTCTGGGATCAAGTAGGTCTTGTCTGTGGCCAGCAGGTGGCGCTAAGCCCTCAGTTCTGCCATGTCACTATCACCAGCTGTTTAAAGGTATATGAAGGAGTGGAGGAAGGTTACTCTGAATGGTCCCCAAGGAAGGTGCTGCCCAGACGCTTCTCATTAGTGAATCTGGCCTCCTCCTCTGATCTTAAAGACAGGTAAGCTGAGTCTTTAGACGAAGAACCAGGTACTGTCCCCAGAACCCTGGGCCAACTTTGAACAGCTTTATCATCTCCTTCCTCTAAACCAGAAACAAGTCAGCACAACAAAAAATCAGCTTTTGGATGGGGGGCGGGGTGTGTTTCTGTGGGTACAGGGATGGGGCTTGGAGAAGGAAATGGCTACCTACTCCAGTGTTCTTGCCTGGAGAATCCCTGGGACAGGGGAGCCTGGTGGGCTGCCGTCTATGGGGTCGCACAGAGTCGGACACGACTGAAGCGACTGAGCAGCAGCAGCAGCAGGGATGGGGCATCTTAGAGCCTGAACCAGCAGCTCCTTAGTCCTTCAGCCCTGCCTCTGGAATAGCCTGGGACAAACTCTCACTGATGCAACCAAAGCCCTCTAGAGGCCTCACACTGCACCACTGACCTTGACTTGCTGTCCTGTACATTATTCATCATTCACTCATTTGGCACTTACTCAGAGACAGTCACAGTGCTCAATCGGGCACAGTCCCTGACCCCAAGGAGCCATGGACTTGGGAATGGGGAGACAGACCCACAAACACTGGCAAAAGTAAAATGCCCACAAGCACAGAGGACGGGACAGGACCATCACTTTCTAGGGGAATCAGGGGAGGCTTCAAGGAGGCATCATGGTGACTTGGACTGTTATAGATTTCCACAGGGAGAGATGAGGCCTGGACAGTCCAGGCAAAGGGACTAACGTCATCCAAAGCTCAGAGGTAGGAAGATCAATGCTGTATGCAGGGAGGGGATATTGAGGCTGCCAGGGTGGTGGGCGGTTACATAGGGTCCTGGCCAGAGAACAGTAGGCTGTAATGACTAGAAGTCAGGCAAAGCCTGAAATGACTGGTTATGGGTCTAGCCTTGAGCAGAAGGGAATGGGGAACGACTGGAGGTACTTGACATTGGAGAGAATGAAGTCTTTTAATAAGACCACTCTGGTGGCCACATGGTAGATGGAGTCCAGAGGGTTGAGAGAGAGAAAGAAGCCCAGGTAACAGGTGCTACCACAGCCCCTGTCATCAGGGTCTGAGCTGAATGGGGACACAGTGTAGAAGGTAAGTCCAGGCAGAGAAAGTCCTCACTAGGGGACATATAATAGCACTTTCTCTCTTGGCATTCACTTGCTCAGTTGTCTCATCATGTAGCTGATTCAACAGCAGTCTCAACAGTTAACATTTATTGAGCACTTACTATGGACGAGGCACTCAAGCATTTGACATGTGCTCTTCATTTACTCCCAAAGCAATTCTATGAGGTAGGTACTATTAGTAGCCCCACTTTATAGATGAGACAACTAAAGCACAGAGAAGTTACATTAGGTGAAGCCTGAAAACTCATGTCAGGGTGTGAACGAAAGCACTTGTTTTGAGAGCTAATGCTCCAGTCGCCACACTAAGGCCCGTGACATCCCTGCCTCTTTCCTAGAGCACCTCAGCCTTCCAGCAGATCCCTGGGAGTGGAGGCAGGGCTCAGGGCTGTAAGCTTGATGAGTGCCCAATCGAGACAGTCAGACGGGCTGGCAGGGCTGGGCTACTGGAGGCAGAGAAGGGAAGTGTCCCTGAACAGCGGAAGATGACCAACCCCAGGTCCTTTTCCTGGCCTCCCAGCTAGCAGAGCCTCTGAAATGTGGGCTGGCAGCGACCAGCCCCTGCCCTCCCTGCCCACCAGCAAGAACAGCCCAGAGTTTAGGTCACAAAGGGGTAGGCTTTATTGACGACATAGAAGGCAGAATTCTGGGCAAGTACACGTAGCACTGCTCCAAGAGTCTGGCTTGGGGTCACAATCAACGGCCTTTTTGCCTCAGGGACCTCACCCACCCCCACCATCCTGTGCTTTCCAACATTTCCTTTCCTAGCAATCCAAAGGCTCTCTAAGGCCACCCTCTTGACAAAGTGAGTGGCAGCCACTGGTGGGGAGCCAGGCCTGTAGTGGGCCCAGAACCCCCATCTCCCTCAGCCTCTTTCAGTCCACAGCCTCCCAGGGTGGGGGACAGAATGGGAACAGGCAGGTGCAGCAGCCCTGGGCCATGGAGCCCCGTTAAAGAAGCTTTGAGGTCAGAGGCAAGCGGCCTATTGCTCCTCCCCAAGTCTGCTCAGAGCTCAGAAAGCTAAGCCCCTTGGTGCCGTCTCCTCTCTGCAGAGCCTGCCCAGGGGCTGGGGCTCCACATCTCCAACCCTCCAGCTCGACTGTGCTCCCTCATCGCCTGCCCTCCCTAGCAGACCAGGCCCACCCTTCCGGCCATCACTTTTTCAGGGACCAAGTAGGGGCTGGGGCCTCACCACAGGCATCTCTTGGGGCCACAGAAACAGGGCAGCGGGCCTCCAATTTGGGGCCTGTTCTCCCCCGCTACCTGCCCAGCTTCCGGCCAGTCAGTCGTGGGGGCCCAAGACTAGATGGAGACCCAACTTTAGGGCCTGACCCTTACCACAGCTCTGTCAGTCTGGGGCAGGGGAAGGGGACAAGCCAGTCCTGAGTTGGGGCTGGGAAGAGCAGGGACAAAAATAACCCAGTGCAGGCTCCTGCTGAGGCCAGAAATAGAGTAGTGACAAGTGCTTTGTAACACCCTGGGCGAGCAGCAGGCAGGGAGGCTGAGCTGGAGGGCCCAGCCTCACACCAGGTCCTGGCCTGGCCGAGGGGCCCACACCATGTCCGCTCTACATACCATGCCACACTGGTGTGCGCACACATAAGGAGGGAGCCCAAGGGAGCAGAGCTCAGGACAGAGAGTCTGGAGAGATGCTGAACTTGGGCTTGGCCTTGGCCACAGCCATGCTGCGCTTGCGTAAGGGCCCGCGGGCGAGGGTCAGGACATCCAGCAGGCTGGGGTCCTCCTCAAGCTGGCGGGCTGTGCAGAGTGGCGTGGGCACTTTGATAGTGTTGCCAAACTTGGAGTAGTCCACGGAGTAGCGGCCATCCTCCTCGGCCACAATGGGCACAAAGCGCTGGCCCCACAGGATCTCGTCGGCCAGGTAGGAGGTGCGGGCCTGGGTGGTGATGCCCGTGGTTTCCACCACACCTTCCAGGATGACGATGATCTCAAGGTCCTGGTGGTGGTGCAGGTCGCAGGGCGCCAGGTCATAGAGCGGGCTATTGGCATCAATGACGTGGTAGATGATGAGCGGGGCCACCAGGAAGATGCTATTGCCCCCCACACCATTCTCCATGGGGATGTCCACCTGGTGGAGGGGGACCACCTCACCCTCAGGGCTGGTGGTCTTGCGCACCACCTGCATGTGGATGGTGGCGCTGATGATCATGCTCTTGCGGAGGTCGCCCACGCGCAGCATGAAGCAGAGGCGGCCGTGGCGCAGGGCGATGACCGCATGCTTGCTGAAGATGAGGGTCTCAGCCCGCCGGTGGGCCTGAGCCGTCTTCATGAAGATGCAGCCCAGCATGATGGCATTGATCATGAGCCCCACGATGTTCTGCACAATGAGGATCAGGATGGCCAGAGGGCACTCCTCGGTCACCATGCGCCCGCCGAAACCAATGGTCACCTGGACCTCAATGGAGAAAAGGAAGGCAGACGAAAAGGAGTGGATGCTGGTGACGCAGGGCACAGCGGCACCCTCGCCAGGGGCCAGGTCACCGTGGGCGAAGGCGATGAGCCACCAGACCATGGCAAAGAGCAGCCAGCTGCACAGGAAGGACATGGTGAAGATGAGCAGCGTGTATGGCCACTTGAGATCCACCAGCGTGGTGAACACGTCCTGTAGGAAGCGGCCTTGCTCCCGGATGTTCTTGTGGGCCACGTTGCAGTTGCCGTTCTTGGACACGAAGCGGGCTTTCCGCTCACGGGCACGGTACCGGGGCTCTGCGGGGTCCTCCGCTAGTCGCGTGAGCACGTACTCCTCGGGGATGATGCCTTTGCGGGACAGCATGGCTCCAGGCACCAGGTAGAGGCGACCCCCATGGAGGAGGGGGACAACCCCTGACTGAGCCTTCTCCCTAGTGTGGGGTTCCCACCCTGGGACCACCCTCTGTCTGCACTGGTCTTACTTCTGAGATGCCTCTCCAGCTAGACTCGACTCATCCTCACCTCCACCTGGCCCCTGCTTCACTTCCTTATACCTGCCTCTCACCTCAGCCCACCTGCCCCACTGCCTACTGAATCACCTCCGCTCTGCCTGTTCGCCACCTGGCGCTGGAGCCCAACTCTCCTCCACCCGCTGGCGACCCCTAGGCGTCTTCCGAGCCTTCCTTCTCAACCCACCTCTCCCAGCTGGGAAAGTCACACCTCCGGATCTTACCGACTGACCAGACCTCACACAACGTGCACCGTGTCTCCCGTCTCGCCCATGTCCGCCCTGCGCTCCCCTCCAAGCTCCAGTTTCACACGGTCTCCCCTCCAGGTACGCTCCCTCTTTTCCTACCCCACCCGGCGAAGCGCTCTCGCCAATTTGCGATCCCCCTCCAGCTCTCGTCCTCTCTGTCTCCTTGGGATCCTGCGCCCTCCAGAGTCGCCAGTCCACCCGGCCCCACTCCAGATCCCCTCGCCCCGGCGCGAGCCGGCGGGGCTCAACTCGGAGTCGCGGCCTCCCGGCCCCGCGCCCGCCGCACGCACGCCGGCGCCGCGCCCCCGCCCGCCGCTCCGTCCCCGCCCCGCCCGCCCGCCGCCACGGCACCTGCTCCTGCTCCTCAAGCCGCAGTCCTCGCCTCCCCGCCCCGCCCTGCCGCCCGGGCGCCCGCGGCGGGTCGCTCTGCGGCCCGTTCGTCCGTCAGTCGGCCCGCGGAGACCGACCTGTGCTAGGCTGGGTAGAGGATTGAGGACACCGGGCGCCGGGGGCGTGGAGTAGGGGCCGGGGGCCGCCAGGGGGAGCCCGACCTATTCCTGGGCTGGAGGGCGGGCGGGCACCGGCGCAGGCCCCGCCCCTCGCCATTCACCTCCCCCGCCTGTCTTCTCCGGAGCTCCCGGTCTGGCTTGGGGACTTTGCCCAATCAGATGGTCCGAAGAGGTTCCTCCCAGCCCTCACACTATGAAATCAGGGCGGGGTGAGGGGCGTGAAGGGAGTCGCGACCTGATCTCCCATTCTGGGGACAGATTCCCTGTTGTCCTGGCTCTCCTACTCCAATTTTCCCATCCTCGGTTATGCCAGTATCTGCCTGGGCTTTGTGAGTTCCCCGCGATAGAAGATACAGGAGCTGTGTCACCAACCTGGTACTGGGGCAGGGGGCAGATTAGGCGGCCGGAGGACTTCTCAACAGGCCACTTCTCCTTGGCGATGCTTTTTAGTATTTTCTGAGTCACGGATTCTTTGGGAATCTGATAAAAGCTACGGACTTCCTCCCCGGAAAAAAAGTAACATAGGAAAAAAAAAGTACCTTAGTAGGTGTAGAAACACAGTTTAACACCCACTACAGGGAAAGCTGGATGCTTAAGCCCAGAAGCCTGGGTGGTTGCATCTTCTTCAGTCATGACCCATCCTTGTAAAACCACCCCTGCATTTTAAAGAGGGTTTGAGCTACCGGCGCCTTCCCAGATGGCTTAGCAGTAAAGAATCAGCCTGCCAATCCAGAAGATGCAGAAGACGCAGGCTCGATCCCTAGGTCGGGAAGATCCCCTGGAGAAGGAAATGGCAACCCACTCCAGTATCCTTATCTGGAAAATCTCATGACAGAGGAGCCTGGCGGGCCATAGCTATGGGGTTGTAAAGACACGGCTGAGCACGCACGCACTTAAGCTACTGGTGCTTGCTTTACACCTCCCAGGGTACATGATTTTGTCTGCCTTAGGTTATGGGAGGCACCTGTGTCTGAGGAGCTGTGTCAAAGGGCTGTTTTGGGCACTGTGTGTGTGTGTGTGTGTGGGGGGGGGGTGCTCAAGCTCTTGGCCTGAAGAGGAATGGTGTTTCTACCCCGGGTTGTTCTGTGGCTTGGGCCCCCTCTACTACTCATGGTAAGCATGATTTGGGGCTGTTACCAGAGATGCAGATGAAGGCAGGAGGAGAAGGGGATGACAGAGAATAAGTTGGTTGGATGGCATCACGAACTCGATGGACATGAATTTGAGCAAGCTCCCGGAGTTGGTGATGGACAGGGAAGCCTGGTGTGCTGCAGTCCATGGGGTTGCAAAGAGTCAGACATGACTGAGTGACTGAACTGACCAGAGATGCAATGCTTAGGATGGGGAGGGGAAAACAGGATGAGCAGAGAGGGGAGTTTAAGGAGACAGAGTTACACAGGAAACCTCTGGGGCAACTACAGCTGTTCAGCCATCAGAAAAGAAGCCTTGGAGAGCCTTCCCAGGGAGTCTGTGTTCTATTGCAGAAACCCCTGGTGTCCAAGGAGGATGGACTAGTTATTTTCTGTGGCTCAAAATATAGAATTAGTATACCCAGTGAGTGGAACAGAGGCAGGCTTTGATTTCATGTATGGAAAAGAAAGTGAAAGAAAGTGTTAGTCACTCAGTCAGGTCCACCTGTTTGTGACCCCATAGACTGTAGCCCACAAGGCTTCTCTGTCCATGAGATTTTCCAGGCAAGAATACTGGAGTGGGTTGCCATTCCCTTCTCTAGGGGATCTTCCCGACCCATTGCAGGCGGGTTCTTTATTGTCTGAGCCACCAGGGAATCATCATGCATGTATGGAAAAGTCAGTTCTAATAACCATAGATGACCCTCATCTGTGGGGTGTCCATATCATGGTTGGTGGACCATCAGGGGTGCTAAAGATAGATTTAGGTTAAGATGACATTGGGCATCTCTGCAAGACATCAGTGTGAGCTGTGATGTGCCCCTGCGCCTATGCTGCTGCTGCTAAGTAGGGGGGGGGGTGCTCAAGCTCTTGGCCTGAAGAGGAATGGTGTTTCTACCCCGGGTTGTTCTGTGGCTTGGGCCCCCTCTACTACTCATGGTAAGCATGATTTGGGGCTGTTACCAGAGATGCAGATGAAGGCAGGAGGAGAAGGGGATGACAGAGAATAAGTTGGTTGGATGGCATCACGAACTCGATGGACATGAATTTGAGCAAGCTCCCGGAGTTGGTGATGGACAGGGAAGCCTGGTGTGCTGCAGTCCATGGGGTTGCAAAGAGTCAGACATGACTGAGTGACTGAACTGACCAGAGATGCAATGCTTAGGATGGGGAGGGGAAAACAGGATGAGCAGAGAGGGGAGTTTAAGGAGACAGAGTTACACAGGAAACCTCTGGGGCAACTACAGCTGTTCAGCCATCAGAAAAGAAGCCTTGGAGAGCCTTCCCAGGGAGTCTGTGTTCTATTGCAGAAACCCCTGGTGTCCAAGGAGGATGGACTAGTTATTTTCTGTGGCTCAAAATATAGAATTAGTATACCCAGTGAGTGGAACAGAGGCAGGCTTTGATTTCATGTATGGAAAAGAAAGTGAAAGAAAGTGTTAGTCACTCAGTCAGGTCCACCTGTTTGTGACCCCATAGACTGTAGCCCACAAGGCTTCTCTGTCCATGAGATTTTCCAGGCAAGAATACTGGAGTGGGTTGCCATTCCCTTCTCTAGGGGATCTTCCCGACCCATTGCAGGCGGGTTCTTTATTGTCTGAGCCACCAGGGAATCATCATGCATGTATGGAAAAGTCAGTTCTAATAACCATAGATGACCCTCATCTGTGGGGTGTCCATATCATGGTTGGTGGACCATCAGGGGTGCTAAAGATAGATTTAGGTTAAGATGACATTGGGCATCTCTGCAAGACATCAGTGTGAGCTGTGATGTGCCCCTGCGCCTATGCTGCTGCTGCTAAGTCGCTTCAGTCGTGTCTATGCTACTTTCCTTTAATCCCTCGGTGAGGGGGGGAGGTCATAGACACGAGGATTGGGAACCTTTTTTCCCTCCTCAGGTTCTGCTCTGCTCCTTCCCAGCGGAGGGAGTTGCTGGGCCCCCAGAGGCATCTCTGAGGCATCTCAGAGCTGGAAAGGCTAGGACTTGCCTCACATGGGTGGCCCTGAGGCCTCAGCTATTCCTTGCTCTTCCCTTTGCAGGAAGGCTTGCTCCCCACCCAAAGGGCTCAGCCTTCTGCTGTGCTCCATCCTTCACCTCCTCCTACTTATCTCCCCCCAACACTGCATTTGTCAGGTCTCTTTCTCACTCAGAAACCTTCTTCGCTTTCCTATTGTGCATAGGCTTGTCCCAGACCTTGGGTTGGTCTTGGCATCCAAGGCTCTCTGATCTTGTTCTCCCTCCCCCTCTTGGGCCTTTTAACTCTCTGCTTACATGAAATTCCTACCCTTCCCATGATCAACTTCAATCCTGCCTCTCCCAGGCACCCTTCCAGGCCTCACAGAGCTCTTCCTTCTGAGCTCCTCTGGCCCCTAGAACAGCCAGAAGGGTCTGTGCTGGGCCCCTCTCCAACGACTGGTGGGTTTCTCTTACATTGTCTGACTCTGACCCCCTTGCAACTGAAAAGGCTGCAGGTCCAAGATGCCTGAGTCTGCACCCGAGGACTCAGCACAGCTAGTACTAAAGGAAACATATAAATGATAATAAAGCGATACGGAAACGGGCACTTCCTTTCTTGCCAGGACAGGTGTGCACTCCTGTCTCATGATGCCTGTGGAGTCTGAGGACAACTGTGGTTAGTCTCCCCAGTGTCTGGGCCCAGCATCTCCCAGTCACTACCTGGCTGACTTGTGATACAGTGTGCTTTCCCTCTGATGGGCCACCCTTCCCCAACTTCTGAATGTCCCTGTGTGTGGGATGGAGTGGGGGACATGTGATTCAGGCCCCTCTCCTTTTCAGAGGGGGAGGATGTATGCTGCAGGTGCTAGTAGCCATCTGTCATGGGCGAGAGACAGGAAGACGGAATCCATCGGCCCTGATGGCAAACACCTGGATCCAGCCATGCTTGAGGTAGTGCACCTCCTGATCTTCTCAGTCACAGAGGATAAGAAATTCCAGTTTTTTAAAGCCACTCTGAGTTGGGTTCTTGTCATTTGTAATCAAAATGCACTGATCCAGAGTACCTGGGGACCCACAATTTTAACCCAAGAATTAAAGTAAGAAGGAAAAGGGACCAGACTGTATGGAGATCTGCCAACTTATCTGATGATATAATCACAAAAATACTATAACTTTGTTATGGACTGACTTACATCCCCCCAAAATTCATATGTCAGAGCCTCCAATGCGGTAGGGCCAGTGAAGAGGTAATCAGGTTAAATGAGGTCACAGGAGTCCAGCCTCATCCAATATGTCTAGTATCCTAATAAGGAGAACAAGAGATCAGGGGTGTGCACACAGAGGAAAGGCCATGTGAAGATGCAGCTAGAAGGAGAGCGGCCTCGGGAGAAACCAAGCCTGTGACACTTTGATCTTGGACTTCCACTCTTAGCACTGTCAAAAGTAAATTTCTGCTGCTTAAGCCACCCGGGCTATGGTGTTTTGCTACGGCAGAACGCAACCTAGCAGACAAAGACAGCCATCATTTCACAGATGAGGAAAGTGCTTTTGGCCACACTCACACAGCTCCCTCAGGTCTGCTTGATGCTAAAGTCAGACTGGATCCATGGGACCCACGGCCCACCCCAGTCCCTGCCCACCAGACCCATGACCTCTGGCCTCCAGTAGGAAATAACCAATCTCTTTATTTACAAGTGATTTACAGTTAGAAAACCCAGGCAGGAAGGTGCATCAGGGATGGCACTTGGGCTGTGGTAGGTCACTTGTCAGCACGGACAAAAGAGGCGAAGACACTGTCCTTCCGGCTGAGCAGCTTCTCTGGCTTGTCGAACTCAAGGATGGCGCCGCGCTTCAGGACAATCACCAGGTCTGCGCTCAGGATGGTGTGCACACGGTGCTGGGCGAGGCAGGAGGGGTTGTCAGGGTGGTGCAGGCAGGGCTGGGGCCACTGAGGCATCCCTCCTGCATCTTGGAGGAGGAGGCATGTGGCCAGAATGTCCTGTCTCCATGGTGACTGCCCTTTCCCAGGGTGGGACTCCAAACCCTCCATCCACTAATGCCACCTTCTCCCTCACCAGGTCTCAGATCTGCTCAGAGATCCCCAACACTTGCATCTCCCATTTGCTCTGGAGAAGTAACCCTAGCCTAGCTCACAGGGCCTTGGGGCAGGGGTGGACCCTGGGACCTGGAGAAAGAGGGCAAGTCTAAGGGAAGTGTGGGTGCAAACCCTCCTACACTCCAAATCCTGCAATCCAGACTCCTTGCAAGCCTGCCAGACTGCTTGCCCTGCACTGCCTAAGGCGCTCTCTTGATTACCAGGTGCAGGTGAGCCCAGAGGCTGCCCCGCTGATAATAGCCTCAGGAGGCCAGCCCTCTCTCTGGGTATCCCCCCTGCACCCCATCAGTGGGCCCCTTACCGCGATGGTGACCACGGTGCGGTCTGCGAAAGCCGTCATCACCACTTTCTGGAGGATGTTTTCCTGCCAGGTGGGAGCAGCAGCTGTTGGCTCACCTGCCCAGGGGGTGGGGTCTGGCCTGGCTATTGGCCCAGTTCCCATGTGACCCCAAACCCAGCCCTGCCCCCTCCCTGGGGCTCTAGTCCCCGCAGGACCAACCTGCTTCCCAGCATTCAGGGGCTGGGCTCCGCCTGTTGGGAGTTCAGCTGTGTGTGTGCATGTGTGAGTACATGCAAGCTGTGAGTGTGTCTGGGTGTGCTGTCTGGTGGGGGATGGGTGTGAAGTCTGTGGGTCCCTGTGCAGCTTGTGTATATGTGTGTTATAAACATGCCCTCAGACTAACTGCAAGGAGATCCAACCAGTCCATTCTGAAGGAGATCAGCCCTGGGATTTCTTTGGAAGGAATGATGCTAAAGCTGAAACTCCAGTACTTTGGCCACCTCATGTGAAGAGTTGACTCATTGGAAAAGACTCTGATGCTGGGAGGGATTGGGGGCAGGAGGAGAAGGGGACGACCGAGGATGAGATGGCTGGATGGCATCAATGACTTCATGGACGTGAGTCTGAGTGAACTCTGGGAGTTGGTGATGGACAGGGAGGCCTGGGGTGCTGCGATTCATGGGGTCACAAAGAGTCAGACATGACTGAGCGACTAAACTGAACTGAAGACTAGCTGAAATCAGGGTCCCTCAGTCTTTGCCTTTTCTGCCCCAAATGATCCTTGATGCTAAAGGCAACCTGAACTTCAGGACTACTTTCTGAACTTCTCCCTAACACCCCCTGAAAACCTTCTCCAAGACCCCCGCCCCATGGGTGTGCCCAGCACCGACCGTGGCCATGTCGATGGAAGCCGTGGCTTCATCCATGATGAAGATACTGGTCTTCCTCACGAAGGCCCGGGCCAGGCAGAACAGCTGCCTCTGGCCCTGGCTGAAGTTCTCCCCGCCTTCCGTGATGATGGCATCTGAAAACAGCCCCGGGGAGCGCTGAGTTAACCCTGCGTTGTGAGTTGAGTGGATGGAGTGGCTTGTGTGGGAATGTGTGTACAGTGGCTAACATGTAGGTGTATGTCATGGGTAGAGGTGTGTGCAGGGTGGCTGAACTTTACACAATATGGGAATTCTAGGAGTTACAAAGAGAAGAGCGTGCCCTGCAGTTATGCGCGGCTGTGGCCCTGGGCAGCACTGGGAGGAGGTGTGAGCACAGAGTGTGTACGTCAGGCATATGTGTGGGCCATGGTGGGGTAATTTTCTGAAGCCAAGGCTTGGCTGGCCCCCACTGCCCCAGGGGTTGCAGCAGGCACACCAAGGCTCTGCTGACCGCCCCCCCACCCCACCCACTGGGTTGGGGACAGACTCTTCTCAGTAGTCTTGATGAGTAAGCTGTGCCTGTGATCCCTGAGTCGGTCTCTCCTTCCTCAGGGTGGGTGGGGAGGGCAGGGCATGGTATAGGGACTTGCAAGCTCTGTGTCACAGTGACCCTTACTGTCCGCCCTGTGCCCTGCAGGAGGGGCCAGATCCTGAACTGACCAGTTGTGTGACCTGGGACAAGTCACATGACCTCTCTGAGCTTCTGTATGGTAAGAGGTAGAACTCAGTGGTTTCTGGGGTCCTGCCAGACCCTAGACTCTAAACTCTGGGTGAAGTTAAGACGTGGGTGTGAGTCGTCCGTCACTAGCCCTTACAGGTGTCTGTGAGTGCCTGGCCAGTGCTCAGCCAGGTGTAGTTACCGAGGCCTCCTGGTAGCGCCTTCACCACCAGCTTCAGCTGGGCTATCTCCAGGGCCTCCCACAGCGTGCTGTCGGAGCACTTCCGCTCTGGGTCCAGGTTAAATCTGGAGGGTGACACACAAAGCACTTCGGGAATGGGAGCAGGGTCCTGGCTCCATTCCCAGGGTACGTGCAGTGGGCAAGGCTGGAAAAGGGAGCAGTGAGGGACCTGATTGACTTGGGGGCTTAGCTGGGAGGGGACAGCAAGCTGCTGGCTGTGGGAGGGGGGAGGAAAGCATCCCAGGCCTGAGCAGTGGGAGACCCCTACCTGGGCCCAGCAGGAAAGAGAAAGGCATGAGGGTGCAGCTCTAAAGAACCAGTGCCAACCCTTCATGCCAGAGCTGGAACAGGGCTGCCCCTGGCCTTGCCATTCTCTCCTCTCTCTGCCCAGATCTAGAGGAGTGGAGCTGGGCCTGAGGCTGGGGTGGGCCTGGCAGTGGGGTAGGGGGCTCACCGGATGGTGCCGCTAAAGAGGACGGGGTCCTGCAGGATGATGGAGAGGCGTGAGCGCAGGGTGTGCAGCGGCAGCTTGGCGATGTCGATGCCATCGATGATGATTCGCCCTGTGTGCAGACAGTGTCACAGGCGGGGCACCAGGGAGCAGGGAGATGATGGCACTGGGGACAGGGTCCGCCTAGGACATGGGTGCCAATGAGGATGCAGGGGAAGGCAGCGATGGCTGGGCCTCCTGCGACTTCTGAGCAAACCCAGGGCTGAGATCCCGTCTGGAGGCTGTGGGATGCCTGTCATACGGCTCACCTTCGAACATGTCCACCATGCGGAAGAAGGCGAGAGAGAAGGAGGACTTCCCACTGCCTGTGCGGCCGCAGATGCCAATCTGGAAGGAGAGAAAGAGCCACGCTGTGGGCACTGGGGCGGCTGGGAGCCGTGAGGGCTGGCTCTGGGCTGTGCGGGCAGGGGAGTGCCTCTCCAGCCAGGGCTGGTCCCGGGTCCGGGCTTCTTTCCTGCAGCGGCTCCAGAGGGGCCTCCGGCTTGCCTGGCTGCATGTGGGTGTGGCTGTGTTGGGTACAGGGTCTCAGGGGAGTTGGGGGCCCTGGGGGCACTCTCAGTGGGGTGTGGCGGGAGGGCACAAGGGTGGCCGAGTGTGGTGTGCAAGGTGTGCCTCCCCTTAAACTGGAGTCACCCCTTACCCCATAGCTTCCTGCCCATGGATCCCTACAGAAAGGACCATCAGGGACCAACCCAGAGACAGAGATGGCAATACAGAAGGACCGGAGAGGCAGGGACAGAAGTATATCGAAAGGTCAGGGAGAGTAAGACGGGCAGCCACAGACAATGATGAAGTGAGAGAGACAGGAGGAGAGGCGGAGGGGGTCAATCAAAGTCAGATCAGAGTGCCAGACGAGGGGCTCCCTCCCCAGGACAGGCCCTCGCTCTCTGCCCCAGGACTCTGCCCTGAAGTTTGGGGACCAGTGTCCTGGGAGAGCCCCTGGCTGTTTGCAGGGGGCCCTGACAAAGCGCCTCTGAGCCCGCAGAGTCTGTGGTGTCCGTCTCCGGGGTGGGTGAGTGGGGGCAGCAGGAGGAGAAGGGCAGAGGCCCAGGGCTGGGAGACTGCGGATCTGGATGGGTATGAGGTCTGGAGGGCACTGAGGGTCAGAAGGTGACCCTGGGGGTGCTGTCCAGCTCTCCCCGCCCCTACCTTCTGTCCGGGGGAGATGAGGGCGTTGACGTGCTTCAGCACCGGCTTCAGGGAGCTGTCGTAGCGCACACTCAGGTTCTGGATCTGGATCTTGCCTTGGTCTGGCCAGTTCTTGGGGATCAGCGATGGTGCTGGGGACCAGTATTGGGGGCTCAAGCTGCCAGGCATGGGGCACAGCTGGTATCCAGGAGTGCCCCCCCCACCCCCAGGTTCCTCGTGCCTCCTCAACCCAAACACACATCCACGCTGGGCCGTTTCTCTGGGAGTCCTCCCTTGCCCCTCACCCAGCAGCCCCTCGTAGCTCTCCGCTTCGGTTTTCAGCAGCCCGTGGATGCGTTTCACGGCCCCCAGCTGGAGCTCCATGTCCGCCAGGTTCCTCACCATCCAGTTGAGGTAGTTGGACACCTGCGGGGAGCACGCCAGTCACCTGGTCCCATTGGTGATCCCCTGGTCCTGTCCCTGGGCCCTGGGATGGCTCTTCTTACAGCCCAGGGTACCTTCCCTGGAGGTCACAGTGAATGTGGATCCTCACCCAGCACCCATCTGGGGCCCAGGCCTGGGTGAAGGGGTGGGGACCTGCAGGGAGCCCTCCTGTGCACATGGTCCTCTGGCATCAGACTCGGTGTAGCCTGGGGGCGGGGGAAGGCCCAGGAGCGTCTCAGTCGGGGGAGGGGTTGCCCTGATGTCTGCTGGTGTCTACACCGTCTCCTGCCCCACCTGTCACCACTCACCATTAGGGCGTAGGTGAGGCCCAGGCCCACCAGGCCGGCAGAGAGCTCCTTGTGCAGGGAGTTGGAGATGGAGGTCACCGCCGCGATGAGGACCACACACGCACCAATGTACTCCTGCAGAGGAGCGGGGCTGGCCTGGGCCCTCGGTGGGCGCTTTGGCCACAGCACGCCCCACCCCAACCCACACTCGCTCCCTTAGGACAGAGAGCAGCTCAGCTGAGACTCAACCCCAGCCCCGCACTGCACATACACATCGTCAGACACGCAGGAAGGCGTGAAGGCTGCAGCCCCGGGAGACATCGTGTGCACGCAGCAGTGCTCCCCCACCCCCATGCCCAACACGCACAGCTCACCAGCTGGCCCCACGTGCCACATGACCCACTGCAGACACACACACTTGTCACAGCTCAACACACAACTGTTCTCCCTCTTGGCCCACACCTCAGACACACAAGCCTCCAGGCAGTGAGAGAGGGAAGAGGAGGCTAAGGGTAGACACAGGGAGGACCCCCAGGGTTGGGAGACGCAGGAGGGCTCGACACCCACCCCCGGGTGCGCACCTGGGTCGGCATCCATCCTTCCTTCCCGCCCTCCAGCCCCTGTTTGGCCCTTGCTCTGGCAGCACAGTGCTATCAGAGCCCCCTGTCCCGGGCTGGGGGGTGGGGGGAGGCACTTGCCATGCGGACTTCTAGCCACCTGTTGGCGGCTGTGAGGAAGAGGGAGGCGATGTTGTTGGAGTCTGTGTATTCAAGGAGCTTCTGCTGGAACCGGGCCTCGTACCTGGAGGGAGCATCAGGAGGGTGAGAGGGAGTCATCTTGGTCCACGCAGCCCCTGGGGCCCTCCTCGCCTGCAGCCCTGAAACATGCCACCTCTGCCACCTGATGTGCGCCACTCCTCTCTGGAATGCCTTCCCAGCTCCCTCCTTCTTATCCGTACCTGTCGAGAGCGCCACCTCCTTCAGACTCTTGTTTTCACTCCAAGACCAGTTCTCCTCTGTAGGGCTTCCTTCTTACACTAAAGGGCTCCTCCACCCAGCCCGTTGCTCAGGCCAGAAACCTGATTCACATCCAATCATCTGATTCACATCCAATCCCTTAGTCCTCTTCTGACTACCTCCAGTACTGCCCTTGCCTCTCTGCCTGCCTCTCGCCTGCTTCCTGCCCACCACAAACTCACCTGGACTATAGCATCAGCTTNCCTTCTTACACTAAAGGGCTCCTCCACCCAGCCCGTTGCTCAGGCCAGAAACCTGATTCACATCCAATCATCTGATTCACATCCAATCCCTTAGTCCTCTTCTGACTACCTCCAGTACTGCCCTTGCCTCTCTGCCTGCCTCTCGCCTGCTTCCTGCCCACCACAAACTCACCTGGACTATAGCATCAGCTTCCTAACAGGTCTACCTGCCATCTCTCTATAGTCCACTCTCCACACAGCAGCCAGCATAAGCTTCCCAAATCATGAATTGCATCCTATCTCTCCGATGCTAAGAATATGAAAGACTTTTTAGGATAAAGAACCACCTCCTTGCCTGTGGGAACCAGCCCCTGCCAACCTCACCAGCCTCTTTCCATGCCACAAATCCCCTTGCTCACTGTGTTGCAGCCACAGAAATGACAGCAAAGTAATTTATTACATTGCTTGCCTTGTTTCAGTTTTGTGACAATGCCAAGTTCCTCCCCACCCAAGGCCTTTTATCATGCTGTTCCCTTTGCCTTGAATGCTTTCTTCTCTGCTCTACCCAAGGCTGATTCCTCTCAACCTTCAGGCTTTACCTTAAATGACATCTCTTCAGAGTATGGCCTTTCCTGGCCTATTGTTCTCCATCTCTGCAGCCTGGTTGTTTCATAATCTCTTCTCATATATTAATTTCTCTAGCTGTTTATCATCTATCTCCCTCACTAGACTGTAAACTCCACGAGGATGGAGACCTTGTCTGTTTTGGTCACTAATGTATCTCCAGCACTTGTGTATGCTCAGTGGCTGAGTCGTGTCTAACTCTTCGTGACCCTATGAACTATAGCCCGCAAGGCTCCTCTGTCCATGGGATTCTCCAGGCAAAGATATTGGAGTGGGTTGCCGTTTCCTCCTCCAGGGATCTTCCCAACCCAGGGATCAAACCCACATCTCTCATGTCTCCTGCATTGGCAGGCAGGCTCTTTTCCACAAGTGTCACCTGGGAAACCCTATCCCCAGCACCTGGCACTGTCAATAAATATTTGTTGAATGAACGAACCTTCTCCTATCCCTCTAAGATAGATGGGATCTTTCTGTGCAAGGAACTCTGGAGGCTTCTTCCCTGTTCTTGTGCCCTCCTCATATTCTCCCTTGTGTAACTCTGTATGGATCTGCCTCTTCTCTCTGACCAGCCTGGGTTCCTGGTGTCACTCTCCTTGGCCACCTCTTCAGACCTTGGGCCAGGCCTACAGGAGGGGGCAGCTGTGCTTGTTTGATGGTGAATAAAGGAAAACCATCTCAACATGGTCTCAGGGAAACAACCGAGGGGACTCAGAGGGACTCAAGATGGATCTTGTTGGGCATTTGCTTTTCACTCCCAGATGTATGTTCTGCTTTGATTATTTCTGGGTGAAGGGTCTGAGTCTGAACCATGTGTCAGAGGAGAGTAAAGTGAATCTCTGGGGTGTGAGAGGGTGTGATTGCCCAACCACAGGGTAGATGTGTGTGTGGCGGGGTGATGTGTCTTACGGGAGTGTGAAATCATATGTCTGAGGGCTTGAGTGAGTGAGTGCATGTTGGAGATGTGTATGTATGAGTGCTCGTATAACTGGAGAGTCTGAAGCATGTGTGACTGGCCTGAGGGGTGGGCGTGCATGAAGGTGCATGTGAGATGGGGCTTCTGTGATAGGTGTGTGATGATGTAAGGAATGTGGAAAGAGCCCCAGATTTGGGGTCATGCAGAACCAGGCTAGAGTCTGAGTATTACTATTACTGGCTATGTTTCAGGACTGAAACTAAGTTTTTTCATCGGGCTAGTAATAGTTCCTACGTGAACTGAAACAGTCACTCAGTGTTGGGCATCCTTGAAACTTTTTTGGGGAGAAAAAGTAGGGCTTCCAGGAAAACCAGAGGGTCAGCCAGACCTGGTCCCAAGCCCAGAACCAGCTTTCACTGTCTGTGGCCTTGGGCTGGTTACTCAGCCTCATCTGTAGAGTGGGGCTTCTCCCACCTATGCCACAAGGTTCTTGTGGGGATTAAATGTTATAATCAACACACATGCCTGGCACACAGGAAGTGTACAACCAATAAACAAACACTAGTTTGCTCTTGGCAGGGCAGGCTGCTAGGCAAAAGCCAATGAATTCAACACCTTCAGGGATGATTTTTAAAAGTCCTTCATTCAAATTTAAAAATCATCCACTGTGTCACTGCAAGGTGGAGTAGGCCTCCGGGGGAGCAGTTTCTCTAGCCGACCATAGGCTTGGTTGAGGTGAGTTGCAGGATGCTGGCATCCACGCAGATCCTGTCGAGGGGGTCTGGCCCACTCGAGGAAAGTCACAATCTCTCTGCCCCAGGCCCAGCCTGAAGGCCTCTAGGATACCAATTCTAAGAGGAGCATCACCAAAAGTTAGAGTAGAGGTTGGCCTGGGAGTGTTGAGGGATCCAAAGGGTGGAAGAGCTGGGGAGTTCAGACTAGAAAAGAGGACAAAGCTGGGAGGAAACCCTGGAGTCAGGCCAGGCTCCAGGGAGCATCCGTGGGGAAGACAGCACAGGCTCACACAGAGGCAGGGGAGGTCCAGGGAGCAGGGCCAAGGCCAGGGCAGAGTTCAGCTTTGCTTTACTCAAATGAGACCCCAAAGAGCACTTCGCATTGGCTCCAGATCCCCAAGGAGTGAACTAGGGCTGTGGTGTGGCACCAGGAGTCCAGGCAGCTGGACTTTGGGGGTTGGAGGGAGGAGATACAAGCCTTCTCAGACCCTCTCCTTGAGCCCTAGGGTTCCTGGACACAAGGCCAGTGTCGCATGGTTATTGTCATGCCCCATGCAGCTGTGTCATCCTAAAAATAACCTAGAGTCACTCTCTGAGGCTTAGAGACCAGGGCCCAGAATCTGGGTCAGATGTCTCTAACGTGTCTCTCCAGAGGAGAGATGCTCTAATATTTCAGACAGAGACTGAGGTGGGGAGTGACAGCCCTAACCCCCCTTCCAAGGCAGCCTCAGGTACCCGTCAGGCTGAACATTACAACTCAGAGTATCAAGAGGATGGCAGGGCACTGACGTTTGGGGGCAGTTTCTGTAGCCTGGTGAACTCTTATTTACTCTCTGAGTCCCAGCACTAATGCCACCTCCTCAGTGAAGGCTTCCATGACTGCCTCCCTGCTATGCTACCATAGCCTTTCTTTCGGAGTACTTGGCACATGGGTTTGTCCTGGCCTGCTCAAAGCCTAGACTGTAAATGTCTCCAGGGTATGGGCTCATCTGAATTATTTCCATCTTTTCAGTGCCTGGCAAGGGGCTGGGTGAACACTCAGTAAATGTTTGTTGAATGAACAAGCCAGCTTCAAATCTGGACTTTGTGGAAACTTACAGAGAACCTCAATTTTCTTACCTGAGAAATGGGAATCATCAAGCTTTCCATGTCAGATTGCAGGGCAGAATGAATGAGTTCTGGCATGTACAGTACTCAGCCTACTAGTGTTTGGCTCACAGTAGCGTCTCAATGAAAGATGGCCTCAGGGCTGGCCCACACCCCGTGAGGGCCTTTCCAGCATAGATTTATGAGGAACTGTCTTGGCCTTGTCTCTTTTCATGTTTTACCTTAGTTCACAGAGGCCCTGGGCTTGGCTCCAGGTCTGAGAGTCTCCCCTCTGGATCATGCGGCTGGAACCCAGTGATCCTGACCCCTCGTGTGAACCGGCCTCAGGGCCTGATGCGGGGCTGGCAGACCTGTGTTCTGGGCTTTCCTAAGCGGAGCCCTGAGAATCAAATCCCATGACCTGTGACTCTGGCTCCATCCCCACCCCCCTACCCTCCAGGGTGAACCTGGTACCTGAAGGCCCGGATGGTGGTGAGGCCTTCCACAGTTTCAGCGAAGTGCGAGAGCAGTGGGAGCTGGGTGGTGTCGTCCAGCTGCTGCAGGTCCCTGTGGGGGAAGCGGGGAGCAGAGCCCAATGGTTAAGAGGGTAGGTCGGGGCTCAGCCTGGGTCTGAATCGTAGCTCCACCCCTACTATTGTGGGGCCAAATGGCTTCACCCCTCTGGGCCTCAGTTTCTCACCTGTGAAGAGGGAAGAGGAGGGTCCCAGCCCATCTCGTTCATGCAGATGCTTAAGCAGAGCATGTTGAAGGGTTACCATTAGCCTGCATGTCATCCACCTCACGTCTGCATCTGTCCGCCGGCTTTGCTGCAGTGCCCCACTCTGTGGTGAGGCTCTACAGGCAGTGTGTTTCCCTTTCAGAGGTGAACAACCTTAACAGCCAGGCAAAGGAACAGGAGGACCAAACTCCCCAGCAACCACCACAGGTGTTGGCACATCACAGGCCAGGATCGAAAGAGCTCCTTGAGAGGGAAAGGCCAGTGGTTTCCATGGCAACAGAATTTGCTCCTGCTCCCCACAGCTGCACCTTGACAAGTGTATTAGTGCCCGGTAGGCGAGGCTGGAATGCAGGAAGCAGCTTTCCTGGACAAACCACACCCACGGCCAGAGTGGATGCCAGGGGACTAGGGTGGTGTCTCTGGCAGAAGAAATGAACTTTGTAGAACAGCTTGTATAGTGTTTAAAAAGCCTCTGCAATTTTGTGGATATCAATGCACTTTGTTCTTCGTGGGTACCAAGGGATTCCAGCTCAACCAGGCAAAAAGCCATTTATACAGATCTTGATCCTTGCAGGCAAGGTAATTGTAGCCAAAATGTATCTAAATTTTATTATTATTATTATACCCAATCAGTATTTTGACTCATTTCTAACAAACTTTGTGTACTTGGGAGACATCCTTAACCTTTCTGACAACAACCCCAGTAACAAACCCATTTTATATTACAAATCAGTACACACACATGCACACACCCCCACACACACAGCCATACACAGCCAAAACAAAGGTTTCATCAAGCAAAGCTTACTGTTACTATATGCGAATACAGTCTGATATTTTCTATATATTTTCTATTTTATTGAAAAACTGGTTGTGATCTATGATACTGATATCATGACCCACTGATAGGTTGTGGTTGGCAGTTTGAGAAACACTGGCCTAGAGGCTCTTAAAAACTGGCCCTACAAATCTTTGAATCTGTGAGCTTAATAGAATCGCTCCCAGAAAGAACTTCTTAGAAAACGTTCTTAGAAAATTTTGAGTAGGAAAGAGCCATGCATGGTTCCACAGCCCACGAAGGCGAATGTGATCAATGAGAAAGGCGGTGAGAGGCTCCCTCCAGTCAAGGATTTTTCTATCCTTGCTCTGGACCCACGTGAGTTGGGAGATCTGATTGCCATCAGACCCGTCACATCAGGTGCCCTCTGATTTTATGCATCAGCAATCAGCCTGGACACTAGAAGCATACAATCCTTCTGGGCAGCATTTTGGCAAAATGAATGAAGGGCATAGTCGCGTGTATACACCCTGACCTAGCAATCCCATTCCTGAGCGTATCACCCCAGGAAATAGTTCAGATAGTAACTGCAGTGTGTGTGCTGCCAGATGCTTATGTTAGGATAATGGAATATGAATATTTCTGTTTTCATTTTGGGGAAGGGGACATGACTCTACCACTTCGATGACGATTCTGATAACAGAGCTGAAGGGACTATTGCAAAGCAGCTCCTATCCCTCACCCCCACTGGCAACTGCTGCCATCACCTGGATGCCACTCGGAAGTACTTCTGGATGAAGTAGCACACGACAGCCAGGGGCAGGAGGGCCACGAGGAACACCGGGGTGACATAGGAGATGACGGCCAGAGCTGAGACACAGAGCAGGGTGGAGCGGCTCAGGCACTCCAGCGTGGACGGGATGTGCTGCGGGAAGGGAGGGTGAGAAAGGGAGGTGAATTTTTTTTTTCAAAGCTTTTTTAAAAAAATATATTTATTTATGTATGTCTGCCTTGAGCCTTAGTTGTGGCACGTGGGATCTTGGTTGTGGTATGTGGGAGCAGCCCGTGGGTTCCAGAGCTCTTGGGCTCTGTAGTTTGTGGCATGCAGGCTCTCTAGCTGAGGCCCTCTGGGCCTGACGTGGGCTTAGTTGCTCTGCGGCATGTGGGATCTTAGCTCCCCCGCCAGGAATTGAACCCTCATCTGCTGCACTGGAAGACGAATTCTTCCACTGGACCAGGGAAGTTCTGGGAGGTGAGTTTTGGTATTTGGTTAAAACAGCCAGGGGCAGGAGGGCCACGAGGAACACCGGGGTGACATAGGAGATGACGGCCAGAGCTGAGACACAGAGCAGGGTGGAGCGGCTCAGGCACTCCAGCGTGGACGGGATGTGCTGCGGGAAGGGAGGGTGAGAAAGGGAGGTGAATTTTTTTTTTCAAAGCTTTTTAAAAAAAATATATTTATTTATGTATGTCTGCCTTGAGCTTTAGTTGTGGCACGTGGGATCTTGGTTGTGGTATGTGGGAGCAGCCCGTGGGTTCCAGAGCTCTTGGGCTCTGTAGTTTGTGGCATGCAGGCTCTCTAGCTGAGGCCCTCTGGGCCTGAGGTGGGCTTAGTTGCTCTGCGGCATGTGGGATCTTAGCTCCCCCGCCAGGAATTGAACCCTCATCTGCTGCACTGGAAGACGAATTCTTCCACTGGACCAGGGAAATTCTGGGAGGTGAGTTTTGGTATTTGGTTATCTTCAGTGTGTTACCTGCCGCCAGGTTTTGCTCTTGCTTTACTACTGGTCCATGTCTTATCCCTGCAGCTACACTGTAGGCTCTCTGAGGCCAGGCATTAGGACTTTGCTTTTTCACCGATTAGTACGATGAAGAATAAAGGACAGAGGCAGAATCAAAATGTTTGTTCTCCAGAAGATCAGTCACCTTGGTGCGGAGTATGCTGGAACCTTCCTGTGAGCCAGAGTGGGCTTGGCCAGAAGCCAAAGGGATGTGGTTTCTTTTAGCCTCATTAGAAGAGTCTCCTAGGGGAGGCCCCAGGTCCTGAGGCAGCCTTGTAATCAGATGGAGCCCACTAGGTTCTTAGCCCAAGGCTCTGATCAGCTGATCTGAGGAAGCCAGCGTCAGACAGGGGAAGCTCCTGGGGACCTGGCTTCTCTTTGGACTGGGGACATACATCATCGCAATCTTGTGTACCTGGTCGATGGTGTTACAATCAGATGAAAATCTGTTCAGGATGCTTCCAAGGGGAGTGGTCTCGAAAAACCTAAGAGGCATCAGAGGGCAGTTACTCATCCGTGTATTGATTTCCTTCCTGTTTACTGAAGGAGCGTGGTTATTTTTTTGTTTCCACATCTCTGGAGTCATCCCCAGGTCTGCCTTCCCAGAGCGATTGCCTGTGTCTGGCCTGTGTCCCTGAGAATTCCCGCGGCCGCCCAAAGGGGTGCTGGCCCCTTCGCAGCCTCTCTGACCCTCCAGCCCACGTGTGACCACTGCCACCATTCTCTGCTTCTCACTGGGCCTGCCTCACTCAGCAGCTGTCCTCCTGGGGACGTAGAGTTCTCTCCAGAGAGACGGCTCTCCTGGGGGTGGGGATGGGGCGGGGAGGGCAGAGGCGGGCCCTGGGGACAGCCTGTCAGCTGGCTGACCCTGCGGGGCCACTCCAGCGGTCAGCACTCTGGCTGCGACCTGGAACCGGCCCAACCCCAGCAGAGAATTTCAGAACCACAGACCTGGGGCAAGTAGAGGATAAGTAAACTTGGAGGCTGTGTCTGTGGGCCACAGACAGATCATGAAACTGAAGAGAGGAGATTGTGACTGGATGACGAGGAGGGATCAGATGGCCTGCTTGCCTGCTGGGTTTGTAACTGAGTTGGCAGCCAATCGGGCTGCGACAGCTTTAACTGTCTTTCACACCAAGCAGCCTTTGGGGTTTACAGAGGATTAGAATAACTACCCTCTGTGTCCCTGGGGTCAGAACCTGCAGGATGGCTGAATGAGTAAGGAGAGGCAGGGAAGGGGAGAGCTGAACCGGGGGTGGTACCTGCCTAGAAGGGAGAGGCATTCATGCAAAGCCTGCAGACCCTCTGAAGGGCTGTTGTGAAAATTAGATGAGCTAACTGTGTGACATTTCTAGCACCCTGTCTAGCTGAGTAGATAATAGTTCCCTGTACAGTTTTCTGTACCAAGGAGGGGGCTTTTCCCACCCCATGTCCTTGAGTCACATCTAGCGACCTGCAATAGAGATCGTATGTATTGATATATCCCCATTTTACAGATGGGAGAGCTGAGGCCCAGAGAACAATGACTCGCCCACAGCCAGGCACAGCCAGGGGAGAGGGCTACCTCATGGGAGCCAGGATGATCTGGTTCAGCAGGCTGCGGTGCAACCTCTTGGCCACCTTCAGCCCCGTCCATTCCACTGTGACAGACGTGATGAGGCACAGCACGATGCCCAGGCTGCAGAGCACCGTGAACACCAAGGCGTGGCCGGTCTGGTTGAGGGAACACTCCTGGGCCTGGCAGAGAATGAGGCTGGCATCCTGTGGGAGTGGCCTGTGCCCAGTCCTCCCCATCCCCTGGCCCCGGCACTGGGGCTGCTGGACCCACCTGGCTGAGGGAGCAGTTCCTGGTCATGGGGCTCAGGGTCAGGGCGCTGTCGGTCCACTTGGCCAGCCAGTAGTCGATGGCCACCAAGACCATGTGCTTGAGCAGCTGGGAGAAGACGAGCAGCGAGAGGAGCGGGGTGCCGGCCGAGGACAGGTAGTTGGCGCAGGCCCGCCATGGGATCTTGGCGCGCTGGTGCAGCACCGACGACAGGTTGTCCTCCTCCTCGCTCTCGGCCGCCTCCTCTGCAGGTGGAAGAACCCCCTTATGGAGTCACCTTGCACACCCCTCTGAAGAGAACAGGGGTTGGATCAGCCCCGCTTACAGATCGGGAGACTGAGGTGCACAGGGGGGAAGGTGTGCATCAGAGGCACACCATCTCCCCACTCCCGGAACCCCAACCCTTAGTCTCCTCTCGGTGGAGCAGACCTCAGGCCATGATTCCACTCCAGTCCCATAGCCTGTACCTTCCTCCTCTTCCTCATCCTGCAGAAGCCCATCTCTTGAGGACATGGCCCGGGGCAGGCCCGGGGGTGGCTCCGTAGCTTTTCTCTCCATGACGGTTTCCTGAAAGATAGATGGGGCCTGGCTAATGTCCTCAGGGTGTGCAGAGGGGAAAAGGGAGGGGGTAGGAGGGGAACTGCCCCTGGTGATGACCACTGGCAGTTATCAAGTTGCCCCTGCCTGGAGGATGGTCCAGATGGACACATGTTTGTCTGCCAGAATTTACTTCTTCCGCTTTATCAGCTACTAGCATCCCAGTATCCCTGTGGGAGACCACCTCTCCGTTATTCTGCCTCTGTGATTCAGGTGGGCTAATCATTCTCTCTGACTCCCAGAGTGGGCATGTGACCCAGGATTGGTCAGTCTTCACATTCCACATCCCTGACCACAGTGATCTGCGCAAGATGTGACCACCAGGAGTCAGCCCTGGGGCTTTCGCTGAACTATCATACAACAGGCACGGTCTTTCTGGCAGAGCTGCTGACCTGGAAGAATGGAAGCCTGAGATGCCGATGGCCCTCACTGCCTCCATGAGAATGAAGCCGGTGTGAGAGAAGCAGAGCCAAGGGGTGGGGAGAATTAGACTCCCGATGATATTGCCTGATCACCTGGATCCAGCTCCACCTGAAGCTATAGCATCACTGGACGTTCTAGTTTCCTGAGCCAGTAAATCCTTAACTCCCCACCCCCTTTTTCTCTTTGTTTAGCCGGTCTGAGTTGGTTATCTGAAGCTTTGTAACTAAATGGTATCTGACTATTTCAGGACATGGGGAAGGCATTGGCCTGACTCTGCCTTGGGTAGCTGGCACAGGTACTGGCTGTCCAGTCGGAGCAATTTCATGCCCAGCTCCCACATCTGTCCTTTGTGTGTGTTTGTGTGGGGCTTCCTAGGGCCAACGAGGGCAGGAAGGCCTTTATGAGTTCAGGTTATAGCAGAACCTTATCCTCAGGGTCAAGGCTGCCTGACCCCCAGGCTACACCCACCTTCTCCAGCTCTTGGTCTTGCCGGTTCATCAGGGTCTTCCAGTGCTCAAAGAGCTGGCACTCAGACCTCTGGAAGTCCTTGAGGGTGCCCTCCCTCTGGATGGTGCCATCCTTCATTGCGATGATCTAAAAAGGCAGAAACAAACTCGGTGGGGGGCTGGTGAGGCAGGGGAGTAGAGGTCATACCCCTGCCTGACCGAGGGGATTCTGAGATGGATGTGCTCAGAGCACACATCCCTTCCCCGCCACAGATGGCCCCAGCTCACCCACTGCCCTCAGCAGGACACTCCAGGATTTAGAACCTGGTACATCTCAGGGGTAGTTTTCAATGGTTGCCCCATGGTTGACAGGAGGGTTTGCAGAGCAAATTAGTGCATCCTGGTCAAGTTGTCTGCTTATCCCCAAGGACTCCAGCAATGACAGCTGTTTGCATGCACTTAATGGGCTAACAGCTCATTACCCTTAACTCCTCCTCACATCAGGCCTGACAGGTTCCACCAGTGTTTGGCAAAGCACCTGTTGGTCTAAATGTGTGAGGCCTCTTTGAGATCAATAAAATGTATTTGAAACATTCAATGCTTTATACTCACGCAGACCCATCATTAATTCAGAAACCCAACCTGCTCTTCTCACTCCCACTCACCCCATGCTGGGGTTCAAGGGCTGATGCCCCAAAGTCCTGTTCACTTAAGGAACCAGGCACTCCTGTGTTTGCCTTCTTTGGACTAAGGATTGTCCTGAATTGTCTCACCAGGGTCCCTGCCGTAACTCAGACACAAACTTGTACCTCCCTTAATAGCTATTTTAAAAATCTGGAAATTCCACCCCCCCGCCCCCCACTTTTTTTCTGCTTTAATAGCTTTTTTGAAAAGTCTGGATCTTTTTCCTTTTTATTCATAGTAGAGGGGAAGACCTTACTACATGTAGAAGGAAGACTTATTTGAGGGGAATTATCAGGGGCATTTAACACGGACCTGAAGTTTAAGAAGGGCCTCATTTTCACAGACAAATTTATGTACGAGTCAGGCAAGGCCCCAGTTTCAAAAGTCACATGATTTCCATTTTAAGAACTAAATGCTTCCCAATTATTTGAAAAATAACTACTGTCTTCATGTTGAGGAATATGGGGATTTAACTGATGTGATATTTCATTCTACTGATAACACTGATAACTTACTACTGCCAAGGTTTGTTTCCATATTTTCCATTTGATCCTAACTTGAATCTGACGCACTAGTGGGCAGGAAGATGGCTCTCCTGTCCACATGGGCACTCCCCAAGGACAGGGGAATGAGTCATCAAACTGGGTAGGAAATGGAAGTAGGACCTAAGTGTCTGCTTCTTTCTGAGACTTCTTGGTGCTGACCTTGTGTGCACCCACGGGGCCCCCGGTCAGGAGGCAGATATCTGGAACTCTAGGTGATGCCAAACACGTGGACTATGCCAGGTCTCTCTGATGGGCCCAGCCTGAGTGAAGCCACCCAGTGCTGCTCTCTTCTGCTCTGTGGCCCTCAGCAATTGCTGCTCAGACATCTGATGGAGTCCTTTGGAGACACCCAACTGCCTCTCCCACCGTAGCCCTCCAGTTGGACCGCTGCTGGCCCCTCACCCAGTCTGCATGCGGTAGGTACTGCAGCTTGTGGGTCACTAGGACCACTGTCCTCCCATCATCTCGGAGCAGCTCAAGGATCCCAGCTTGCATCAGATGGTCACTCAGATGGACATCGAGAGCTGAGAAGGGGTCGTCCTGGGTAGACGGGAGAAAACAGGGGCAAGCATGGGGGTGGGTAGCAGTGGAGGTAAAAACAGTGGATGTACATGCTCTGGTTTAGGACTGACACCGCTTCGCTGGGTGGCCTTGGACAGTGTACCTAACCTCTCTGGACCTCAGCCACCAGTCATCACTCTCAAACAGGTCTAATCACAAGCACTTCCTGACTCCTGAACCTCCAGCGACTCCCCATAGTCTGTTACGTCCGAATTCCTTAGCACCCTAATCCAGACCCTTTCCCACCTGCTCAGTCTTCCTTTCCAGCCTCACTTCCCATCTGTCTTGTAAAAGCTCCCTACGCTCTGATTTCCAGGGAATCTGCCATTCCAGGCCTTTGCCCAAGCTTGTCCCTCTGCCTGGAGTGCTGATCTGCCTTTTGTCTGTCAGGTGAACTATTTTTCATCCTTCAGCACTTCCCCCAAGCACCAGCTCTTCCTGTGTCCTTTCCTGATGCCTGAGCCTAGTCTTCCCTCCCTCTGTTCCAGTGATACCCTGCAGGAAGTCAGATCTGATTGCTACTTGTCTACCCTGGACCGTGGGGCCTCAAGAACTGATATTCCCTGTGCCCGTGCCTAGTACAGAGTAGGAGCTTAAAAGTTAGCTTAAAGTATCCACTTTATTCCCTCTAACAAGGTTGTTTAAAGCTCACAAGGGGTCATGAATAAGCTAGTACTTTGTAAAATGCTATGCCTGTGTCAGACGGTAACAAGCGCTGTGGACCTTTCCATTATGCAGTGAGTTTAGTGGGAGGTGGCGGGGTGGAGAATAAAGCCACGATCAGAGAACTGAGAGTCCTTCTGCCAACGGTCTGTCCAATGGCTCCCTCTTTCCTTCCGTTTAGCTGACTCACTCTTCAATGCTCTCTTCTATGAAGCCCTTCCTGATCACTCCTGTCCTCACAATTGTCTCCCTGGTCAAGGCCCTTCACAGTCTGTCACACAGTTTGGCTTTCCAGTGGGCTGTGCTCTTGAGTATTGGCGAGCTCTGTTTCCCTAATTAGATTCTAAATCTCTGAAGCCAAGGGCTATGTCTTGGAATTCTTCAGTATCAACTAAGGCACACCACACAGAACTTGGCACGGAGGAGGGCGGGTACAGCCAAGTTTTATCTCATGTTTGATTATTAGAGGTTACCTGGAGTGCTGTGTTAAGAAGGATTCTGAGGCCAAGTTAAGTTTTCATGGGAGAGAAAACTGAGATCAATTAGCAATGTCTGCTCTGGGCCTGAAACAGGAAATGGCAACTCACTTTCCACGTATTTGTGATTCTTATATTTGGGCTAAATAGGTATTAATAGGTTGGGGATGTTCTATAAAACAGGGGCCTATAATTACTGCTCATTTCCCCTCGTGCCTACTGCAGAGCTGTGTGAAGTCCACATTGATCAGCTGGACTAATCTTGTCTCAGTTTTTCCATCAATAAGATCAGTAGGGAGGGAGGAAGGTGGGAGGGGGGTTCAGGATGGGGAACACATGTACACCCATGGCTGATTCATGTCAATGTATGGCAAAAACCACTACAGTATTGTAAAGTAATTAGCCTTCAATTAAAATAAATTAATAAATTTTTAGAAAAAGATCAGTAGGTAATATCTCTGGCAGGAGAAGTTTGCTCCTGGAGAGGGATGTTATTTGGTGATGGGGTGTGTGTGTGTGTGTGTCTGTCTGTCTGTCTGTCTGTCTAAGCCAAGGGGGCAGGCAGACACAAGTACCTCAAAGAAGTTAGTGGCTGGTGCACTCACCAAGAAGACGACATTGGTGTGCTGGTAGAGGGCTCGGGCCACGCTGATTCGCTGGCGCTGACCACCGGACAGGTTGATGCCCTGCCGCCAAAGGGGAGGAAAGGTCAGGCCTGCATAGCCCTTCAGCAGAGACTGTCCAGGCCCCTACTTGATGTGAGCTCTTTGGCTTCATTCGCCTCTTTGCATCCTCCCCATCTGGTAGAGAGGAGGAACTTGTACACGTTCACTGAATTCATTCAGAAGTGGGGAGGATTATCCCCAGGCCTTTGACAATTCACCATGTAGGTGCTAGGGACCATCTGACCCATGAAAACCAGGACAGAGGAAAGTGAAAGTCTCTCAGTCATGTCCGACTCTTTGCTACCCCATCGACTATACAGTCCACGGAATTCTCCAGGCCAGAATACTGGAGTGGGTAGTGATCTTCCCAACCCAGAGATCAAAACCAGGTCTCCTGCATTGCAGGTGGATTCTTTACCAGCTGAGCCACAAGGGAAGCCCAAGAATAAATGATATGGGTTGCCTATCCCTTCTCCAGTGGATCTTCCTGACCCAGGAATTAAACCAGGGTTTCCTGCACTGCAGGTGGACTCTTTACCAACTGAGCTATCAGGGAAGCCGTAGGAAGGGGGGATTTAAATCACACACCAGGAGGAAAGCCATGGGAGAATCCTATTCATCTAAGCTTATGGAGGAGGGACCCCACCTGAGGATGAAACAGGAACAGCAACCCTGAGCCCGGCGCAGTGCTGGGCGGGCTTTCAGTACATGCTCGGGGTGTCAGTAGAGAGGTCAAGTCCTCCCCAGCCTGAGAAAGTGCTAAGCTGACCTCTGCATCCAGCAAGACTGGAAACTTGTCCAGGACAGCCACCAGCCCAGGGCTCAAGGAGATCATTTTGATCCCATGGCAGGCACTCTGCAGCCTTATCCCTCTTTCATTTCACATTCCCTGCTCTCCCTGAGAATGATCTCGGGGCGTGGTGAAGGTGATGGGTGGGGAGCAGGGGAGGCCAAGGGCCCCAGCCTTGAGTAACTCCCCTGGAGGTTGCTACTAACCCGTTCCCCAATCTGGGTCTGGTCTCCATGGGGCAAGATGTCGATGTCTGGCTGTAGGGAGCAGGCTTCAATGACCATCTTGTACCTGCAGTGGGGCGGGGTGGGGACACAGCTGAGCAGCCTGGCCGGAGGTGGACCTGAGCTTTTGTAGAGGGTCATTACCCTCTGGGCAGCTGTGCCAGGATGAGCGATGGCTTTAATGGGCCTCCTGATGGGTGTGAGCAAACACCACGTGAGCTCGAAAAGAGCTGAGGGCAGCACCTGACACCATCTTGGGGCAAGTTAAATATTTGAAGGATGAAATTGGATGGGAGCAAATAGCCATGTAAGTGACAAGAGAGGGCCTGTGGCCCCTGTGCAGTGGGAAAAGCTACAGCCAGAGCCCACGCTTGGGGCACTGCCAGGGAGAAATCACTGCTGCTTTGTGGAGGCAGCAAATGATGATGGCTGCTCAAATATTTGCCCAGCCTGCTCCCCTCACACTCCCCTGGCCAGCTCTCAGTCGGGGTGGGTGCCAGCCAGGGTGCGTGGAGGCATCAGAGTGTCTGGGTGACAGGCACTTGGGCGTTAGAAGATGGATTTGAAATCCATCTCTGTCACTTCCTGGCTGGGTGGTCTTGGGCAAGTTACCTAACCTTCCTGAGCCTTTATCCTCATCTATAAAATGGGGATAATAATAGTACCTGCCTACTGGGATTGGTGTGTGCATTAGAAGAAATCATGAATACCGAGAGCCTCTGGAAAGAGGTCCGTGGATGACAGTGGTCATTAGCCCTGGAGGTATTTGTGTGTGAGCTGCAGAGCTGGGGGCGGGGAATCACGAAAATGGAGAGGGCAGAGCACTGGGGGAGCCTTTCCACCAACCTCAAGAGGGGGCACCAGTGTGCCCGCACCTCCCTCCCCTCCTACCCTCTCAACCACGGGAGGTGGACTGCCCCGATGTCCGGAACATCCGGATCATTTCCAGATGGACCATATGGAACAGGCTGGAATCCCGATAAGCAGGCTGGAGAGCAGGATGGCAGGGTGAGGGAGATGGATGGAGGAGCAGGCAGCTGGCTGTGCTTAGGGGCTGGGGAGGGAGACTAAAGCATGACCAGTTTCTCCCCTCCCTCAGCCTGCCTCCCTCTGGGAGGCTTTTACCGTTGCTTGTTGAAGGGACTCTCAAAGGTGATGTTCTCCTCCACGGTGGCATTTAGCAGCCATGGCTTCTGAGAAGCATAGGCCACTGGGCCTCTCTTCCTGGAAAAAGCAGGGCAGGAGGAGGGGAGGCATTCTCAGGGGGTCACTGTCAGAAGTGGTTATCAAGCTGATGGATAAAACTGGGACTAGGGGATGGGGGCGCCACAAAGATGAGGAGGTGCAGTTGGCTGGAATCTGCTGTGTGTGGCTCCTGGTGGCCTCTCCATCCCCCAAGGCCTGAGCAGGCTTGGGTGCTGGGCCTTAGCTGACTGGGGGATAAGGGACCTCAACCCCTCCCTGCTCTCCACCCCTCCCTGTCCCACCTCTGCAGTTTGTTCCCCTTCCCAGGTCTACTCAGAGCCTGGGAGAAGCCAACTAAGTGAATACTTGAACCCTGATCTCCTTCCTTGGGAAGCCCTCAAACCACTCAACTTTGATGTTAGCAGAACTCTCCAAATGGAAATTTTAAAAAGAGCACTGTTAAGGAAATCATGTTTAGTGTGGTATGGTTTCTGAAAACAAAGAAAGAAAAAAAGGAAAAAGAAAAGGAAAAGATGACCACAGGGATAAAAATGATCTGGTGTGAAGGGCTTGATGCCCGAAGCAGCAGTGGTCTCCCAGCCCCCTGTGAAGCACAGCCCCCTCCCTGGCCTTCCCTGCGGCTGGATTGGACCTGGGGGGCTGCCTGCCTGAGCTCTGTGGCTCCTCAGGCCTCACAGCCCCTCTGAGGAAGTCTGCCCCAGGGGCCAGTGCTTGGAGTCCCAGTACCTGACGTCCACGTCGGCCACCGTCTCCCGCTCAGGGCTGCAGCAGGGAGGGAAAGACATACATTCAGGGTTCACCCGCGTGGACCGAGCACGCTATAGACATTCTCAGCTCCTCCAGACCCAGCGCGAGGGCCTTGATAACCCCTGAGATGGAGTCTGCAGCCACAAATGCCACAGGTCCTCCTGAGGAGCCTCCACTGCCCGAATCCAATCAGGGTGTGTGAAATTACAAGGGAGAGTGGAGGGAAGGCACCTTGGGTGTAGGCTCACGGTGGTGGGGGTCTTCCTAGGTCAGGGGAGTCTGAGGCCCAACTCTTGGCTCCTGCAGACCCAGCCTCTGAGTCAGGGCTCGGATGCACTGGCCGAGCCCGTGGGCTGACGCGGCTGCACAGACAGCTGGAGCAGGGAGTGCACTCTGACAGCGGCCAGCCCGGGTGGGACAGGCCACCACGGGGGCCTGCGAGTCCGGGGGTGGGAGCCCCCAGCTGATGCAACTCAAGGTGGCACCTGCAGGGCTGAGAAGGGCTCCAAGTGTGATTCCCAGAAGACAACCATGGGGCCTAGGAGATTCACCCAGAGGGACAGGGTCAGCTGTGGTGGCCATGTGGCCTGGACGGGCCCCAGCTGCTCTGGTGTCAAATATTCTGTCCTGTTGCTCTCGTCACCACATGTTCTCACTTGTCACATACCGTGTGGTCTGCTTTTTGGCTCAAGAGTTACAGTCACTATGGCCAGAGAGGCTGGGCTGTCATCAGGCCCTGGCACTCACCAAGGAAGGAGACACGGTGGAGAAAATGTGGGGACGTGAAACCTTTGTGGAGCTGGAGAGTGAAGGCCAGACACTTACACTGACTTACAAGGTCAAGTCAACCTTCCCAGTCCTGACTTCCCACCTCCTCCAGTATGTCTTGATTGTCTTGAAAGAAGTGTGCTTAGGGAGGGTTTTGAAGGTCTTACGGCCACATTAATCTATTTCACTTGGATGTTTTAGACAACCAGGACATAAAGCACATAGAACATAAAGCCACAAGGCTGAATCTTCTGTCTGGCCTGGGGGATAACCACCTCCTCTCCTTATAGCTTTGTTTCTCAACTTTTTTTTTTTCATCACCCCAGGGCCATTTTAGACATATTTTTTCTAATTGTCCTTTCCCTGCCACATTTATTTTCCAATTCAGTGGATTTAAAAAATAATATTCACAAGTTTGTGCAACCACCACTGCTGTCTAAATTGACAACATCTTCCTCACCCCTAAAAGAAGCCATACCCATGAGCAGTCGCCTCCTTCCCTTCCCACTAATCCACTTTCTGACTCTATCCACTATGAAATTTTAAAACCACAGACCTAATGTATGTCTGCGTATATACTGTGGCCCTTTGGAGAGCCACAAAACATTGGAATATCTAAATTTTTCCTCTCCAGTACCAGATTTTTCCCTCTTTGAGAATGCATGCCTCACATATTATAGGGCTTCATGTCTCTAAGTGTATGTGGACTATACAGCCCTGAATCTATACTCAGCACCCTTCCCTGCCCCACACACCCTGCCTAGCCCTTCCCCTCCCCATTTTTTTAAAAACTATTTTCCTCCCCTGTATTCACTCTTCTTCCTTTTGTAAAATTGGTCACATGGCGTGGCATTTGGGATCTTCGTTCCCTGATCAGGGGTTGAACCTGTGTTGCTTGCAGTGGAAGCGTGGAGTCTTAGCCACTGAACCATCAGGGAATCCCCCCAAACCCCTTTCCTTTATTGGGGATCCACTTCCAACCCAGTCCCAAGGCTGTACCTGGGGTCTTCTCCCGTCTCGCTGTCAGGAAGCCTGCTGGGGCACAAATGGGAAAGAACACCACCAGTTACTTCTCCCCCGCCCATTGCCTTTATTTAGATCACATTGTCTTTGGGGAGAAGCAGCCTCCACAATCCCCATCCCTCCCACCCATCCCCAGTGTCTCCAAGTGGCTTCTCAATTTCTGCCCCTCCCACAGCCCCTGGATGGGCTTCCTCCAAGCAGCAAGGGCTTCATCAGTGCTCCTGGCACCACTCCCAGCAGCAGCGAGCCTGGCTTGGTGTCAGGACAGGCTTTTAGTTGGGGAAACTAAAGCTCAGAGAGGGAAAGTGACTTTCCCAAGGTCATAATCATTTCATACACTGTTTTAAAACTGTGGATTGGGACCCAATATAGGGTCTGAAATAAGTAAACTGCAACTGCACTAAAACAAACATACAACTCCCCCACTCCAAAACCAGTTTGTACCAAATGTGGTCAAAATATGTATTCTTTGTATAAAATTTTTTCTTGCCTATCAATGCATAAATGTAGCAGACTGTGATATAAAATGCATTTCATACTGTGAATTACAGTAAAAAAAATTTTTTTTGAAAAACACTGCGTGAAGTGACCCAAATTTTGGTGCCAACTTTACTAGTGTTCTTTCTCTTGCCCCAGGCCACCTTTCAACCTTCCAGAAGCAGCCTTCTGCCAATGAAGTGTGTACATCTGACATGCACATTTGGGGAAAATCAATCTGTTCTGTTTTCATGCAGATCTTACTTTAATAAAACGAGCCAACATTTATTATAATCTTGACAAGCACAGTGATAAGCACTGCAATCAGTTCAGTTCAGTTGCTCAGTCGTGTCCAACTCTTTGTGACCCCATGGACTGCAAGACACCAGGCTTCCCTGGCCTTCACCATCTACTGGAGTTTAGCACTGCAATACTATTATCTATTTTAAAGTTCAAAAAAACCATATGGAAGAGGTCTCTTTATAGACAAGGAAAGTCTCTTTAAAGACAGGGCGAGTTTTGAGAGTCTAAGTAACTTGTCCAAAGTCACACATCCAGCAAATAGCAGAGGAAATAGACTTATCCAATTCCAAAGCTCCATGCTCTTAATGACTATGTTATATTGCCTCACTATGACTACCCAGGCCATAGCTCTGATAAATTTGTTGCAAGGAAAATCAGGATGGATAGAAACAGGGATGGGAAGAAGACAGATGAACTTCTCTTTTGTCCTCTGGGGCAACCCACTCCAGTACTCTCGCCTGGAAAATCCCATGGACGGAGGAGCCTGGTGGGCTGCAGTCCATGGGGTTGCTAAGAGTCGGACATGACTGAGCGACTTCACTTTCACTTTTCCTTTCATGCATTGGAGAAGGAAATGGCAACCCACTCCAGTGTTCTTGCCTGGAGAGTCCCAGGGATGGCGGAGTCTGGTGGGCTGCTGTCTATGGGGTCGCACAGAGTCGGCCACGACTGAAGCAACTTAGCAGCATTAGCAGCAGCAGCAGAGGGCAGAACTTAATTGAAACCTTGATGGATATATAATCACCAACTCCCTATGATCTTATTCTTTGATCTTTATTAGTTTCACTTCATTCTCTCAACTCAACCTAACTCATATCGCTTAATCATCAGATTGCTGTGATTTATGGGCAAACTAGTAACATGAAACAGATAAAAAACTCAAGCTTCCAAATTCCAACTCTGCGTCCACAGCCCAGAGAAGCTTGTCTCTGCAGTCTTCTGCCTTGACTGCTTCCAGAGTTGCAAACGCTGTTATTTATCCAGAGGGAAGCACATCTGTGGCCTCCCCAAGGACCCCGGGACACGGGGAGCTCCTTCGGCTCTAACTCAATTTGCGTCATTATCTGGGCTGCTCAATTAGCCCTTATAATGGACTACTTTCCCCTCTAATAAGTTCCTGTGTAAGTCCTTTATCCCCAGTGGGATTTTAAGGCAGGAAGAGCATCTTTTTTAGCCCCCACAGGGCTTAGCATATGGGAGATCTGTTATAAATGGAGGTTGATAACAGACATCTTTGATTATTTGGGAGGAAGGAAGGGAGGGGGGCTGGCACTCAACGTGAGGCACTGTGTACAGTTGTTTGTATCCATGGTTTCAGCCTCACAACAACTCTATAAAGAGGTTTTCCATCTTAGAAAAAAACCAAGGCTTAGAGTTTGCCTAATGTACCCAAAGTTCAGAGCTAGGGAGAAGGGAGGCTGTGGTGTGAATCCAGGTTCATCGTCTCCTCTTTCCAGCATAGTTCCAGCCCTCCTAGAATGAGCCTCCTCATTGTATGTCTTAATCTGAAAAGTAAAGAAGGGTATACATGGCATGCACTTCCTCCCATTGATTGCTGGGCTCTTAAAGGAGTGTTCCTCCTCTGCCTGCAATTTCAGGACCAAACACTAAGCTAAGAAGATAATCTCTCCAGTTCTCTGACCCACCTCCTTCTCTGCAACCAGCTGTGAGCTGGGTCCCTGTGTGCACACCAACCTGAATCATGGCACAGAGCCTGCCCTCACATGGCTCATGGACTGGCAGAGTGAATCCGACATGTACAGAAGTCAGAAAGCTATAGAGGCCAAAAGAAAAGTAGGAGCAAGAAAGTGCTATAGAACTTTGGGAGAAAAGTATACAAACACATATGCAAATATGCAGAAAAAAGACTGGAAACTTCTGGGTGGTGGGATATTGTATGTGTTCATATTAGGTGGTTTTTGCCCTCTTTACATTTGCTGCTTCTCATATTCAATGTACATTCTTTTAGAATCAGAGAAAAATATATTTTTTTAAAAGATTTTTTTTTTATGTGGACTATTTTAAAGTCTTTTTTTGAATTTGTTACAATATTGCTTCTGTTTCGGCTTTTTGGCTGCGAGGCATGTGAGATCTTAGCTTCCTGACCAAGGATCAAAGGACCAAGGACCCCCTGCATTGGAAGGCAAAGTGTTAACCACTGGACCACCAGGTAAGTCCAAATGTATATTTTGCAAGTAGTTTGGAGGAGGAAGAAATCTGAGGAAGAGAGGAAGGGCTCATAGAAGTTACAGGTGAATGGAACCTCAAAGAGAGAAGGATTGAGGCTGGGAGTGGAAGAAGGGAATTCCAGGCTGGAGGAGGAGCTGGCACGGGCGCAGGCAGTGGGAGAGGTGGAAGGAACGCGGGCTATAAAGTCTGTGTCTGAGGGGCTTCTCTACCCACTGGTTGTGAAATCTTAGGCAAGCCCCTTTACTAAGGTAACCTTGTTTCCTTATCTATAAAATTGAGGTCATGGTCGGAACCTCACTGTGACACTGGGAGAATGTATTAACAACACAGCTCAGAGTTGGTTGGAGGGGAAGATGAGGATGGTGTTTGAGAAAGAGGGATGGAGTAGGGGCATGGGGAGACCATCCTTTCAGCTCAGTGTCTGGTTTCAAAGGTGCAGGCAGAGGAGGAATCCAAAGGCCCCAACACTCATTTAAGACCCCCAACAATAAACAAAGAGGAAAGCTGTGGGAATTGAGGTTGGAAGGGCAAGTTAGGACTTACAGGTCTCCACGGTCCATACATCCTGCCCCAGAGAAACTTATTGCTGCTCTGAAATGTAACCTTTCACCCACAGTGCCCTTTCCAATTGAGGTCATTGGGTCCTAATGCCAAATCTCTGAGGGAGGAAAGGGTTTTTGCTATTGTTCAGATGAGGAAACTAAGGCTCAGACCGGTGAAATAACCTGCTCAACGTCACACAGCTATAGAGTGGCAGAGTGAGAACCACAACCAGAGATCATCCCGTTCTCAAGGCAGGCTTGTCACGCTCACACAGCGCCCTTTCTGTCTGCCCACCGTCTCTCCACAACTGCCTTCTCCAGGAAACTTGGGGTGTCCTTGAGCTCCTGACCCAACTCCCCAAAGGCTCCAGGGACTGTATGAACAGATGGATCACAAGGCTATGCTGAGAGGAGCCTATTTTTTTTTTTTTTTTGCATTTTGGCCACACCCTGCAGCATGTGGGATCTTAAGTTCCCTGACCAGGGATTGAACCCACACCCTCTGTACTGGAAGACAGAGTCTTAACCATTGGACCACCAGGGAAATCTAAGAGGAGTTGTTTTTCACCCCTGGGGAATCAGGCGTCTCAGGAGGCAGCCTTCACACCCAACCACCACAAGGCAGTAATGTCCTGAGAGTGTCTGAGAGCAAGCAGGGCCTGGGCCCACACCCGAGTGGGTGGCAGGAGCAGCAGGGAGCTCCAGTGAGGCCAGTTTGCAGTTCCTGGTGGGGAGCTGGGATCTTTCTCCCATCCCTAAGTTTTTCTCGGATCCCTGCTTCCTGCTGGCTCCCGGGGGACATCTAAAATCAATCTACTGTGGACACTAATGGCCTTCTTCTTTATTTCCAAGGAAAGAACTTCACTAGACTCTATCTGCTAATTTTGACCGCTTATCAGAATGTTTTTCTCTTAATGATCAAGCAGAGAGCTTGCAAATTCCAGGTTAATGGTGCATCAGAGCACAGAGCTGGGCCGGGGCAGGTAAGTATCATTACAGAGAATTTTGAAAGCTGCACAGTTTTCCCAGAGACCTGGAGCCCAGCAGCTGATGTGTGGGATCTGCTCAGGGCAGCCACAGTAATTCTTCAGCTTGGAATTCAGGGAGTTACCCCTTAACTCTGGACAGAAGCCTGTGGGGCTTCTCACCTAAGGCTGGTGAGCCCCCTGAGGGTGGGGCCAGGTCTTCTCCTTTGTAGCTTACACAGAGTGGCTCACAAAATACACATCCCATGTGGGCACCGCATTGGACTAACCCTCCAGCCCCACCTCCAAGGAGCTCAGTGTCCTGGGGGAGACAGGCACACAAGCATGCGATATGAGGCCACACAAAGAGGATTTGTGCATTCTAAATGTTGGTGGAGAAGTTGGGTGGTAGAATTATGGGTAAGGGAAACAGCCTGGGCCAAGGTGTGTGGGAAGGAGAGAGACATAAAGACGTATTTAATGGCAGTCTCCTAAAGGTCATAAACTGTTCCCAGTTCATTCATTTAGCAAATGAATTCATTTAGCAAAGGCACTGTAAATACAGAGAGACAAATAAGATATGATCTTTGTCCCCAGGGAGCTCACTGCAGTCTCTCCTGGGAGATAGGCTGGGGTATAATTAAAGAGCAATAGGGGAATTTTTTTCCTAGCATAGAAGTAGTGTCAAAGAATAATATTTACACTAATATTTATAGGGCACTTGGTATGTGCCAGGTTAAGCCTCGCATTAACTCCGTGGGTAATAAGGGGAAACTGGTGCAGAAGGGTCACAGAATTTCCCAAAGGATGGAGTCCAGATTTGAACTAGGGCAGCCTGCCTCCTGAACTTTTGATCCTATGAGCTCAGCAGTACTGCTCATCTTTTTAAAGGAAGGAATAAATGAATGGTGCACACACAAACCTGTCTCTCAGAGCATTCTCTGTTGTGTGCCTCCTATTCCCCCAAATCCCTCCTTGGGCCTCCTGGGACTCTTTCTGGCTGCCTGGTTACCAGGTCTTAGCCCTGGTATGGATTTAAAAAAAATATGGGAGCAACCTAGCATTGCCCTCACCTCTGGCTGCAAACAGGCAGGCCCTCGGCAGGGGCTGCTGGGTCAAACGCTATCTCCCTGCAGACCTGGGGCCCAAGGTCTGAGGCATGCAGCTCCTGTAAGTAATGGAGAAGGGCCCTCAACATACAGCCCCTACACTTAACTCACTGCCCAAGGTAGGTGGGGCAGGCAGAGCTGTGTACAAGGCAGGATTCTGAGAGCATATGAAGCCAATGAGCCATGTCTGGCCAGCCTACTCCTTTTTCCAGTTATAATGAGCTCGGGGCTGGTCTCCCTTCCTGTGGCCTCTCTCTCTCCCATCCCTCATCCTGTATCATCAGTACCTTTCTTCTACAGCCTTCAGACTAAATCTTATTTCCTGGGCCTGGTACACAGGGTGTCTTACCTCAGCTCAGCCTACATTTTCAGTTCTGACCTTCACCAGCGCCCCCCAAACCCACTGCTCTGGGCACCAGAACCACATCCTCTCACATCAGCATGCTTTTGCCCACCCTGATACCCCTGCCTGGAACACCTTCCCCTCCCACCCCTGCCTCTTACATCTGATGAAGCCACAAGGGTCCCTCAAACCTCAGACACCATGTCCACATGAGTCTTTTCTCCTTGACCTCAGAGTTCACTCTTCCTCTGTGCTTGATGGTGGCACGAGGTGGCACCATGGCACTGGATATCTGTTCCCCTCCTTTGGAAGCAAGGCCATGTCTTCCTGATCTTTGCATTCCTATTGCTGTGCCTGGGGTCTGGAGTACAGCAGGCGCTTGATAATTATGGGACGAGTAAAAACACCAATGCAGAGAAACCAGAACACAAGCTGAGTCATGAATGAATTCTCACAGCTTCTCAGGGTGGGCTGCAGGCTACGCTGACGTGCTCGCTATGCTTGAGAGGAAAACTGAGCCCAAGCATGGAAGAGAACAAAGTAGCTTCTGGAGACATGAGATCCTCCCTGAGCCTCAAACAGAACCAGGATGTGGGGCCCAAGCTGCCTGTTGAGGACAGTGAGTGTCCATGCAGACAGAGCTGTGAGCAGCGATGTGCTGGTTCCGCTGGGGTCGGGGGGGCAGGGTATCACAGCCATAGTGGCTGCTGGCCTTGAACGTCAGCCTGGCTGTTTCTTCATGTTGCTTTCCAGCCCCTTCTCTCTCAGCACACAGTGGAAAGCCCATGCACTTGAGCACTTAAGAGTACATTCCACTTCTGCCATTCAAGAGCTGGGTGGCCCAGGGTAACCTGCTTCTCCTCAGTTTTCTCATCTGTTAAATCGGGATAATGAGAACGCCTGCCTCATAGAGTTTGGTTAAGACTGATCAAGACAATGAAGGAAATAAAGGGCCTTACACAGTAATCTTGCACAAAAGAGCTGCTCCAGCTCCCTGGAGAGACCCCCGAGGGCTGGGGCAGAGGCTTCCGAAGAGAACGGAGGAGCAGTCAGACCCTGAGAGCTTGGAGAGGAGGTGGGAGCTGAGGCTGAGGCCTCTGCAGAGGACAGAGGGGTCTGATGCTGGTGTAAAAGGGCACGCGAGGGTGAGGGGGGTGGGGAGGAGATGAAGGAAGTGGGACAAAGGGGACAGGCTCAGAGAGGGCTGAGCCAGATGCAGAAACGGGAATCCAGGAGTGACCCCAGTCTCTGAGCAGTGTAATCCCATCCAGGAAATCCCACCCTGCCCTGAGAGAGGGCCTGGATCCAGCTTGCCCTCTACATGGAAATTGGAGAATAATCTCTGGAGCTAAGACCCAAGGGACCCCAGCCCAAGGCAGCAGGCAGGCTTGAGGGAAAGAGTCCAGGCTTGGGACTGTGGTCCACATGCTGAGCATGTCACCCCACCTCGCTGTCCTCAGTTCTTACTTCTGTGAAATGGGGTAATAGCACCCAGCTGGAGGATCCAATGAGCTCGTGTGTGCAGTGCACCTAGCAAAGGGCCTGCGCATGGCGGGTGCGCAGTGATATCAGTTGTTTTGTTTGGCTCACAGTTCACTGGGGTTTCCTGTCTTCCTGTCACAGATATACACAGGCAGCCAGTGGCAGGGCTCCTCCCTCCAAAGCCCTGAGAGGCAGTTGGCACCAGGGTCCGGCAATCCAATGCCTGGACCCTTCCAGTCAGGCTGTGTTGAGAAACACCTGATTAAGATGGGGAATGGAGGCAGAGACGCTGTGCCCCCAGATGCACCACGTTCCCAGTGGAATTCAGGTTCCTGAGACTGAAGTTACAGGAAACCCAAGGAGCTCATTCCCAGCCCATAGACTTGTTGAGGAAGGAAACTTGCCATTTGTTGGGTGCACTGTTCAGGAGCATTTTGGAAAAGCAGGAAATGGGGGTGCCTGTTCCAAGGCCTTTCTCTGTGCTCAGCCTGCTCTCAAGTTGGTGAAAAAATCTGACATCTTGAATGATAATTTGCCCCTAGAAATGATTGCTAGGGAAAGCTTGTCCTCTGTTGAATTGGCCTCGACTTTTATTCCTGAAACCTTGATCAGATCCCTCTTTCTCTTGGATACTTGGGGGCAGGGAGGTGTTGGGGGGCAGAGGGTGGTGGACTCCAACCCAGGTCACCTGTTGACTGCAGTAGCTGTGTTCCGCCAAGGTTTCTAAACAGCTTTCCCACCCTCTTCATTTCTTGGCTCTTCTTTTCTTACTTTTAAAAAAGCTTTTATCATTTATGTATCTTTAATCAACTAGTTTCAAGTGCTTTTGGGAAATAGATAGCCATAAATAATAGATTCACGATTGACTCAGGCTGGGGTTCGGCTCTTTAATTGAGATAGTGATCTTTGCCCAGAATCCCACATTTGCCTGATTTATCTCTGGTTCTTTGAAATATGCACTGACTGGTCTATATCAGCTTTGCTGATGACCAAGCCAGAAACCAACGTTCGTGCTACGGATCCCCGCACTGGGAGGCAGTACAGCTGAGTGAACATGGAGTTTGGAGTCAAACAGAACTGAGTTTGAATTCCAGCTTTGCCATTAATTGGGTAGGTGAATTAGGGCAAATAGTTTAGCCCTTCTGTCCAAAATGAGATCTGTTAATAGTACTCACCTTGTTGGTTTTCGTAAGAATTAAATGAAATAGTGTGTGCAGAGGACTTAGCAAAATACCTGGCACATAGTGAAAGTGTTAATCACTCAGACCTTGGGAACTGTAGCCCGCCAAGCTCTTCTGTCCATGGTATTTCCCAGGCAAGAATACTGGAGTGGGTTGCCATTTCCTTCTCCAGGGGATCTTCCCGACCCAGGGATCGAACCCAGGTGCCTGCATTGCAGGCAGATTCTTTGCCATCTGAGCCACCAGGGAAGTCCTTGGCACAATGTGAGGGCTAATGTTAATGATGGTAACGAGAGTAAAAAGTAACTGGTTTCACTGAGTGCTTGTGGAACACACTCAATACATGCATGACGCACCCCGCACTGAGAACGGCTGCAAGGAGGGCTGCCCACCTGCCCGCTGTCTTTCCACTGACTGAGCCCGGAAGGTGCACACAGTACCTGTTCCAGAAGACGGCCCCCGAGAGCTTCTGCATCTCCCCCAGGGTGGCGAGGAGGAGTGAAGACTTGCCGCAGCCCACCTGCCCCACGATCATGGTCAGCTGGCCTGCAGGGAGGGAGGGTGGCAGGGGGAGTGGAGGCCAGAGGGAGTCTGAACAACTACCACCCAGAAAGACAGACAGACACACCTAACTCTGGGGCCCCCACTTGCTCTTCTCCTACTTAGAATCCCCAGGGAGTCCTTTCCTCCTTTGAGCCTTTCCTTCTGGAAAACCACACCCTATCTCTGACTCCCCACGTCCTTCTACTGCTAATTCCCTGCCCTTTCCTGAGGGCCTCTGTCTCTCTCCAGTGTGAGCTCAGTGCCTCCTGGTCCCCACAAAGGCCATCCTATCCTTCCCCCTCCTATGCTTTGCTCAAGCTGCTGCTTCTGCCAGACCGTCCACCCTGCTCACGGCCTGAAGGACCCTGCTCATTCTTGGAGTCCCCAGCTCTTTCACAATGCCTTCCCTGGCTACTGGGGATCACCCTTCCTTTTGTGAAGCACCCACTCTGTCTGCAACAGATGGTTTGACATCATGGCCCCGCTGTCTTGCCCTGTCCTTGTTGCTGCTCTCCCACCAAGCACCTGGACTCCCCGAGGAAGGAGCCCAGCCCCTCTCTAGGCTTCATACCCAGAGCACCCACCAAGAGTGCACACACAGCAGCTGCTCAGTCGGTCCTGATTTTTCTTTTTCTCTCCTTGTCATTCAGTGGAACATGGGGAGGGGGCACTTCAGACATGATTCCAAGGGGGACACCCCTAGATCATGATGGAGGGGTGAGCCGGGCCATACCTCGGGGGATGCGGATGTTGATGTTGGACAGTGTGGGGATTCCATCGGGGGTCCACGTGAAGAAGCCTCCAATGATCTTCATTAGGGGCATCCCACCGACCAGAAGAGAGCAGAAAGGCAGCTGAGTTTGGTGTGAATAGTCTTGCCTCCCCTCCCCCATGAAAGCAAAAAAAAAAAAAAAACCACACTGATTCCAGTCCACCTCCAAGGCAGGGGAGTGGGGGCATGGCCTTCTCATGCAGACCTCTCCCTGAGGCACCCTCCCCAGAGGATGGCCACACAGGTCCCCCCAGTTGGTGGAGACTGAAGCACTGGCCCCGATCTCAGGACTCCTATGGACACTACAGGCTTGCAGGGTGACCTCCACTCAGGGCAGAGGGCTCAGGACACAGGGGTCTGGTCCTTCAGATGTTGTGCCTCCTTGTGGCGATGGTGCTGGGTGGCTGGGCACGGAGGTGCAGGGTCTAGGACTCACCTGGACACAGCAGTTGTCAGCATCCCCATCTGTGCCAGGGGCCAGGCTCTGCAGTGGGTTCGTGAGGCCCCTACAATCCTCCCGGGCTGGACGCTTGCGGTTCACAACCTTGAGGGGCTGGAGTTGATTAGAGGAGATGAGGGCCCAGGGGCTGGGAGCTGTGCAAGGAAGCTGAGGCAGGACAACAGCAGGGCTCGAGGCGCAGGCGTTGGAGAAATACACCGGGGTGGGGGTGCAGGGCAGGGGGCACTCACCACCGCCTGGTACTTGCTGGCTTGGCCCTGGGGCGCGGGTTCTCGCGGAGCACACTGCTCCTCACGGATCTCTGCACTGGACAGGAACTCGCTCAGCTTTTGCACGCTGCAGAGGAAGCGCAGACGCCCCTCACCCTGCCGGGGGGCAGAGGGGAGGGGAGAGGGAGGAGGGCGAGGCCTGAGAGGGCAGTTCTGAGAAGACTTCAGGTTCCAGCTGTGGCCCCATAAGCCCACACGGGAGAAGACAGACCAGGGCCATTCCGTGGGGGCAATAGGAGTTACCAGGGTTAGTAGTGTTGACTGGTCAGCTGGAGTCGGTTCGGGCGTGGATTAGGAGGGACTGACTAGTTTTAGGGTTAAAGTTAGTTGGTTAGTCTGGTTATTGGACTGAAGGAGAGTTGGTGTTGGGCTTTATCGGTTACTATTAGAGTTCTGATAGGTTAGGATTAGGATTGGCTATTAACCTTTGAGTTGGGGCTTCCCTGGTGCCTCAGACAGTAAAGAATCTGCTTGCAATGCAAGAGATCAGGGATCAATCCTGGGATCAGGAAGATCCACTGGAGAAGGGAATGGCTAACCACTCCAGTACGCTTTCCTGGAGAATTCCATGGACAGAGGAGCCTGGCAGGCTACAGTTCATGGGTCACAAAGAGTCAGATAAGACTGAGCTACTAACTACACAGCAGACACTGTTAAATGCTTTATAAGCACATAATTGAATCCCCATTAAATAATTTGATTTTGCTGGGGGAGGTGTGGAAGGGGTATTATTCCCAACTCAAGGAGGAAAAGGCTATTTTCCACCCCAAGGATTTCCTTATGAACTCAGAGGAGGTTCCAGAAGCTTCACTTGATTCATTCTCTCTTATCCCTAGGGGTGGGCAAGGTGTCTGGGGAACCTTGAGAATTGTTCATACAAACCCACCTTTTGCTTAAATTTCCAGTAGCCTGGGGCCACCCCACCCCTATTTCTGTTCTGAGCATGCACTCCCTCCCCATACAAGGAACAGACTGCCAGCCTCTGCCTGCTTCTCCTTCTGTCCCCATTCCAACACAGCTTGGTGGGGTGGTGCGGGGGCAAGAAGTGGGAGATGGAGCTGACTTAGGGTAAAGCTTCAGGCTGTGTCATGTTCCCACTTTCAGCCCAGAGTCTGGTCTCCTTCTTTAAAAAGGCTGTAGCTATCCTGAGGTGAGATGAGGAGTATTTATATAGAAATGCTTCTGGGTCAGGCAGGAGATTCCCCATAGCTGTAACACCTTTGAATATGTGGGTTCTACACAGAATCATTGGCTGGGGTAGGGGTGGGGGAGGAGGGTTGACCATTAGTAGTTTCACAATGTCACTAAAAGTGAGTCAACACAGTTGACCCTGGAAATGGGAGCTAATCCTTTTCCAGCCAGCTACGCCCTAGTGAGATTCTCCTATGACCACAGCTCTGCTGTCTTATGCCCCTCCAACCTCGACCCTCTTTCTGTCAGCTACTTCATTCCAACAGCCACCCCTCCTGCCAGCTGCCTTGGACCTGCCAGGGTCCAGGAGAGGGATGTCACTTCCCTTAAGGCTGGAGGGGTTTGAGTACAGAGGACGTTTGTTCCTGTCTGGTCCCACTGGTGATAAGGAAGGACATAGCCAGCTCTCCCCAGAGGCATGCCTGGCCCTTGCTTTCACAAAGCTAGCTCAGAGACCTCGGGAGGTCTTCACACTCCAGCTGTGGCAATCCCCAGCCAGAGCCTCAGCCTTCTACCTCCAGGCTTTCACTCCCAAGAAGGCGATGCCTCTGGGAGAGTGGCAGAGTCACCACTGGGCTCTTGAGCCCTGAAGTGGGGTCTCCCAGTGCGCAGGCCAGCTGGAGACAGGGGGTGCAAGCGCTTGGGGAAAGCCTCTTCACCGACCGGGACTGTGAAGGTGCTGAGTCCCGTGGAGAGATCGCAGGTGTTCAGCTTGGGGAAGACAAGGATTTCAGGGATGCCTTCTAACATCTGTGGGGCTGTCATCACGTGGGAGAGGGATGACGTTCATTCTGAGTGGCTCTGGAAGGCAGAACTTGGAGCAATGGTTAGAATTTATGAGGATATACCAAGTTCGGCTCAATGTTGATTTTTTTTTTTATGGAGTTGTCTTGAAGGTGACCTTGAGATCCCTCTCCTTGAAGGACATAAGAAATTTGGCTAGTCCTTCTTGGGGATGGTGTAGAGGGGAGCTACACATGGACTATGTCCCCCTGACCAACCACAACCAACTTCAGCAAAGCCCACATCAACGGGCAGGCTGTCCTGGGACCAAACAGCTGTGGTTGCCGTGGTCGCCGGAGCGAGCCTGGGCCCGACACGTGAGCAGCCTGCCACCCTGGCCGGGCCCCTCCTCTCACCTGACCAGAGCCTTGACTGTGGACCGGACCACGCTGGACAGCAGGAACAGCGGCGTGACCAGGATGTGGAAGAGGGAGAGGGAGGCAAAGGCCACCGAGGGGGAGAAGTCGGCCTCTCTGAAGAAGCTGACATGGCCCACGAAGGTCTGTGGACAGAGGCACAAATGAGATGCAGTAGAGCGGGATTCAGGGCACGGGCCCCTCCCACACTGGCGGCCCTCAGTCCCCGGGGAGGGAAACCAGAAGCGGGGAGCAAGGGATCCAGGGGAACTTCTGGCTGGAGACGCTGTCATCCTCAGAGGCATCTCATGGAACCGTCCCTCCTGGCCCTGCCTCCTTCATTCCAGGAACACCAGGAGCCCTCAGGATAGGTCAGCTCTGCCCACTCTCAGACAACAGTCCTCAGCAGGAAAATGCCAACATGCTAATTACAAAACCACCTCCTCAGCTGTGCCCCCCAGCCTTCGGCTACCTGGCTTGGCTCGGCAGCCTGTTACCCAGAGTTCCCCAAGAGCCAGGCCGGGAACCAGCCCAATAAATCATGTTGAAAGTGAATTCCCAAGCGTGACTGACAGGCTGTGAACTTGACACAGTTCAGGGACTCCGGCCCCGGGGGAAAGAAATGCATCTTTTTAAAGAACTGCAGTCGTCACAGAAGCCAAGGATGGGAGTCCTGAGAGAAGGGGTTGTGGGCGTGTGGCCTTTTTGGAGGGGCATGCTGCTGGCCCCACTACTCAGCTCCCACACAGCTTTGGCCAAAATTGCTTTAGAAAACCAACACTGTGATATTTAATGACATGAGAATTGTTTGTGTCATAGTCTTAAATTTTAAAAAGGTTGCAAAACTGCATGTGAAGCACAATCCTATTTTTGTAAAAATGCTGTATTCAGTGACTCAAGAAAAGACTGGAAAGAAACACATTGAAGTTGTTGCCAGTGGGATTATGGGTGATTTAAGTTCTCTTTGCCTTTTCCCTTCTGAATTCCCCAACATTTCTACAAAAATGTGTCTCACTTTTATAATGAAGAAGTTTGATGGCGATTTTTTAAAGAAAGTTTAATTGCTCTCGAGACTAAGCATCAGGTCTTCCAGGCTGGGAGGCAGAGGTCTTGTCTGCCTAGATGGGGTGTGGAGAAGGGACCAGCTCCATATACAGACAGACTTGCCATCCATGACCCTATTCTCAGTGCCCCTGCTGAACCTAGCTTCTGAAGCCCCTGTGCAGAAAGGCAAAACCCTGGGAATCTCTCACTCCAAAAATCCCCACTGCCCTCCCCTCAACAATGGGAGATGGAGAAAGGATCCACTTACGATGAGGACAGCTGCAATGGGGATGGCCGTGTTCATGAAAACTGCGGAAGAAGCACAGAGGGAGTTTAGCAGGATGAAGAAGACAGTTGGAGGTGAAGCTGCCCAGGTTGGGCTGGAGGCAGGGCAGCCTCTGGGGTCCTTACCCAGCCTGCAGGATGGAGCTGGGGCATAGGAGGGGCAGAAATCTTAGCCCTGTGGCACCTCCAGCTCCTTACCATGTGCCCCCAAGATGCTTATCCCCTGTCCTTGAGTCATATAAGCCGTTGAAGAAAGGCTGAAATGCTCTTACTCTGCTCCATGTGGACAGTGTGAAGAAAGCTCTATGGGAAAATGGCAGGGGGAAGGACTGGAGAGCTGGCAGCCTGTGGTCAAACGTGAGGTCAGCAGCATGTGTTTCTGGGGGCACTGAGTTGCTTCTCCTTCCTCTGTCTCTGGTCCCTGGACTGAGGCTTAGAGGACTCCCAGTCTCCCACGGCTCTTAGAACTTCCCTGGTGGCTCAGACGGTAAGGAATCTGCCTGCGATGTGAGAGACCTGGGTACAATCCCAGGGTCAGGAAGATCCCCTGGAGGAGGAAATGGCAGCCCACTCCAGTATTCTTGCTTGGAGAATCCTCATGGATAGAGGAGCCTGATGGGCTACCATCCACGGGGTTGCAAAGTGTTGGACATGACTGAGCAACTAACACTTTCACTCTCGCCTGGCTCTTAGGAAGGGTTTCACACTCGTTCACACTGAGGTATTAGTGACTGAGGACAGCTCGAAGCTTCCCTGGAGGCTCAGACGGTAAAGTGTCTGCCTGCAATGAGGGAGACCCAGGTTCGATTCCTGGGTCGGGAAGATCCCCTGGAGAAGGAAATGGCAATCCACTCCAGCACTCTTGCCTGGAAAATCCCATGGATGGAGGAGCCTGATAGGCTACAGTCCATGGGGTCGCAAAGAGTGGGACACGACTGAGCGACTTCACTTTCACTTTGACTTTTCACAGCTCGAAGCAGGGACTGCCTTAGCTCTAAGGCTGAGTCCATGCCTAGGTGGGGCAGTAGTTTTCCTGCAACGGAGGCCCCTTCTTTGTTCTGTTTACAGAGCAGTCCTCAGACTCTTCACAAGGACCCCAAAGAGCAAAGAGATCTGGACTTAAAGTCAGAGAAGGGTGGAGTCCTCATTTTTTTCTAACCTGTGTAATCCTAGGCTGATCATTTACCTCCCTGGACCTCAGTTTCTTTCCTCTGAGTTTGTTAACTTGTACCGACTTGTTCCCACACTAAGGAGCTCTCCAAGGTGAGAGCAGGTAATGTAGGGAATGGGCTCCATGAAGCCTCAGTGCTACCTAAGTACTGCACCTCCCAGGTGGCTAGCTTAGCCCTGCTCCTCTGGCCCAATCTGTGAGATGCCCAAGGCAGCCCTGACCCCTGGCCCAAACTTCCAGAGAGAGCACCCCTCTTGGAGTAAGAGATGCCCATTCTAGCTGCCACCTTCCCACCTCCTCCCCCTTCCTTCCTGGAGCCTCTTCCAGACCAGCCAAGAGTCTGGTTCTGCAATTAGCCAGATGAAAGCAGAAGGGGCCAGGAGCCAGAGGCCAAGGGCTCAGCCTGTGCACATGGCCCCTGTTCAATGAATGTTGAAGTGTCTGACACTCTGAAGAATTTCAGACGTTCAACACCATTCCAAGCTGACTGTCTAGTTACTCCGAGTCCAGCACCAGTGAGAACATCCACTGTGTGTATTGGAGATGCGGAACCCCAAGGGAGAGGAAGAATGTGGTCCCTGTCCTCATGTGGCTCCCGGTCTGCAGAGGGAGGTAAGGAACTATGCTCCCAGGAGGCACCTTATAGGATGGGAGACAGGGAACATGCCCCTGTGGGGCTCTCAAGCAAATAGCAAAGACACTGTTCCCATCTTTGGGGAATTCCTGATCTATGGGCCCTGCCATTGGAGGGCTCTCTGTCTCATGGAAAAGATATGACTGGAGCCCTTGGGGCACTGCCCATCTCCTTGACCACAGGGCTTTTTATCAACACTAATATCACACATGACGGTGCTTTGACTGCTCTTCCTGGGTGAAGGCTCCATGGTCTCCTGGTGCCCACCACAATGCCACAGCCCTCCCTCATGGCCCTCTTACACTGCAGGGGGCAGGATAGAAGCAGTATTGGTTTTCCCACAGCACAGGGAACCCAGATCTGGCACACAGGACACAGCATGGCCATCACTGGCTGGGGAGAGGGAGGGAGAGGACAATGTCCATCAGGCCTGGGCCCTTGACCATCACCATACAGCTCGAAAGACAGGAAGCCTCGCCCTCGGAGCTCCCTCAGGGCAGATGGCACCTTCTGTTCCTCTCCTGCCCTTCCTGTCAACAGGAACTTGTGCACCCCACCCTGCCCCAGGCCAAGACCCCTCCCACACATGCGGGGGCTCAACTCCCAGCTAAAGAACAGGCCAGGAAGTTAGATTATAAACCGGTACGTTAGATTATAAACCGGTACGACTCGCTCAGAAAGCAATCTGGTGCTTCGTAGCCAGAGCTGCACAGAAGTTCAGACCTCCTGATCCTGTAATCTCTCTCCTGGGAATTTATCCTGAATAATCACTCAAGAGAAGCACAAAGCTCTCTGTAAGACGGTGTTAGCCGCAGCACTATCTGTCACAGCAAAATGAAAACCGCAACCACAGCAAAGAAGCACTGAAACGAAGTAAACTGGAAACATCTAACAGGAGCGGCTGTTTTAGTAAACAAGGGACAGCAACTCCAGGCAGACTACAGTCAGGAAGTGTGTGATAATTGACATTTTGTTCTACTCCGTGTTTTCCTTGGTCGTGATTTTTTAATTTATATATATATTTTTCTATTTTATTGTCCTCATTCTTGTAGCTGCCTGAACTCCTTTGAGGAATGAGACAAGCTATACATAAATCTGAAAAGGAGCATTCCAAAGCTGATGCAGCAACATGGAGAACACAAGTGATATATAATTAACTTCTGTCCTGTTCTGGCTATTGTATAGAGACGCTAAAAATGAAAATGTCATTTTCCATTGTCCTCATTCTCTTTTGGAAGGATGGCCTTTTTACAGGGAGCTCTGGGTCACTTTCAGGGGTGGGAGTTGGGTGAATAGACCCGCCAGCTGTAAGATCAGCCCATTAGGACCTGGGGTGAACACAGCTGGAACTGGGGGTGTCGGTGCCAGAGACTGGGAAGTGTTAGCTGCAGGCATGCTACAAGGTCCGGCATCTCTCTGCACTCAGCAGACCCCCTGTGCCTGGGATGAAGGTATGATGGGGTTGGCGGGGGAAGGGAGCTGGGCATCCTTTCAAGCTGTCATGGCTTGAAGACCTGAGGCCTTGCCTCCATTTCCCTGAACCACATAAGGGCCTATAGGAGGAGTGGGAAATAAGACCAAGAATAGATTTCTCTCCGACTTTGGCATGGGGTAGGCTGACTCACTTTGATGTGATCTAGGGAAAAATTAAAAAAAGCAGAACATGACAGTGCTCACACCTTGAATGCTGGTGAGTAGGAAATACTGTTAAATAACACGAAGTGAAAGCAGAAGATTACCAAACGAGGTGAGTGTGATGCTGTTATGGAAAAGTTTAGTTGTGTGTAGGCAGGCCTGAAAGGCCACCTTCAAAAGGGAAAGCCTTTCTCTAACAGCACAAGAGTTAAGGACAGATATTGTTTTAATAACCCCCTCCTCCTTTAAGAACTATTCATTCAGGAATTGAGGGTCTCCTCTGTTCCAGGCATTGCGTTCCAGGCAACCAACACAACCCCTCACTACTGAGGGGCAGTAGTGAACAACGGTGTCGCCCCTCAAACAAAACAAAATAACACATCCACTGAACACAAAGCAGGGCTCGGATAGCCCGCTCCCCGCTGGCTTTGGTCAAGGAATGCTGCCCAGCCTGCGGGTGCCAGCCCCCACAATGTAACAACGGGAGCTTTTCATCTCCAAAGCACTGATAAATATTTCAGAAGCCACGCGTCGGGGGGTCACAGTGAGCCATTTGTGGCTCTGGTTAAGTTCACCCCCTCCCCCCACCCAGGCCCAGGGGAGAAGCTGCCGGCTCACAGTGAGGCAGGCCGCACCTGCAAGAGCGCTATTCAATGCAGTCTGATAGTCAGTCTGAAGTCAAGAGAGGGAAGGAAAGCAGGTTCACGGTGTGTCCGGCACTGGAGGTGGTGGAAGGGAGGTGGGAGGCTCACAACCAGCTGAGTCCTGCCTCCAGCTCCCCCGACACCGTCCCCCTGGCCACCCAGCGGCCCCCTCCCCAGGCAGGCCAGGATATGCATCAGCAGCCCACTGCGGGTGCACCAGCTGGCGGGAGGGAGAGCAGATGCTGAAGTCCCGAGAAGCTGGAGAAGTCTGGATGTCACCTTGTCCCCAGACACGGGCTGTCTGGGGCCTCCACCCAGGGGGAAAGAGGGAGCTTCCGACTTGCCAAGAATAGCCAGGCCCTGAGTTTCCAGGAGGGCCAGGTGCTGGGTGCTCCATGAATGGCAGAGCTGGGTTTGGCGGCAGGGTGGGGGTGGGGGGAGTTTGTTTTTTGTTTTTCAGCACACAGTTGAGGCCAGTCACATTTATCCAACGTGAACCACCTGAGTGTGGTTCCGACCCGAGCGGGAAGAGGGAAGGCCCCCGACCACAGATACTGGAAAAGACGGCAAACCTCTTTCCTTTAAACTCCTTCAAGCCTCCCTGCCTCAGGAGGAAACCCAGCGCCCAAGATGCGGCCCTATCTGGCCCTGTGATCAGTGTATTTCAGTCTTGAACACACTGTCATCCTTTTCACTTCTCAGCCTTTGGGCCTGGAACACTCTTCCCTTACTCGGCTGACATACGATTCTTTGGGCGTCAGCAGTGGGTTTCACCTACCGCAAGCCTTCCTTGACCCCCGCCACTCCTAAGACTGAGTTGGGTGCATTCCGATGGATTCCCCTCTCTGCTCCTGTCACGCACGGCACAGCTGCACATCCTGCTTCCCTACGACACTGTGAGCAGCCTGCAGCGGGGACTGGTGCTTCTTCTCACCACCTAGCGTCCTCCAGGCCCTGACACCTAGTCGGTGCTCAGTAAATATCTATTAGATATGGGAATGAAATAAAAGAGGCCAGGGCCAGGTGTGCACCATGAGAGCAAACCCAGGGGATTTAGATCTAACCACAGGCATGGCCCCTGTTCATGTCATGGTCTCCCACAAGACGCGGAGGGCAGAGGCCTGCAGCTCCTTTCTAATGCCCAGAGCCTCAGCAGAGTCTGGCAAAGAGAGGAGGCTCTGGAATGAGTGCTGCACAAAGGACAGAATGAACGGGCAGCATGTCAGCTGGAGGATGGTTAGGGCCTGGGACCCTTCTGTCACCTCTGCAGAGCCTGTTCTCCAATTCATGACTGGACTGGACACCTGGAGCGATGTGGGTACTGCAAGAAAACAAGGGTGGGACTGACTTCTAAGAGGAAGCACAGCACTCACCCCCGCTTTTCCTCACTTGGTCTTCTACTTACTAAAACCTGGCCTGTGCCAGCTACAGCCAAACCTCCTCCTGCATGAAGCTTTGTGTGCACTCCCTGCCCACGTGGGCTTCCTTCTTCTCTATTCTCTGCCATTTATTGGCTGAGGACCTCAGAGAGTCCTTTCACTTCCCTGAGCCTCAGTCTTTCCTGCTGTAAAATGGGACAACAGGGGCACACAACTCACAGAGTTGTGAGGGTTAGTGCAGTCAGGCTCACTGAGCAGCCAGTGCAGAGCAGGTCCTGTGGTTGAGACAGAACACTGTCTCATGTACGTGAGCTCTGACTTCTCAGCAGAGTATAAACTCCGTGAGAACAGGAGCACGCCTTTTGGCCTCTTGGGTGCTTAACACAGGGCAGGGCTCGCTCAGTGCCATCTGAGTAACTCACACCTGTTTTTCTTCAAGAGGAAATACCCATTCTGGATTTTGATAGCAGGGAAGCTGCACTCATTTCCTTTTCGCCCCCCTGTGCTGACCTGCCCTGCACCAGCTCAGGGCTCCACACACAGGAGATCTCAGTGACGCTGACATTGAGACCATCAGATAGAGTGTCAGAGGTAACCTTGTCTGCCTGACAGTCTGACTGCCTGGTGTACGATGACCAGACTGAAAACCCAGCAGGCAGCACCCCGACGGGCCCCATCAGGAAACGTGACTCCAGGGCTCCGCTGCGGCACCAGGACCCCATGGCTGGTGCCAGAAGCAAGAATGAAAGACGCCCCATTACCTCAAGCCTAATCACCTGTGTCCTAATTCCAGGTGACAGAGAGCAGAAGGCAGGAAGTCCAGGAGGATGTAAATGAGAACACACTCAAAGCCAATAACTGCAGCCTGGCAGGGCCCCTAACCTGTCTCTCCCCATCCCACCATCAACTAACACAGAGAAACCCATCCCAGGAAGGGTGAACACCCAGCGAGCAGCACTTGGCTTTCCAAGCTCTCTCTCTCTCTGAGAGCTTTTCCTGTCCCCGCTCTGCCTTCTCCCATGGACCAGCCTCGGCTGCTCTGTTTATCTTTCTAAGTCACCAAGTACTGGACAGGCTAGGGGCCCTGGGCAGACCCCTGCATAGCTCCAGAGCCCCTGATTTCTTCCAGAGTCATCTCAGCTCTGAACAACAAGCAGTCTCCTTGCCCTAGGTCCTCCTGCCCCAAACCCTGAGGGAGCCCATAGGACAAAGAGCATTTATTAGACAGGCTTCATTGGGCTAGCCTGAAAACCTAGGCATCTTATAATGCTGTTTACATAGGAAGCCATGTCCCAGCGGGATGCAGTTCAGATCGCAGGAAATGAGCATACATTTCCTAGATGCAAAGGAGCTCCCACATGCCCCCGTCTATTCGGTCTGAGGCTGCCTCTACCTTGCTGCCGGGAATCTTGGGGACTTGGCGCCCCCAATTTCCTCACTGCTTCCCATCTTTCTCTCCCATTGTAGCAACGGTGAGCCTGCCCCACTCCACCCTGCCACATTCTTGTTGGAGGGAGAAGCCCTCCCCTGCCTCAACAGCTGTTCCTCCCGATGGGGTGTCTGGAAGCCAGGTGTCTGTAACTCACAGAGCTGAACACAATGTGGGTTACTGTTACTAGGGCCAGGCCCAGGGGTAGGCAGAGCTGACAGACAGGCTGAAGAAGGCCGGGGTTGTGGACACTGGTTTCCCTGAGGTCCCCAGAGTCTCCTTCCCAATTTCTCCTGTTCTATCAAGTGCTCACAAGAGTCCCTTGGACTGCAAGGAGATCCAACCAGTCCATCCTAAAGGAAATCAGTCCTGAATATTCATTGGAAGGACTGATGGTGAAGCTGAAACTCTAATACTCTGGCCACCTAATGAGAAGAACTGACTCATTTTTAAAGACCCTGATGTTGGGAAAGATGGAAGGCGGGAGGAGAAGGGGAGGATGAGATGGCTGGATGGCATCACCGACTCAATGGACATGAGTTTGAGTAAGCTCCGGGAGCTGGTGATGGACAGGGAAGCCTAGTGGACTGCAGTCCATGGGGTTGCAAAGAGTTGGACACGACTGAACAAATGAACTGAACTGATCAAGTGCTCAGTCCAGGAGGAGGCCACAAGGTCATGGCAGAGGAACCTGGAGTGTCTCGGTGAGGAGTCCAGGAAGCCTGCCATGCTCATCACTCCACCTCTGTGAAAATCAGCTCTTAGCAGGATTTCCTGCAGAAAGATGCCATGGCTGGTGCCATGATGGTGGATGGCCTGGTCACTGCCGCATGGGCCAGGATACCATCTGTCCTGTGCTGTCTGGGTGGACACAAGGAGGTGCTCAGTGCAAGCCCTGCCCTGTGAGAACCTTCAGGTTGAATGCAGGCCACTTTGCCCCGCCAGACCCTCTCTCTAGGCAGTGGACTGCCAGGAACACACAGATGACCCGAATCCCACCTCATTCCCCCGTGCCTCTCTGGGAAACACAGTCAGTCCACCCTCCACTGCTGCCCACTGCTGGCACGCCCACACGTATGTCTCTTCCTGGCACATCAAGAGAACCAGCTTCACCTGGTGGAGGGGNCAGATGACCCGAATCCCATCTCATTCCCCCGTGCCTCTCTGGGAAACACAGTCAGTCCACCCTCCACTGCTGCCCACTGCTGGCACGCCCACACGTATGTCTCTTCCTGGCACATCAAGAGAACCAGCTTCACCTGGTGGAGGGGGTGGTAGTGTCTCTGTCTCCTAATTTCCTTCTTTGTTTCCCATTTCCATCAAAGCCCATTCTAGGTTGCTTCTCTTCCATTCAGAGACCACAGCCTGAAAACGGTGTTCCATTGTGTCCTAAGTTTTCTTCACCTCATTTAGGTTCTCAGCTCTGAGAGTCAGAGATTCCAGAGAATCTAGTCTGAGCCATGCTATTAACCTCAGAAGTGACCTCAGGGAGATACCCACTCTGGGCCTCAATTTCCCATCTGTAAAATGGTTCTCCCAACTTGCAAAAACATTTCCCATTTACTTATCCCTGCCACATTCTGTGTAATTTCCACAGATATATCTTTTTATTCACAAATCCCCTCTTCAGCTATGTGAATTCATTTAACCTGTACACTGAGTTCTTGCCCTTTTAATTTTTTCTTTGGGGGCTTCCCCTCAGCCCTTCCTACCAAAATGGCTCTTAAGCTGGGCAGATCAGGGAATCAGTATGGGGTCTTCTAGCTGCTAAATATCTACATCCTGATTATGTACTTGGGCAGTAACTGCAAAGACGTGAGTCCATGGAGCTACTAGACCGACTGTGGAGATAAACTTAGGCCAGGACTCCATCCACTGCCTGACCTCTGTGTGCTCACTCTGACAAGGGAGCCATCTGAATTCAAGAACTGAATTTCTAATTTTGAGAAGTTCTTTTGGCTTTCTTTTCGCTGTTTTGCCGTGTGCCCTCCTTTAGCTCTTTAGTTATTTTAACACATATATTTTATTATCTCTTTCAAACTATTCTATCATCTCTAAGTATTGAAGAACTAATTCTATTTTTTGCATTTGCTTTCACTCTGATGGTACATCTTTTCTGGTGGATTTTAATTTCTTTATTATTAGCTCAGTATTTAACAGGAATGTTTGCCACTGGAGTCCTATGTTCTCTGGAAAACGGTTTTAATATGTGTATCTTCTGGGACCATAAGAGTTTTATGCTTTTGGGGTTTTTTTCTCTATTTTCTGGATTTGGGCTTCCCAAACCACTTGCCTAATGTAAATTCAGTCCCTATACCTGTAAGTACCTCAAGTCTGAGCTTTTGTTCTTTAAAGAGAAAACTCCTCACTCCTATGGCTCCAGGGAGACAAAAGCTTCCTTGTAGCTCCCTTAGGGCAGTGGCAGCTCAGCCTGACTTATTGAAAAGAAGTCCTGACTCTTGGGAGAATTCAAAACTGCTGTTATTTATTCACTTCTTGATGCCTCTCAATAACATATCAGCTTAGTAAGACATCAAAGACCACATCTGTCTTTCTTATCACTGTATCTTGAGGGCCAGCCCAGTGTCCTGCACGTGGCAGGCTATCAATACAGTTGCTGGATCAATGGCTGAGAACACTGCTTTCTGGCAGCTCTAAGAGACAGTTTGATCATCCCTAGATGGGATGGTCCCAAAGTCTCCTGCTTCTGCACCCCTACTTCCTCCTCCAGCCCTGACACCCTATCCTGGCATGTAGGCAGCAGCACAGAGTGCTGGCTGGTTGGCAGAGGCAGGGGGTACTCACTGGAGATGGAGGTGCAGATGGCGAAGGCCCTGAGGCTGGTCATCTCCTTCTTGCGGGTCATCTCGACCCGCGTGCGGAAGATGTTCTCCCAGGCATACAGCTTGAGCAGCTTGATGCCACGGAGCATCTCGTTGGTCTGCTTCAGCCTCTCATTGGAGTACTCCTGCCAGAAGTCCCCAAGTCAGGGGAGGGTTTCCTTTGCCCCCATCCCACCCAAGAGGAAGGAGCTGAGTCAAAGCCCTCGCCGTCTTACAGATGATGCCCAGCTTCTGTCCCCACAGGAATGTCCCTGTATGAACCCTATTTCACAAAGAAACTGAAGTCTGGACAGCCGACGTGACCTGCTTAAGGCCAGTCACAGTGTGGATGTGTGAGGGGCTGTTTGGCGGCACACGGGGGAAGAATGAGGAGACCCACCAATATGAGGGGAGACGAGGGGGGGAAGGATGGGGAGGGGGCCACATGCGCACTGTGGATACTTACCAGTGTGCTCCGCTGGGCCTGGGAGAGCTTGGTGGCCACGAAGTACTGGACAGGGGCCAGCACGATGATGACAGCCGCTCCAATTAAGGCGCTGATCCCGAGGATGTAGTAAAGGAGAATCACGCCCACGATGATCTGAGGGAGGGTCATGGGGATGAGTTCCCTGTGACCTGGGGGCTGCCCTGCCAGGTCGTGTTGATGTTGTTCAGTCACTAAGTTGTGTTCGACTCTTTGCGACCCCATGGACTGTAGCCCGCCAAGCTCCCCTGTCCACGGGATTTTCCAGGCAAGAATACTGGAGTGGGGTGCCATTTCCTTCTCTAGAGAATCTTCCCAACCCAGGGATGGAACCCGCGTCTCCTACACTGACAGGCAGATTCTTTATCACTGAGTCACCAGGGCAGCCCGTGCCAGCGGGTACTGACAAAGTCTGCCCTCCACCCTCCCCAACCCCACTACCCTAAAGTGGGACACGCCTTGGTGTCCAGCCTTCCAGAGTTTCCTGGGAGAAAGAAGAGGAGGTGTGACAGTGTGATTTCAGAAGGAGGGATTAATACGATGGGTTCGCACACAAGCAGAGAGTCTCTGGACTGGCAACTAACTACATTTATCTGCAAGCTTGACTGAGGCATTCACTCTCTCCAGGTCTACCTTCCAGATGGAAGTCCGTCTCAGAGCTGAGGCTGCACAAAGAGTGACGGTACCCTTTGTTCAGTTTGCTGCTTATCAAGGTTGATATTTCACTCTATTGGAAAAAAGTGATGCCTGAGAAAAGGGGTAAAAGAGTTGCATCCATGCCCGACAAAACCAGTCCAGGGTCTGAGAGTTTACTTTTTATTCTAATGTTCCTGCTGTCTTTAATCTTTAATGAATCTGGTAGGTATTCTCTAAAAAGAGAATTCATTCTGCTTCTAGCTTTATGTAAGTGACAACCGGCTTCTGAATATTGATGAGAAGTGTAAATTACTCTTGCCAGCCCCCAAAGCCTCAAGATGACAATTTCGCAGGTTGCCTTCAAAGGCAGACACTTCTAAATTCAGGGCTTATTCTAGAAGAACAGATGTGTTGTCTTCCTTAATTAAAAAAAAAAAACGGTTAGGTTGGCCCTGCACTGCTGGAGCCCTCATCAAATTGGCACAAAGCTCCTGCACCATCTCAAGGACAGAAGAGTGGGTGGCTGACTCTGTAATATCTATTAATTACAGAAAGCCTCCTCCATTAGCGAGTTCTTAGGGGCTGGTAAATGACCCCTTCACCGCCTACCTCCCAGTGTTTAACTGATGTTAAATGCTGGCACGGGCGGGCAGAGGGGCACATTAGGGAACATTCCTACTCTTGCTAGAACCCACTTCCAACATCACTCTGGAAAATTATCCTTGGCAATCTCATTTGGAGGCAATCAGGGTGTCATTCAGTAGCTTGGGTTAAAGATGGACACCACAAAAGCTCTTAGAGCACTCCCAGAGCACTCCCAGGGCCCCAGCTGGGTGTAGGTATCTGTACCCACCACCACCTACAAAGCTGGCAGCTGCTGGGGATGTGACCACTGCTGCCACCAGGCTCATCCTCACACTTCACCCACCCCGTGTCATGCTCCCCAGACCCTCTGTCTGCTCTGTTCTTCTGCAGGGGTCTGAATGGACCACGTGGAAGAACACACCAGAAATCAGGGATGTGGAGTGCGCAAAGCGAGTGTGGGGAATAAAAAGGCTATTTTATCTCCTAGTCACAGGCCAGGAGAGTAATCTCGTACAGTAGTGGGGCGATCACAGTCCAGGAGTCGGGAGCCCCGAGTTTGAATGCAGTCCCAGCACTTACTGGCTGTGAAATCTTGAGTCTCAGCTTCTTCTTTTTTAAGGTGGTGATTTTAACTGCCCACTTAGCAGAACTGTTGTGAAGATTGCGTGCTAAGTCACTCCAGTCACGTCCGACTCTTTGTAACCCTATGGATTGAAGCCCTCCAGGCTGCTCTGTCCACGGGATTCTCCAGACAAGAATTCTGGAGTGGGCTACCATGCCCTTCTCCAGGGTTGTGAAGATTAAATGAACATGTATGATAAGCACATATATAAAGCCTGGCATACAGCCGGAGACAAGGTGGCTGATCCTCCTTATTAAAATAAGCAAACAAGCCTCACGGGAACTCTGTCATTAGGGAACCACAGAAAGGATATACCTGGGTATGGTGTTGCTACCAGCTTGCTGGGGTGCCCAGGGTAAGGCCCTTGCCCTCTCTGGGCTTCCAATGCTCATGGGATGAGGTGGCACAGAGGTCCCCACTATGGGCAAGTTCCTTAACATAGTAGTCCATAAGCTTCAGGGGCCCCACAAAGCCCCTGAAATTTTAGGCAAAACGTATGAATGCACCTTTGTTTTTCTGAGAAGTTTCATTACGTTTTCAAGAGTAATGACCTATATGGGAAAAGAATCTAAAAAAGCGTGGATATAGGTGTATATATAACTGATTCACTTTGCTGTACACCTGAAACTAGCACAACATTGTACATCAACTATACACCAATAAAAATTATATAAAAGAAGTATTTGTAGATCAGTGACGGTGTGGAGCTGGGGGCAAGTATGAGGAGTGACTCATCCAGTGGGTATGGGTTTCTTTTTTGGGGTAATGAAAGTGTTCTAAAATTATGATGATGTTGCATAATTCTGTGAACATGCTAAAACCCACTGAACTGCACACTTTAAATAGGTGAATTATAGCTCAATGAAAGTGTTATTTAAAAGGCATATGTAATCAAAAAAAGATTCCAATCAGGGAGGGCCTTTGGGAATGAAGGAATGGGGCTCCTGAGCTCTCTTCAACACCATCAGAAGCCTCGTGTGCCCTGTGGATAACCAGGCTGCATATGGAATCCCGAGCTGGTTGAAGGGATTATATTAGTTCTGGTGGTAATACTGGGTCTGGAGGGCTGGTCAAAGCTCTAAGTGCAAAGATACAGTCTTTGAGGAATTAAAAACAAAAAATTAAGGTCTTTCTTCCTTGGTGGTCTGGTGGCTAAGATAAATGCAGGGGGCCTGGGTTTTATCTCTGGTTTGGGAACTACAGCCCACAGGTTGTAACTAAGGATTTGCATGCCACAATGAATATTGAAGATCCCATGTGCCACAACTAAGACCCAGTGCAGCCAAATGAATAAATAAATATTAGAAAATAAATGTAAAAAACCTAGAAAATCAAATGATACTTCATGCTAAATAAGTATAGATAAGTAATCAGTGGGGGCTTCCTTGGTGGCTCAGCGGTAAAAAATCTGCCTGCAATACAGGAGACTTGGGTTCAATCCCTGGGTTTGGAAGATCCCTTGGAGGAGGAAGGACATGGCAACCCACTCCAGTATTCTTGGATAGTGAAGCCTGCCGGGCTACAGTCCATAGGGTCACACAGAGTTGGACAAGCCTGACGCAACTAAACAGCAGCAGCAGCAAGTAATCAGTGGAGGTAAAAATTCCTACCTAACTTTCCTCCCACTATGTTGTGAGGGTTAATTACACAAGTGAGAGAGGCTGGACAGGCCAGGCACAGGGCAGGGGTTATTAATTGTTAGTTAGTATTAGTATTGTTAACAATGGTCCATATGCAATAAAAACTATTATTAATAGTAACAGGTTTGTAGCAGTTTGGTGGGCAAAATCTCCTGAAATGAGTTGTTCAAGGGAAAACAAGTAAAATGATAAAAGATAAAATGGTAAATCTTAGCAGAGCAGAGGGGGCACAGGGGTCTGGGAGTGAGTAAGTGGGGGATAGCATATATGGCTGTTACCATAAAAAGGACCATCAGATTTTCTGCCCTACATCCAATCTTGTCTAGAAGGAAACGGCAATCCACTCCAGTATTCTTGCCTGGAGAATTCCATGGACAGAGGAGCCTGGTGGGATAGAGTCCATGGAGTCACATGACTGAGTGACTAACACACTTCTTCCAATCTTGTCTAGCTGCCTCCCTATACAAGCCTCTTCTATTTTCCTTTAGTGTCTCTTAAACAAAAACTTTGAGTTTCCCAGGTGGCTCAGTGATAGAGAATCCACCTGCTAAGCAGGAGACATGGGTTCGATCCCTGGGTCAGGAAGATTCCCTGGAGAAAGAAGCAGCAACCCATGCCAGTATTCTTGCCTGGGAAATTCCACAGACAGGAGCCTGGCGAGCTGCAGTCCATGGGGTTGCAAAGGAGCTGGACATGAGTGAGTGACTAAACAACACTCTATGCCAGGCTCCCTGCTTGCTGCTTTGCTTACATGATCTAACTGAATCATCAGAGCAACTCCAGAGAGTAGCAATCGTCCCCTTTTTCACAGATGAGGAAACTAAGGTTCAGGATAGGTTAAGTATCTTGAACCCAGGGAGCCTGCAGACTTTCTGGGAATGGATCTGGGATTTTGGCTTTTGACCTGAGCGCCAGAATGAAGATTCAGCCCCAGGCACGGGACAGGAGTCACAGACTCTGTGGTGGAAGAGCTCAGGATGGGAGAAGGAGCAGATGAGGCCAGGAGTCAGTAAATCATGCCAAGGATTCTCATTCTATTGTTGGAGGAGAGTGCGCCTCCTCCAGAGCCAATCTCAAAAGTTGTCTGGCTTTAGAAAATGCGATGTTTTAGATTTCCAAAATTAAAACAGGCTTAGAAATGAATAAATGAACAAAATTAGAAATGAATTGAATATTAGAAATGAATAAATTAAAAATTTGCAGGGCTTCCCTGGTGTCTCAGTGATAAAGAACACACCTGCCAATGTAGGAGACATGGGTTCAATCGCTGATCTGGGAAGATCCCACGTGCTGTGGAGCAACTAAGCCCGTGCACCACAACTATTGAGCCTGTGCTCTAGAGCCTGGAAGCTGCAACCGCCGAACCCTCACACCACAACCACTGTAGCCCACAAGAGAAGCCATCAGAATGAGAAGCCTGGGCACTGCAGTGAACAGCAGGCCCCACTCACCGCAACTAGAGAAAAGCCCGCTCAGCAACAAAGACTCAGCACAGCTAAAAATAAATAAAATTTTAAAAAGAATTTGGGAGAATGGCATTGAAATGTGCATAATATCATATATGAAATGAATCGCCAGTCCAGGTTTGATGCATGATACTGGATGCTTGGGGCTGGTGCACTGAGACGACCCAGAGGGATGGTACGGGGAGGGAGGAGGGAGGGGGTTTCAGGATGGGGAACACATGTATACCTGTGGCGGATTCATGTTGATGTATGGCAAAACCAATACAATATTGTAAAGTAAAAAATAAATAATTTAAGTGAAAAAATAAAAAGAATTTATTTCTTTAAAAAATCATTTGTAAGCCCCCATGAGGCCCTTTAGTTCTTTTTTTCCTGTGTGGATCTGTGCAAATGCATACATATGTGTATTCCAATTTGGCAGGAAGCACACTGTGAATACTAAAAACACATCATGTTTTTAGATACATGTTTTGAATACTAAAAACACACTTAAAAACACATCATGAATACTTTTCAATGTAAGTAAGTACTTTGCTATAACACAACTTTTATGTGAAAGTGTTCTACACATGATTATCCTTCAGTTTTTTTTTTTTTTTTTAAGGTTGGCTGCACTTTTAAAGTCTTAGTAACCATTGCTTTCTTTGATCATCAAGAGAGACGCCTAGACCCCTTGGAGAGTGTGAGGCAGTGTAGACACCCAGGATACACCCCATGGAGATCCCAAGGAGGTGAAAGGTATAGGTAAACATGGAATGGAAGATGGCAGGCTCTTAGCCACCAGGCATGCACCAGCAGATTCTGATTTTGTGTCTCCCAACTCCCAACAAAGCACATATCCCTTACCTGTACTGGCATGGCCCAGAGGTTTGGGCACAAGAAGAAAAACCACATGAGCTGGTTGGTGTCGATGGCTACCAGGTTACAGATCTGCCCGGCTGTCATTTCCCCCATGGATAGGTTGGAGGTGGACAGGTGCATAATTTTATTGTAAATCTTGGTCTGAAAATGAGAGTAGAGTGTTTCACATTTGTCATCATCAACCCCCTAATCACCTCTCCAGATGCCATGTGTCTCTAAAGTGCCAGAGGCTTTTCAGGCATCCCCCCATGGAGCCCAAAGCAGCCCTGTAAAGGGCACCGTGTGACTGTTCCAGTTTTATAAATGGAGAAGCTAAGGCTCAGAGAGGTAAAGGGCTTTGACTATAGTCCAAGCAAGTCAGAGAGGCAGCACTCCCATGAGGAATCCCCAGCAAGCAAGACCTTTCCCTTGGAGACAGGACTTAATTGGCTTTTAAATCTTAAAAGCAGATTTGCATGCCCAGTTGTATTCTTGATTTACTGGAGGCCAGTGGAGAACATACTTGAGAGCCATAAAAATGATGAAAGGTGGCAGCCATCTGTTTTAATGTGGTTTCTCCATCCCCAGCAAGCAAGACTTTTCCCTTGGAGACAGGACTTAATTGGCTTTTAAATCTTAAAAGCAGATTTGCATGCCCAGTTGTATTCTTGATTTACTGGAGGCCAGTGGAGAACATACTTGAGAGCCATAAAAATGATGAAAGGTGGCAGCCATCTGTTTTAATGTGGTTTCTCCAATGGGGAAAGGGGTTTGCTCTGGAGCTAAATCCTGTCTTAATTGAGCCTTAAAATAAATACAAGGGTTCAGCCTGGGAAGGCCTTATGTGAGACAAATGTGTATGTCAATCAGCCCTAGCACTCTCCCGAGTCCAGCCACCCCCGAGGACCTTGTTCTGTCTCTCCAGGGCACATGAGAAACAGCCATGGTAATGGCTTCCCATGAGCTCTGAACCTAAAAGCTCTATATGCAGAGCGATTGTGCCTCCCAGAAAGATGGCAATTTTCAGGCTATGTGTCCTGAAACAAGGAAAAATGCATTTCTGTCTTAATGACCTGGGGATGTCTGCTCTTGAAGGAAATTCTATTGTGCATTCTGTTGTAAGGTGGATTCCCAGCCCTTAATTCATCTTTTGTGTAAAGCTAGGCTTTTTCATGGGGCAGGTCTGCTTAAAGCATGAACTTCTTTTTTGAGTTTATGTACACCATGGTTGAGGTTTAAAATAATGGCATGACATTTTTTGACAGATCTAGGCTTATTCTAAGTTATATGCAATCGATTTTTAAAGAATAATAATAAATCTAGTTTCCGTGAAGTAGGAACATAAGTAAACTAACAAAGAAAGCATTATTAAGTAAAAACAAGCATCCACAGAATTACACAACTAAAACCTGATATATGTCAAAAATTATATATAATATAGGAATTTTGCTTCATAACCTTCTGTGCAAGAACTGTGGTTGTTCTCAAAATCACGAAGACATAACTCTTTATCTATAGATTTCTGTAAATCTTTGAAAGGAAGAATTTTTTTCTGATTTGTTCCCATAATTAACGCCAGCATTTTCTTTTGGGGACATAATGAATTAATCTTTCTTATTCATGCAAAATATTCAGACAGTATAATAAAAACAATTACATGTTCATACACTAAAAAGCCATATTTGGCTCTTTTAGCATAATTGGAAAAATATTAGGTTAGAGTGTGATTTATGACAGAAATAGAAAGTAAAACTGGCTGTTGTGTGTAGTGTTATGTGCCTGCTTATCACTGGAAGGCTCTGAACAGATGTTGGGATTTTAGAAAGGTTTTCTGAACTTGCAATAGCTTGGTTCTCCTAGATCTGAACCCCTATGAGTCTTAGGGGTCTTGGATTTTTCTGGGATCTTTCCATTATTTTCACATGAAGACCTTCATGAGGAAATGGCTCTGCTTTTCAACAAAAAAGCATTGGAGATGGAGTGTTGTCGTGAATAGCTTCACAAGTTGTGTACTACACAACTCCAGGGGGCGCCATTCACATGGACTATACCAAGATAACCAGAGTTTGGACCTTGACACTGTCCCCAGCCTAGGCTATACCCTTCTCCTTAGTCCCTTTTCTGCAGTGCTGCTTATCCTGGCTCCCAGAGGACCAGTCAACGTAAATGACTTTGAGGAACATTTCTGAAGAATGAGGCAGCTTTGGGATTTAGTCGCAACCTCTTAGTGTTCTACTGACTTCATAGGAATTGCTGGGTATGGCAGAATCTGAAGCTGTCCCTCATTATCCATTCTCTTCTTTTCATAAGAAGAATTTGTAGCAGGGTATAAAAGCCTGTCAAGAATACAGCCACAGTTTCTAGCCTCTCTAGGTATAGCCATGGGGCCAAGTGCTTCCCAACAGGATGGGTGAAGATCTCTGCAACTTCTGCATCATGATTTGAAAAGAAGGCAGCCTTCCCTCCTACTGTCCCACCTTTATTATTGTTGGTTTAAATGTAGACACAATAGTGGTGATATCCATAGTCACATTAAACCATGGGACAAAGTCATGTGAGAAGGCTGGCAGCACATCAGTACAGAAGGAGCCAAGATCTCTGACGACTGTATCAGTCCTGACCAAACGTGAAAGACAGACTTCCATCCTATTTAAGCCACTATCACACTGGGTCTCTCCATTCTAACAGTGGAACTAAAATTCTAATGAAAACACTGGGGCTCATCACTACCTTGCCTAAAGCGTCCCTGAATCCTTCCTGACCTTGATCAGCCTTCCAACAGACTCTGAGGAGGAAGTCACATCAGGCAGTAGCAAGAACCTAGACCCAGGGACCTACCAGGCCAGATACGTCCCTCTCATCATGGCCTGAGACTTAAGAGCTCAAATTGATCTTGGTCTGGTCTGAAATCGCTCAGTTGTGTCCAGCTCTTTGTGACCCCATGGGCTGTAGCCCACCAGGCTCTTATGTCCATGGGATTCTCCAGGCAAGAATACTGGAGTGGACTGTCACTCCCTTCTCCAGGGGATCTTCCCAACCCAGGGCTTGAAACCTGGGTCTCCTGCATTGCAAGCAGATTCTTTACCATCTGAGCTACTCAGTCTGTCTAATCCTGGTATGTCAAAGACACTTTTCTGTAGCCAAAGAAGACTGTCCAGTAGCAGAGCCCTGGAACAGTATTTGTAGAAGGATTATGAGGCTGCACTTGCATTCAGCAGGGAAAAGTTCTGTGATTGATTAGTGATGTCTGTCCCACTTCGAGGCTAAGCAGCTGACATCTCAGATCTAGTCCAAGGCAGAACTAGGGCTGGAACTGCTACAGTTCCAAGGCCAGCCCAAGGCACTTTCTACTGTGTCACACTGCCTTGTCAATGGCTAGTTTCAATGCCTTTCACTGTCAAAAGGCAACAAAACAATACATTCACAGCGAAATCATTCTGGAGGGTTCATGAGGACACATAATGTGGTCCTTATTGCATAGTGAAAAGATAGTCATTCAAGTACCTGTATTGCTCCTCTCAAGTTAATTCCAGTTTCAATGGCGACATAGTAAGATGCTTGCAAAAATGTCCTTTGCAGTAGGAGGGCAAGGAACAGAAGCACGGCTAAGACATAGGCATTAGCAAGGAACTCTTGGGATGAGACAAAGTAAACTCCGAGAAACCGTGTCTGTTGGAAAGAGAAATTAAGAGGTAGCTGTCATTGCCAGCAAAATGACTGCCATTAATACCTGTTATGGGCCACAGAGGCCATTGTTACAGGACTCTCCATGCTTGCAAGCCTTGTGCAACTGTTTATGAGTGGAAAAATCAAGCTAAACTTTATTGTAACTATAGGGAGGGTTGCCTATACTCTCTCCATCAACCCACTTAGGTAAACAGAATGTGACCCAGTTCTAACCTTATGTCCATAAATATGATTCTCAGCTTTGTGGACATGAGGCCAGGGGATTTCACTCTGAATGGGGGCAAGAATAAATAGAGCAAATCATAAAGCAGTCAAAACTAGAACCACTAAAACAGATCGCACGAGATGTATTCTCTGCTACAAAAGGGGAATCAGCTGAGGTTTTGTCTCACACTCACCAACAGCCTGCACTGTAGAAATTTCTGGGCAGAAAGACCAGCAGAAAACATGGGAGGAGTGCTCCCAGGGAGGGATAGGACCGCATCGCCTGTAATGGACCATTTCAGACCCAAGCACCCCAGTCTTGTGGGCTCCTGGGACCTCCTTTCAAACGGAAGGCTTTCTGAACCTCCAGTAAGATCTCAGATGATAAGCAGTGGGGGAAAAAAACCAAATGGTTTGATTTTGTTGCTAAAGATACCAGAGAACAACAGCATGTCTGTTTCTAAATTCAGCGTCAACAGCTCCCAGGAAAACTTTGATCTTGATTAAGTCCATCGTTCCACATCAATGTTTCCATGAAGACACAGCTCACCCCTTTCTGAGACTCTGCCCTGAACTCTGCAAGTGGTTTGGAAGGTTATGGGAGCTGCTGCTGCAGGGTAAAGAGTGGTGGGAACAAAATGATGAGAAGGAGCCTGAGGGCGTGTCCACACCAGGATCAGGCTGAAAGGGTCAGGATTCTAAGCGGAGGCCTTTTCTAGAGTCAGAAATCCCTGCATCCTGGACATAGACCTTTCTGACAGTAAGAAAGATGGTGCGTCTTGGTTCAACAGCACCCTTCCACCAGCTCTAACAGGCCCATGGAGCTGGTTCTGGTTACAACTATATTGCCCTTCCTCTGCGGGACAGGGTTGCTCCCTTGTGGGGTCAGCTGGAAACAGTCATAGAGAAAACTGAGGCCTCTTAGAAAGAGGGTCCTGCTGAAACCTGAAGCCCTGATTCTGCCTCACTTGTTAAAGCACAAGGGTGAAAGGCAGAGGGGGAGGAAGAAGGAAGACAGTGGGCGTTACTGGGAGCAGCAAAATGGACCCTAAAGTAGGGCTGCTGAGTTTGAGACCTGATCTTACAGGAAAGCAAGGGGCAGCGCCCAGTGTTCTCCAGGTGCAATGCTCACAACTCCCAGTGAGAAGCACACCATTATTAGACCAGTTTTACGTATGAGGAAATGGAGTGTCATCATGGTTAAGTGGCTGGCCCAGGGTCACATGCTGATAAAGGAAAAGATGTGGACATGAAACCACGTGATGCCAAGAACACTCCCATAGATCCACCACCTGAGCGCCATCCAGCCTGTTAACTCTGAGTCTCCTACTATCAGCTGCAAGCTTGTGGCCTTGCAGGGACTGAAACCTGCCCGCTTGGCTCGTTCTGGGTCCACAATGAGGGCATCTACTCTCGGGGGAAAACCTGGTCCTGTTTAACATGCCTTGGAATTCTTCTGTTCTACCAGCCTCTGTAGAGACCCAGCTCTGGAGAATGGAGTCCATTATTTTAAAGCCACAAAGGACATGGTGGGGATTTATCCCAAAGGAAATAATTTAACATAATGAAATAGCTGTATGTGCAAAGATGTACTGTCTCTGGGTTAGAACAGGCAAAAATCCATGTAAATGTGTAACCACAAGGGATGGTTAAGTATATTATGATACTCATGGGAAACACTGTGTACCCAAGAACACCAATCAATATGAAAGCTCTTAAGTAGCATGGAACGGCTCACATTCACTATATCACAACGATCAGAAAGCACATAGGCTGCAGAATGAGGGCTAGGAAAATCAACCGATCTCATTGTTTAGGTTACTGATGCGTGTGTGTTCTTTGTTAAATGCACTCATCAATATCTGTACATTTTCCACAAAGCAACAAATTCTCTTTTTAGAATTTGTTGGAATTTTTGGTCTAAAGCTAAAGCCTTGCTCCCTTTCCCCAAAATGCACACACCCTAGGGTCAGAAATAATATTTATTTGGGTCAAGAATTTTGTGACCTGTTAAAATGAAAATCTGCCTGCAGGTGTAAGTCACTGGGTCATTTTTTTTTTTTATCTCTCTTCAAAGAGACAGAATAAAAGAAATAGAGGCAGAGAGCTACCTTTTGATTAAGAAGTAGGTACTAGACTAGCCAAAGAGGCCAGGGATACTGCTCGTGGACGGCAAGCCCGGGGAAGCTTCAAATGGCTGTCAGGGCACTGGCATTGCCCGGCACCTTGACAGCTGGAGAGAAAGGCCAAGGACTTACAGCTTGACATTTGATGAGTGGAAAATGCTTTGGAAGATCAGTTGCCCTTGTCTCACATTTTCACAAGCTCTCAGGGAAGAAATTGTGTTTGTTTCCAGGGGTTTTCACAGTAGCACTCAATAAATATATTTTAAAGTAATCAATGCATATGATCTTCATCTCCCATCTACTTTTTATAGAAGCTATTCATTTCCCTATTTTACAGTTGAGCCAATCAAGGCATGTAGAATGTAAGGTTCCAGACCTGGAAGGCCCTGGTAAAAATGTTGATAACTGTCTTTGACCTCTTATAGACCAAGGCACCCACCCATCCATCCACAACCATTTGACATGGTGGTTTAGAGTTTGAGGTTAGCCCATATCCGAGTTCAAGTTCTGACTCATTATGTTAGTGACTGTGTTTTTAGTAAGTTCCTCAACCTCTCTGAGCTTCAGTTTCTTTACATGTAAGATGAAGCTATTAAGGGTTTCTACTTCAGAGAGCTTTTATGACAATTCAGTGTAATAATGTAAGTAAAAAATTTTTCTTAGGACTTGCCCCAGTGGTCCAGTATTAACACTCCACACTCCCAATGCAGGGAGCACTGCCTTGATCCTTGGTTGGGGAACTAAGATCCCATATGTCACATGGTGTGGAAAAATAAAGATTTGTAGTAAGTATGCTGCTGCTGCTGCTAAATCATTCTAGTTGTGTCCGGCTCTGTGCGACCCCATAGACAGCAGCCCACCAGGCTCCCCCGTCCCTGGGATTCTCCAGGCAAGAACACTGGAGTGGGTTGTAGTAAGTATAAGCACTCAGTATGCATTTTTCATTGAAAAATCATTTCTCTTGTGCTTCTAGGGTGTTAGGCATGGAGCTGGGCACACAGAGGTCAGCCAATGCAGATCTTGTCTTAGGGGACTCAGGGTCAAGTTGAAGAAAAAGAAAATGGGTGTTTTGATGGTGCAAACATAGGATATTACAAGGGGACAGAAGAGGAGCATCTAATTCAATCAGAGGAAGGCTTCCTGGAGGAGGTGACACCAAAGGCATGTCTTCGCAGTTCAGAGGGAGTTAGTGAGGCATGCCAGACCAGAGCAGCCGCATGGACGCTGTCATAAAGAGACCAGCCCGCACGTTGACATCACAGTCACAGAAATGTGTATAAGTTCTCGAAGTACCCAGAGTGACAGCCAAAAATATGGGTGTCCAGATGGGGACACAGATACACACAGAAACAGGCATACCAAGAGACACCGGGACAACAGAAAGACACAAAGACTCATAAGCAGGTCCCAGGAGAACTCATTCAGAAACAAACACACACTAACCTACACACGATCCCCACGGAGGTTTAGAGGCGTGTGGAGCTTTGTTTGGCCCTGAGATCAAACCCAAACTGTTCTTTCTTCCTCTGCTCAGCTGATAGCCTAGAGCAGTGCTGGCCGGTTTCCGATGCCAGCAGTTCTTTATAAATCCAATTCCCTTGCCCTCCAGCCAGATCAGAGGCATCCATGGCAGGTGACAGATTGTGGGTGGGGGCTGGGTGAGAGAGAGGGCTGGAAAGAGATCTATTGGGGTTTTGCAGGGCCTGGGTCCCAGCGCTCCCTGGGGAGTGGCGGTGGGGACAGGAGTGTTGAGGAGCTAGCAGGCCATATGACACTTCCAGCAATAAAAGAAGAAGTAAGAAATGCCTGTCCTTGAGGATGCCAAGGGCGGCAAGACTACTTGCCAACTGTGAGTATCCTGGCAAGGGAAGAGACGACAGGGCAGCCACTGATAACAGAGTAAACAGTGAGTGCCCAGCTGCGCCGACTGCAGCAGGATGGATCCAGGTTGAACGGGAAGAAGGGCTCTCTCAGGGAGAGGGTTGTTAAACACAGCTGGAGAGCTTCCTTCTCTGTTCATGAAGACCAGGATAGCACCTGTCTCTCTGGGTGAGAGCCACTGCGAGGCAGGGGGTGGTGGTGAACCAAATAACTTCAATAAATGACCCCTTTCCGCCACTATACCTTCCCTGGTGGCTCAGATGGTAAAGCGTCTGCCTACAATGCGGGAGACCAGAGTTCCATCCCTGGGTCGGGAAGACCTCCTGAAGAAGGAAATGGCAACCCACTCCAGTATTCTTGCCTGGAAAATCCCATGGACGGAGGAACCTGGTAGGCTACAGTCCATGGGGTCGCAAAGAGTTGGACACGACTGAGCAATTTCCCCCACTACGTGAGAATTAAGGCATATCCCAGGCAACCACACGACTGAGGACTCTCTGTTGCTGACATTGGAGACGATATTTACTTTCAACTCTCGTTTCTATGTCTGTAATTTGCTGATTGCATTTGGGCTGCCAGGAACAAATATTAAATTTGATAAGACCTGCTGCCACTGAGGCAGGGCCATCTGTCTCAGCGATTTATGTGCTGACAAGTAACTGAGACAAGAGCATTCCAATGAGAGGGCAGCAAATCCTAGGGTTTGTGTACAAACAGAGAAGAGAAGGCAAAGCTAACACTCAAATGAACTAGTATTCTAAGTGTTGTTCTTACCATTTCTTTGATACATCTGGCCCCAGAGTTCTTAGGAGACTGGTGTAAGAGTTTAGGGAAACAGAGGATGAAGAAGATGATGTGGACAAGCTGATAAGGGCTCTGGCTGGTGTCACTTTCCCCATTAGGGAAAAGTTAGCATTAGCTAACAATCGGCTCCATACTGCTGCAGGCTTATCAGTGTGGAGTATTTGGGAATCCCCTATGACTTCCCTGGTGGCTCAGATATAAAGAATCTGCCTGCAGTGCAGGAGACCTGGGTTTGATCCCTGGGTCAGGAAGATCCCCTGGAAAAGGACATGGCTACCCACTCCAGTATTCTTGCCTGGAGAATCCCATGGACAGAGGAGCCTGGCGGTCTATAGTCCATAGGGTCACAAAGAGCTGGATATGACTGAAGTGACTTAGCACACTTAAAATATTTTATTTAGATTTCTCTCTCTTCCATTTGGTTCCATATTCCTCGAGCCCAGAGATGAAGACTTGATAACAATAATCAATTTAACATCATGATTGTAAGTGCCCAGACTATGGAGTAAAAGAGACTTGGTTTCAAATCCTGACTCTGTCACTAACTAGCTGAGAGACCCTAGGGAAAGTTACTTAACCTCTTTGAACCCCAAGTTCTTCATCTGTAAAATGGGGATTAAAGATACCTACCTTATAAGTTGTATGGTTTGTCAATTATATCTCAAAATGCTGTTACAAAAAAAAAACCTTACCCTAAAAGGCTGTTTTAGGGATTCAATGAGATAACACATGGATATGTATTAAGTAGTCCATCAGTGGTTGTTATTATTAATCTTCTTCATCATAACCATTGTCTCTATACTCTCACAGTCTTACCCAGGTCTGGCACATGGTACGGCTCAATAATTGTTTGCTGAGTAAATCAGACAGACTTAAGAGTGTCTCATATTCCTGGCCAAAAGTGCTCAGCTGATTAATTATGTCTCTGGAAAAAAATTCATATGTGCCTCCTGGGAATTAAATGGTATCTGCAGTTTTGGAACCCACGAGATGGATAATACTACACAAGGGGAAGTCGTAAATTAGTAATCAGATCCCTAATCAGTAATTACCTGCATCATTTTTGGACTGTCTATTTGTGGTTTAAAGGTTATAATGATGTTCCTGCTGGGGAAATAAGGCTCTGAATCTTATTAGAGGCGAAAAGTTTTCCATTTTGTGGCCATCTAACCTGGCATCATCAACTCAGTGGACATGAGTTCGAGCAGACTCTGGGAGATAGTGAAGGACAGGGAAGTACCAGCGTGCTGCAGTCTGTGGGGGTCCCAAAGAGTCAGACGTGACTGAGCGACTCAACAACAACAAACCTAAGCAGCCGCAAAGAAACAGATGAAAGAATTAGGTCCCCCACCCTCACCCCCAGAGTGAATGCTACTGCCCCAAGGAAGGAAAGCAAACCCCAGAAACATTTTCTGTCTCTGTTGTCTGACAAATTTCAGCTTGTAGCATCTTCAGAGCCAGAAAGGCCATTGGGTATCATCTAGCCCAATGGGTTTCAATTACTTTTAAGACATGGGATTCTTTTTTTAAAAAGAAATTTTAATGGGAAGTTCTAACATGTTAATAAAACTGGGGCAGCTTTTAACAAAATTTGCAGTGGAGGGAGAAAAAGCCCCACAGATGGAGCTTTCCCACTCTCCTCCCCACAACAGCAGCCACCAAAGTGGTCCTGCAGAGCCTCAAGTGCTATGAGCATACAAAACTGGAGAAGAGAGATCCCACAAAAGTTATCGAGAGTCTTAAGGTAGCATGAATTAAAAACTAATAAATACAAGCTTTAGACACCTCCTGCAACCTTGTCAGACTTTATTTTTTTGGGCTCCAGAATCAGTGCAGATGGTGACTGCAGCCATGAAATTAAAAGACGCTTACTCCTTGGAAGAAAAGTTATGACCAACCTAGACAGCATATTCAAAAGCAGAGACACTACTTTGCCGACTAAGGTCCGTCTAGTCAAGGCTATGGTTCTTCCTGTGGTCATGTATGGATGTGAGAGTTGGACTGTGAAGAAGGCTGAGCGCGGAAGAATTGATGCTTTTGAACTGTGGTGTTGGAGAAGACTCTTGAGAGTCCCTTGGACTGCAAGGAGATCCAACCAGTCCATTCTGAAGGAGATCAGCCCTGGGATTTCTTTGGAAGGAATGATGCTGAAGCTGAAACTCCAGTACTTTGGCCACCTCATGGGAAGAGTTGACTCATTGGAAAAGACTCTGATGCTGGGAGGGATTGGGGGCAGGAGGAGAAGGGGATGACCGAGGATGAGATGGCTGGATGGCATCACGGACTCGATCGACGTGAGTCTGATTGAACTCCGGGAGATGGTGATGAACAGGGAGGCCTGGCGTGTTGTGATTCATTGGGTCGCGGAGAGTCGGACACGACTGAGCGACTGAACTGAACTGAATTGAACTTAGACACTTCCTGCAACTTTCTGAATGATGACATAACCGAGAGAAGTATTATGGTGATTACGGAATGCTGCTGTTTAGTTGCTAAGTCAAAAGCGTAGGGCACCATCAATTCTCTAGGGGCACAAGCTTACCTTCGAGCATTTCTGCTGACCAGATGCAGACATCTCCTAGAGACAGATATTGCTAAGCGCTCTGCATGGTGAGGAACTGCCCGGTGCAGCCACTCTCACACGCATCAGCCTCTTGCCTGTTCTCACTAGTGAGAGAAAACCTTGCCGAGGGCGCCCTGCTCTCCCCCTGGGAGCCTACCTTGGGCTGGAAGACGCCGTTCTCCTTCCCAAGGTGGTCCACAATTCCAAAGATGCACAGTGGCCCGGCGAAGCCCAGCAGGTCAGCCAAGATGCGGAACGTGCTGCTGAGGACCAGGCGCCTCCCGAAGGCACAGCAGAGGGCCTGCCAGATGGCCCGGGCACCCTGTGTGCTTTGCATGTCCTTCCGCTGCCCAGAGAGACAGTCAGAGTGGCTGAGGGCCCATTCACAGCAGGGCCCAGCCTCCCAGGGAACCCCTGGCTCCTGCTGCCTAGAGAAACCTAGTGGCCACGTCTGCTGCAAAAAGGTGGACTCAGGGAAGAAATTACGGAGCCACCAAGTGCATGGTTGTGTGGGTTCAAATAGAGACCTAACATGGTCCAGATAGGGAAACCGAGGCCAGGTGATGGATCAAGGTCACATGGCTGGGCAGGGACTGTGCGGTGAGCATAGTGCTATGACGAGGGCGTGGCATATGTCAGTCCAATGCCTCCGTGTCTGTCTTGATGTTTTCCTCTGAAATGCTAGGGCAGAGGCAGTGAATGAGCACTGGATTGGGAGTCAGGTGACCGGCTCTGCCACCTGCCAGAGGTAGGCTAGCTCTGGGGAGGTCATGGCCTTTCTCAGGGCCTCAGTTTCCTCATCAGTGGTTTGAGGAGATGCTTTCTGGCCTAACTCATAGAGTTACTGCAAGGATTAGGCCACTAATGCCCTTGCTCTCCAAATGGGTGACCATCCCCACCTGTACAGTCACTGAGCTCCAAAACAAAGATCACAAGACACAGGAAATCCAGTAGGGTTACCTCCCTTTAGAGCCTCAGTTTCCCCACCTGGACAATGAAAGTGTTAGGCTGGGTGATCTAAGCCGTGAGGACCATTCCAGCTGTGACTGTCCTATGGGTCTTTGGTCTTGGACTACTCTCTGGTTCACTGTGTGACTTAGGGCAAGCCTCTTTCCCTCACGGGACTCAGTTTCCCCACTGTGCCATCAGGGGTTTGACCTGATCCTTTCTGAGCTCCCTGTCTGTGACGCTAAACCAGAGTGCAGGGAGCGGACAGTGTGACCACGCCCCCACTGACCGCCTGGGCATCGAAGGCCTCGCAGAGCCGCTGGTAGTTGGTGAGGGCCCGCATGGCGATGGGCAGCTTCCCAATGGCTCGGAGATCGATGGGCTTCTTGTGGGCAGTCTTGATGAAGGCGTTCATCCACCAGTAGGTGCCTTTGGACAGCAGGTTCACAAAGGGCTGCAGGAAGCGCACCCCCAGGTCCTGCAGGTCCTCGGGGGGCTTCACCTCCCTTGGCGTCTTGAAGAAGATGTACCTCTGTGGGCACACGGGACACCAGGGAAGGGTAAGTGCAACTTCTCATCACCTCTACTTTGTCCCAGCAGAGACCTGGGGTTGTGTCGTTCCACCCTTGACTTCTAACAGGTCGGGCCATCATTTGCCTCTTCCCAGGAAAAAGACCCTCCCCCAACTCCTCTTGACCACCAGTGCCAGGGCCTCCTGACTCATAACTCTTCATCGGGGTCCTACTTTGAATCCCCTGGGCTGCATTGGGTCGGGCAAGAGCAGGAGTCTCCCATATGCCATCTTCTCTCTCCTACAAATCTGAAGAAACCACCATGTTCATATTGTAGAATGTGGAGCCATGCAGACCTGGGTTCAAATTCTGCCCCCTCCACTTACTAGCAAGGTATCTTTGGACAAACCTCATCTAATGTCTCATCTTAAAAGGGGATTTTACTTGTATCACAGCGATGCTGCGAGGGTCAGTGGAGGCAGAGAATATGAAAGCCTGTGTACCCTGCAAATCACCAACTAAAAGCAGAGGAGTCAGAGAAATGCAAATTAAAGTAGCACTTCACACTCATCAGACTGGCCCAAATTAGACATGGCTCTAGCCCACATTGCTGGTTGGAGGAAGGGAAAGGGCTTTCTAATTCATTGCTGGTAGATTACAGCATTTCTGAAAGGCAATCTGCAACATCAATTAAAATTTCAAATACTCAGGCCCTCTGAGCCAGCAACTCTGCTCCCTGGATTCCCTCCCATAGAAACAGAATCAGCTTTACATAGATACAAGTATGTTTAATATGCCATTATTTGTGATGGCAAAAATTTGGCAACAAAGTGAATGCTCATCAATAGGGTAATGGCTCAGTTACATGATGGAATATTAGGCAGCCATTAAGAAAACTAAATTAACCATACTAGACTTTGAGGGAGTCTTAAGAGATACCTGATAGATGAGAAAAGCAAGATGTAAAAACTATATATAACATGATCCCATTTTTATAAAACAAACATTGAAAGAAACAATACCTATTTATGTTAAGGAGATATCCTTAACAGATGCAAGTATGTAGCACAATATATTAATAAAAAGGATGGAAGGATACATACTAGAATGTTAATCTGGGTTACCTGGGGAGGGACAGGTTGAGAGAGGGGAAGGTATGAATCTCAGAGGAAGAAAGGGAGCAAGCCGAAATGATTAAAAAAAAAAAAAAACACCAAAACTCAAAAGATATATATGCAGTCACACTTACCACATTTACTGATTCATGTGTAATTATATGAATACATTAAAATAAAACAAGCCCCCTCATCTCAAAAAGAAAAAAAAGCAAACTCAGAGAAGACAGAACCTGGAGTTTCATTTCCTCTCTATTATATTAAACCCAGAATCCTATATCCTTGGCTGTCACCTCCTCTCCCCCTGAGAGCCTGGGGTAGAAGGCTGCTGGGCTGGATGGAACGTTCCTCCTGAAACATCCCTCACTGGCCTCAACTCTCCTTTTGAGGACAAGTAAAAGAAGCTGACTCCTTCTAGGACTTGGCTAAGAAGCAGGGTGGCGGCCCACATCCAGGGGCAGGACCCTGGTCAGCAGCCCCGCCCTGGCCCAGGTGTGTCCGCAGGTGGATGGCAGCCCAGGGGGGCCTGCTTACCCTCACCCTGATGACGTTGATCTCCACGAGGAGAAGCATCCCATAGAGGATCACCAGCAGCCCCGTGAGGCAGAAGCGCAGCTGCGAGAACCCGATGTCATGGTCGTAGAACTTGACAAACTTGATGGTCTTGGTGATGAAGGCCAGGGTCCAGTAGACTAGCAGGGCTGCCAGGGAGAGGCGAGAGAGCACGGAGGGTGTGTGTGCACGCATGTGCATGCGTGTGCACTCACGTGTGCACAAGTGTGTGCAAGAGGACAGAAAAGTGTGTCAGGGAGGAGGTGTGCCTGTGGCCAAGCACACTCAGTGTGAGAGATGTCTGTGTGTGAATATAAGAGTATATAATTTTGAGACAGTGAAAGTGAAGGTGTTAGTCATTCATTCATGTCTGACTCTTTCTGACCCTATGGACTGTGGCCCACCAGGCTCCTCTGTCCATGGAATTCTCCAGGCAAGAGCACTGGAGCAGGTTGCCATGCCCTTCTCCAGGGGATCATCCTCACCCAGGGATTGAACCCAGGTCTCTTGCATTGCAGGTAGATTCTTTACTGTCTGAGCTACCAGAGAAGCAATGTGCATACATTAAAACATTCATGACAGGCATGTTCAGAAATAATTATAATCCTACAAGTCAAAGTGGTCAGCCAAATTTCCCTTTATAATAAATAAGAAGAAAAATAGTGAAATTATTTCTTGAATTTAGCTAAGTTATAGGCACTGTGTCAAATAAGCACTTTAAACATTATTTATCTCATTTATTTCTCACAAAAGCCTTGTGAGCAAAGTCCTGCCATCACCCTTAATTAAACAGATATAGAAATCAGAAAGGTTTAGTAACTGATCCAAGGTCACACAGACATTAAGTGGCATAACTGGGCTAGCCTAATGCCTAATATATGTAGGCTCCACCTTATAATGGCTTCCTTGTGGAATCCCCAGTCTGGGATTATCTTAAAGGTCCTTCAATCTAGTCCTTTAATTTTACAGATGAGAAAGCTGAGGCCCAGAGAGAGGAGCGGACCTGCCCAAGCTCACTGCAAGCTAATGACAGAGGGAAGGTGGAGGCCTAGGTCCCTGGCCCACCTTGCCCAGAGCCCAGAATGGCACAGTGATGCTCTTCAGGGAGCCTGGGGAGTGGGGGATACAAAAAAATGAGTCACAGTCCTGTGAGGCAGTGCATATTGTGGTTAGAGCTGGGCCTACAGCCAGATACGCTTGGGCTCAGTTTCTGTGATTTAATAGCTACATGATCCTGGGAAAGTCATTTAACTAATCTAGGCTTCAGTTTCCTCATCCATAAATGGGAATAATAATATTACTACCTCAAAGGCTGTTGTGAGCAATGTATGGAAAGCATTTAGCACAGTGAGCCTGGCATACACTGGGTGCTCTTTGGATATCAAGTGTTAATATATTTACTATCTCCAGACTTCAGACCTGGGACCAGAAATAATCAGAAGCCATCGGTGGAGTCTATCCTCTAACTTCCTATCTACCCCATTCAAATCCACCAATAAACCAGCCAGTTTTGGCTTACTGGTGGCGACAAAAGAGAGCAGTAATTAAGTCCCCCTTTAGGGAGTGCTTTAGCACAGGAAGTCCTTCCCCTTAGTCCCTAGAGTCATATGGTGTATGATATATGACATATGGGATCTTATATGCGATATAAGGTCAGCCTAAATACCTAGAGCTCTTCTCTAGAGGAATCACAGAGAGGGAAGAAGCCTTCACCCTGCCTTTCATCCCCGGGTGGGCCTGGACATGACTGCCAGGGCATCTCTTGGGGACAAAAGCTGCAGTCTGTCTCAGCCTGGCTCTGGGCTGGGAACTAGGTTAAGACACTGAATTGGGGAGGGGCGGATGCCACCTATCTCAGGTCCCCGAGTGAGAACATTAGAATAGAGGGCAGGAGTGTCTGCTTCTGGTCCCAGCTCTCAAGTCTGGATGGTGTCTCTCAGCTTAGTCTGGTCTCGGGTCACAAGGAATCCCCTAGCTGGATGCCATACCTCTGCCTCCACACCCATACTCTCCCAACAGACTCTATCCCAGGCACCAGAAGCTCTGGAGGCCTTCGTGAGGATTTCCTACTGGGACCAGACTTGTAAATACGTCTCAGATTGGTCTAGCCTCTAATGTTTAACAGATATGATCTGATTTGATCTTTATAAGAACCCTAGGACTTAGCCAGGGACTTACTATTCCTGTCCAGACGGGGAGACTGAGGCTCAGAGAGCCTGAGCGTCTTGTCCAAGGTCACACAGGGAGTTAGTGGTGGACCCAGGACTAAGCCCACAACCCTACCCTACAGTGCTGAGCCCTCAGCCTTCGGCCAGATACAGCAGCACTCGGTGAAAGCTTAGGGCTTGTCTAAGAGAGCGGGAGAGGGGAAAGAACAGCACGGGGGCTGCTGCTGAGCTTTAAACTCTGAATTTCCCGGAACCTACCACAACATTGTTAATCAACTATACTCCAATAGAAAATAAAAAGTTCAAAAAGTAAAATAATAATAAAAAAAAAACCCTCTGAATTCTCATTACCTCCGCTCCTTCCCTCTCTCTCCGCTTCCTCACTCCCACATCCTACCTATTACCAAACTCTATTTTACTTCCTAATTATCTGGAATCCATCCACTTCGGTCCATCTGGGTGGCCACCTGGGTTGCCACCATCGTGTCTCCCCTGGACTACCTTTAGAGCTTTCTCAGGGCTTCCCCACTTCCCCTCTCGCCCTCCACAGATCAATACATTTAACGAAATATGACCTCAACCCACCCATGCTCATAGCAGCATAATTTGTAGCAGCCAAAAGGTGGAAGCAACCCAACTGCTTATGGATGAATGTATAAACAAAATGTGGTATATATATAAAATATATATATATATATATATATACACAACAGGATGTGTATATACACAATGGAATATATATATATACACACACAGACACACACAATGGAATGTCATTCAGCCTTAAAAAGGAAGAACTTTCTGACACATGCTACAAATGGGTGAATCTTGAGAATATAAAACAAAGTTAAATGAACCAGTCACGAATGGACAAAATAGTGTACGATTTAACTTAAATGAGGAGCCTAAAGTAGTCAAATTCACAGAGACAGAAAGTAGAATGCCAGCTTTGAAGGGCTGAGGGTAGTTATTGTTTAATGCGTACAGTTATTGTTTAATGGGAAAATGAAAGAGTTTTGGAGATGGATGGTGGTGATAGTTACCCAACAAGGTGAATGTATTGAATACCACTGAAGTATACATTGAAAAGTGATTAAAAATAAGTTTTATGATACATATCCTCAATGGCTTCCCATTGTCCTTGGGATAAAGACCAACGCCTGTGGTGTGGCCTTCAAGGTCCTGCCCCACCTGCCACTCTAGCCTTCACAGCTCAGCTTCCTTCTGCCCTCTGCACTCTAGCACTCCTTCCCTCCCCCACCCCAGATTTCCTAATGTGCTTTCTTTCTTCTGCCTCTGGGCCTTTGCACATGCCACGCCTTCTGTCTGAAGCATTTCTCTGTCCCTTTCCCCAACTAGGTCTTACCTATCCCATTTTCAACTCAAACACGACTTTCTCATAGAATACCTCCTGATCTCACCCAGGTCCACGAACAAGGTTACTTCTCAGGACGCTGTACCGGTTCACTTTCTGCAGGACTCCAGACCTGTGACCAGACAGTAGCCTCCACAGAAGGACAGTTCTTTCTCTAATATTCTGCCCTGAAGCCCATGGGTGCATCCTCTTCACTTTCCCCTGTTCTAGAACTTCCAGCTCGGCAGAGAGCAAAACTCTACCTAAGGGGAATGGAGGGAGTTAGTCCTTGTCCCTTGGAGAAGGACTGGTCTGACCAAGGGTGGTATTTTGTGCTTCATTGTTGCTGTTGAGACACTAAGTCATATTCGACTTTTTCAGTCCCGTGGACTGTAGCCTGCCAGGCCCCTCTGTCCATGGAATTTCCCAGGCAAGAATACTGGAGGGGGCTGCCAGTCCCTTCTCCAGGGGATCTTCTCAACCCAGGGATTGAAACTGTGTCTCCTGCATTGGCAGGCAAATTCTTTACTGCTGAGCCAGGGGAAGCCCAATTTGTGCTTTAGGGAGAGAATATTATATGTTTTCTGGAGAATAACAAAATGAACTTGCCAGATGCCCAGATAGGGTGTTTCCGGGGCACCGGTCAGCCAGGCCTGGCAATTAAGGAGGGTTCTCGGTACATGAGAAGCTGCTTCAGACACTGGTGCGGGAGGCTCTCTGAAGCCTGTATTTAACATCTCTCCACCTGCTGCCCTTCAGTCCCCCAACCACACTCACATGGGGGCCGCTGGGGTGAGGACATGTCTTGGACGATCCTGATGGAGTGCAGCTCCCACCTTACCAGGAAGGTAGACCTGAGACAGGCTTGGGAAGCACCCCCTTCCCACTCATGACACCAGGCTGTCTCTGGCTTATCATAGAGGGTTCCAGACTCCAGATGTCAATTAATGCTGTGACTTCTAAAACTCACGGTCTGACTTAATGACACACAGTCTAACCACAGCTTAACAGTAAGATCTACAGCCCGGCCTTAGACATGCAGACAGAGCCCCACACAGAGGAAGATCTGTGGATTTATATCTCGGGTCCAACACAGTCTGAGGACTTTTAGACACACAGCTTCATTCTTTTTAAGCGTCTGCTCGGGTCCCAGACTCCTGGGTTCTAACCTGGGTTTTACCCCTTGACTAGCTGGGGAGACTAGTGCAGACCATTTAAATTCTGAGTCTTGGTCTCCTGATCTGCAAAAGGGTAATAATGGTACCTCCCTCATAGAGTTGTTGTAAGGATTAAATGGAGTTAACACATGTAAAATGGTTAGGATTGTGCCTGACGCATAGAAGGTGCTAAATGAGTGTTCGCTGTCATTATGCGTAACCTCTCTGAGTTCAGTGTTCACGTCTGTAAAATGAGGATCGCAACAGTACAAGAGGGAGAGTGTGGGGGTTAAGTGAGATGATGCCTGGAGGAAGCTTAGCATTAAGCTTGACACACGGTACAGCCTCAATAAACGTCAACAGTCATCACTGTTGCTTCTGCCTGGGACCCCAGCCACACGGTGTCAGGTCTAAGCGGGCACTCCTAAGCGCTGGCAAACCACAGGCTCTGGTCCTGGGGCCCTTCTCTTTGCTAAAGCTTACCGCATCTGGGCTCAAGTTTTACATGCCACCTACAAAGCCATGACTGCCCCGGACCTCCCCGGAGTGCCCAACTTGTTTATCTGCCTGCCTGATACTTGAGCTGGCTGTTTCAACTCAGTGTGGCTTGAACACCCCAACTTCTGCTCCTTTGCTAGTGACGGTGGTCACTAACACACTGCTCACGCAGGTGCCCAGGCCCAGAGCCTGGAGTCTTCTGATCCTCTCCTGGCCCGTGACCTAACCTTCAGCCATTCTCCCCATGTTTGCCTTGGCCCACACCAGCTTCTTTGCCAGGTGTGCTCCTATCAGAAGGGCTTTGAATTTGCTTTACCATTTGCATGCAACATCTACCCCCACAAAGTCTGCGTGCCCACTCTTGTCAGAGGCCTCCTCCAAGCATCCTATACAGACAGCAACACGGCCGTTCCTCTCTGCCCCTTACCATACTTTGTGTTCTTAGCATCATCACTACTTGTCTGTCTACTGTCTTTGTCTGTAGGTCTCCTCCACCAGACTGGAGGCTCCACAATGGCAGGGATTTTTCTCCACTTCTGAACCTCCAGCACCTAGAACAGCGCCTGGCACAGAAACAAATGGAAGTCCCTATTCCCGCCCCCTCTCACCCCTCCCACTTCCCTACCGATCAGCAGCTTGGGGAAGTTGGAGGTCTCGATGTTGTGATAGTAGACCACAGAGGTGACAGCGGCCATGAACGCCATCCCGGCCGGCATGTACAGGTGGAGATGGCGGGACTCGGTCACCCTGAGGGGAGGGCAAGAGAGAAGGAGAGAGGAGATGTGGGTGAGCTGCGCCATACCCCGACAGAGCAGCCCAGGCCTCGTGTTTAGGGCGCAGCATGCGGTGCAGCCTCCAGAACACATGCATGGCCGCTGTATGTTGGCAGCTCTGCTTGGCAGTACCCCAAACACGCCTATTAAATAAGGGGCCCAGGCATTCACACGGAGATGCTACGAGGGTTTGGTGTTCAGGCTTTGAAATTCATGGTCTTCTCTCCCTGGGTTCACGCTTACAGAATCTGGCAGAGGGAAGCTGGCCTTGGCAGTCACAGCTGCAAAGCTTCTACCCTGAAACCAGAATGCAGAGAAGCTGGGGTCCTGATGCCATCACTAAGCCACCACACCAACTAAAAAAGGTGGCCTCCGGATTTCTTGGTAAATGAGACTAAGTGTCGAAGTTCTTCAAGCCTTGGTTAGTGGATAGTATAAGCACAAGGTCTTCACACTGTTATAGGAGGTGCAAGGCAGTCACTAGTGGGGACGCTGGGAACAGCCAATGCCCTGCCCAGGGGGCCTTCAAAACTCTTGCCTCTGTACCCCTTGAAATGATTTTGAAGTGACTTCCTTGGCAGTTCAGTGGCTAAACACCACACTCCCAGTGCAGGGAGCCTGGGCTTGATCCCTGGTCAGGGAACTAGAACCCCCATGCTGCAACTAAGACCCTGCACAGACAAATAAATATCAAATAAATATTTTTAAAAGAAATACATAGAACGTTTTTAAAAAAGAAAGAATTTTGAAAAACTCTGTACTCCTGCATAGATTTTAAGTGACATCTAAAATGTTATTTCATAAATTTAAATACAGTCTTCTGTTTGTAGTAGAGGGTAGAAATAATAAATATTTCATAAGATAAAATGACACTGAATAACCATAATTGAAATAAGTATTTTATGACATGACTTAAACAGATTTTTGGCTGCTTTATTGAATAATACCTACTGACTTAGGTAACAAATTAGGTAAAAGTTTCTACAGGGCTTTTTCCAGTTTATGCTGGTCTGGGAAAACATTCTATGTTAAGAAAAAATTTTTCTAAATAATCTAAAAACCTTTGGTTGTTCTAAATTCAGAGCACCACAGCGAAATAATCCTTAAAGGAAGACAAGAAGCCCTATAGGTTAGCCCTATACCTTAATTCATCAGTATAAGAGGCCTTGCATATGTGCTAAGTCACTTCATTCATGTCTGGCTCTTTGTGTCCCCATGGACTGTGGTCTGCCAGGCTTCTCAGTTCATGAGATTTTCCAGGCAAGCATACTGGAATGGGTTGCCATGCCCTCCTTCAGGCAATCTTCCCTACCCAGGGATCGAACCCATTTCCTGTGTCTCCTGCATTAGCAGGCAGGTTCTTTACCACTAACACCACCTGGGAAGCCCAAAAGAGGCTTATACTTGAAGACCACTGCTTTAACACCCCCTCTCTTATCTGCCCTGTAGACTTCCCAGCAAGTCTGTAAACCCAGGGTGGGTGGATTGGGGGTGTCAGAAGGCAGGGGCTGTGGCTTCTCCTGCAGTCTGACTCCCTTCCCATGTCCCTCTTTCATGCTTGCCTGCCCAGGGGTGTAGGCTACCAATGGAAACCAGCAGACACCAGGCGACAAGTGCCCATCTGAGGTGCTGACCCACCCTCTGGGGAGCTGATGGCGATTTGCACTGAGCGTAGAGAGGTTTGGGATACAGGTGCTGCCCACTCAGGAGGGACTCCTGAACAGCCAGCAGGAAGGAGTCCCCAGCCTGATTCTTTCCAGTCTCCCACATCCTGGGAGTGTGCTCTCTGCCCAGGGCTCAGCCACTCTGCACTCTGCACCCTCTCCATGCTCTAATATCATCCTGGACTCTCCTATGAAGCAGGTCAGGCAAGGATCATGAAGCTCATTTCACAGGTAGGGAAAGTGAGGCCCAGGAAGGCTGAGTGGCTTGTTCAAAGCCCCACAGTTGGTACGTGGCATAGCAGATATGCTGGTGAAGACCGAGGTCTACCTTCTCTACAGAAATGATGTTTTCCTTTCCATTGCTTTGTTCATTATAGCCCAGTGAGTATCTTCTGGCCCCAGGGCTCACAGGGCAGCCCTCCCCTCTCTGGCATTTGCGCTGCTTTGGAAAGGGTGCTGGGATGGAAGGCAGGAGGCAGACGTTTCACCTGCTAGTTCTGTGGCAGTGTGCATTCTTGTCCTGCTCATCCCTTGGGCTTTGGAGGAAGCCCAAGGCAAGCAATTATCACAGAGATTATCTCTGAAGCCAGGATGCAGTGGGAACAGAGCGTGAGGGAGTATGTGTACCGATGAGGGTGGGGATCCCTGATCCCCCCCGCCCCTGCCATCCAACTCCAGGAGCCAGGGTTGGCATGAGTGGAATCTGGGCATAGTCTAACCCCTGCTCAGAAGGGTTGGACCTCAGCTATTTAAGCCAAATGCCCACCACCTTCCACCACCGCTTCACCCAGGGAGTCTTTCTTCCTTTATGTGATGGCTGCTCACCTCCTCCTTGTCTGCACCCCCAACTGCTGACACACCACTTTCAGCTGCAGTCATCTCTCACCTAGACTACCGCAGTCACCTCCTAGGTGCTGTTTACCTCCAGCTACTCACTGCTGCCACCCTGCCCTCAAGTTCTTACCTCCAAGTGCTGTGCTGATTACATCGCTTCTAAACTGCCTGCAAAATTCAACTCAGACACTCAGCCTGGTGTTGGAAACCTTCCTGAAGATGCCCTCAGTGTCCAAGCCTCAGCCTTCACAGCTCTGGTGTGTTTCACACTAGCCCCGCTGCACTGCCTCACTGTTCCCACCCTCTCTGGAACTCCTCTGCTTCTCAGAACCCTAGTCATCCTTCCAGATTCGGCTCAGAAGGCCCCTCAACCATGAAGCTTGCCCAATCTGCCTTCCTTTATCCTCTCAGAGTACTTACTTGCAAGATTATTTCATTTATTCTCTTAAGGAGCCACTAAGAGTCTGAAACTTTCTCATGTGCCTTGCATGGTGAATACAAAGATGAGTAAAATGCAGCTTCCAACTCTGAGGCCTTTCTGGCTTAGGGGAAAAGAGTTTGCAAATAGATACAGATGAGAACATAGAGTATGACCTATGCAGTGGCAGAGGTGTGCAGAGTATGCTGTGAGGCCCTGGGAAAGGTGGGCATGGGGAGAAGGCCTTTGGGAATGAGGCTCGAGACAGGGAGGGCCAACTGTGAGGAACCTGAGTGCCAGGCTAAGCACTTAGGACCTTGAAAACAACTGGGAGCCAAGGAAAGATCTCAAGCAAGAGTGATTTTTGCCCTGGGAAGGTAACTCCAGCAGTCTGTGGGAGAGGCTGAGTATAATCACAGGAGCTACAGTACTCTAATAAATTCTAGGATTATTTCACTGGGTCTTGGTATGCAGATCTGGGTAGGGCATGATTCTCAGTGCCCAGTGCCTGGCACAGAGAGCCCGGCACACGTATGTTAGGTAAACGGTTGCTGAATTTATTAGCAAATGAAACCGTATCGGCTCATGGAATGCAGGTGAGCTGGGGTCTCCTTGGGCCTTTCGGGAGGCACCCTGGAAGAGACCCGCTCTCTTCCGTCCTCTGCACGTCACTCACCCATCAGACAGGATGCCCTCCGCGATCTCACACACCAGGACGAAGAGCAGCATGAAGGTCAGGATCCAGCGCAGGTTGTGCCCAGGGAAGTGGAGCCATGTGCTGTGGTGGATGTGCACCTTGGAACTCTGACTGCCCCATCCTGCAAGGAGACACAGGAAGAGGCGGGAAGCCTGGCTCACCTGGAGGAGGTTTCACGAACCCCAGGAAGGTGCTTAGGCACTGGGCCCATGGTGGGGATGAGGAGTGTACCCAGGACAATGCCCCAGTCTGTTCACTTGAACTAAATGTCTTTGCATGAAGCCCAGACCCATAGAGGCCTATATGTGTAGGTACCCATTTTATATCTGGCTTTTCATGTGACAAACCACAGCATAAATAAACCATCTGGTTGAGAGCAACAGTGTAAATGTTGGTACAATTTTTGATCTATCTGTGAGCATAGCTTCCTTCCTAATTGTCTTTGTCAGTAACTAACAACTTTTTGCTTCTGCAGCATCCTCTTTTTAATTCTGTGACAATTATTCCTTTCTTCCCCAAAGCTGTGTGTGAATGTTAACATTTGCTTTTTTCTTCTAAATTAGAAGGAATTAACAGGTTTTGGGGGAAGCAGGGTTGACAGAGTGAGTTGGCAGAGCAAGACAGCTTGGGAAATTCGAGCTCTTGGAGAGACATTAAGGGACCCCAGGAAAGAGGCACTGAAAACCTCCAGGGCGGTTCCGCCCAGCTCTGCAGAGGGTTTTCGAACAGGACGCTGGGGGCCTCCGGGGCCGCTGCTAAGTCGGATGGGCTCTGCGCGGAGCCTGAGAAGTTGCACTCTAGGTACACGCGCGCCCGGATGGGGTTGGCTGGGGAAGCAGAGCCTCTTCTCGCTCAGGGCGAGTGGGATCCCAGGATCTCCGGAGGCTGCTGACCACCACTGTCCGGCTCAGCCCGAGGGCTCGCAGAGCCTCCATCCCAGCCTCCGAGGCGCAGGCTGCTCTCCTCCCTGGCCCCAGTGGCGGCTGACGAGGAGGGTGCCCTGGGGGAGGGGTGACCCGGCTCCCTACACAGCGCCTCTGAGAGTACAGCCCGACCCCCTCCCGACCTTTCCAGCATGGAAAGAGACCCCCTGCCTTCCCCATTCTCCATTCCGGCTCTAGCCCCGCGGTGGCATAACTTGGGGGACCCCTGGGTCAGGAGCGTCCGCTGTGGTTGGCGCGGTTTCAGGGACATCCCAGTAGTGAGGGCTGCGCGGGTATGCGAGCGCAGGGACCGAGGGGCATCATGCAGAGCAGGGGAACCCCGGAGGGAGGCGAGCGGCGATCGCCCGCCCGCAAGGGGACACCGAGAGCGGCAGGACGCAGCGCCTCCGCCTCCCTCCCGGCCTCCGCCCTCCCCTCCTCCGCCGCTCGCCCAGAGCGCTCACCGATGAACAGGATGGGGAAGGTGATGAAGAGCAGGAAGACGTGCGGCACCACGTTGAGCGCGTCCACGAAGCAACCGTTGTTGAGGACGCCCTGGTCCACCCGGTAGGCGGCCGAGTGGTTCTCGCTGCCGCAGAAGGCCAGGGGCATGGCGGCGCCGGCGCGGGCTCCGGCTCCGGCTGCGGCTGCAGCTGGCTCCACGCGCCTCGCGCGCTCTGTCCCCTGCAGCCAGGCCCCCGCCCCCACCCCGCGGGCCACGCTGCGCGCGCACGCTGGGGCATGGGAGAAGGCAGGCTGGCTGGGTGGGTGGGCCCGCTTGATTCTGGGTGGGAGGCTGAGGGGTGCAGAAGACAGGAGGGGCTTCGTGTGTCCGGAGTGAGCGCTGTAGGAGTCTCACTGCCCTGGGTCTGAAATGTGGGCTCACCTGGCCTGGTGCTGGTGGATGAAGTTAGATCTGAGGGTCCTGATGGAGGCAGAGTGGGACAAATCCCACCCCACATGAACAGAAAAAGCATTGAAAAACAGTATCTAGGGGGACAGTTCGATTGTTTTCAAAAGCCCTTCCAGGGGCTGGATGTTCACAGGTGCCTTATAGCCTATCCCACTCTTTCACAAAGGGCATCTCCCAATACTCCTGCTAAGTACAGGTTATAATCTCTCCCATTTTTCTGATGAGGAAACAGGCTCAGGGAGTTTACATGACTGACCCAAGGTTTCACTGTATCCAGTGAAGGCACTGGAAGGCAGCCAAGAGAGGTGGAAAGACAATGTCACCCTAAGCTGTATCCTTGGTGCCTCAGTGGTAAAGAATCTGCCTGCCAATGCAAGAGACACAGGAGATTTGGGTTCGATCCTTGGGTGGGGATGATCCCCTGGAATAGGAAATGGCAACCCACTCCAGTATTCTTGCCTGGGAAATCCTATGGACAGTCCATGGGGTCACAAAGAGTCAGACATGACTGAGTGAGCGTGCACACGAGCTGTATCCTTAACCTGACACACACAAGCCTAAGGAGTTCAAGAACCCTTAAGCTTGTGAAATTGTAAAGACAGTGTTATGCCTTTTGGCTTTTTGGAAAAATTCTCATAGGTCTGTGGTCAAAAACAGTTTATGTCCTATAAAGAAAGAAGACAAAGGGGATTTTAGTTTAGATTGTAGAAGAATTTTCTGAGTTAGAGGTTTGCAACATAAATGCATGTATTCTCAGGGGGAGCTGGGGCATCATCAAGGAAGGTCTCTTCAGTCCCTTTCCCTCTGAGCCTCTCTGAGCCTGTTCTGAGGCCACTTTGAGGCTCAGAGCCTTTGTAGAACACTGTTGGGCAGGGCCTGAGCTCTGCCTCAGGCCTTGAGAGAGGCCAGGGCAGAGCCAGGCACCAGAGCAGAAAGCAGCGGGGCTGAGTGAAGAGCTTAGGAAAGGCAGGAGACCAGAGTCCGAAGTCCTTGCACAGTCTCTGACTTTGGGGAATCTCCGTGAGGCTGAAAGAGGCCTGCAGTATTAGCCAAAATAGTGAAAAGTTGGTGGCGGTAAATGTCCAGTACCAGAGAAAGGAGTTAATTAACATGGGTGAAGGCAGTCACGGAAAAAGTGATTGCTGAGTGCATGTATGTAACCAAGTGGGAAAAGCTTATGAGACAATGTCAGGTGAAAAATCAAGAAATAAAATTGTATGTTTCCTTTGATTATAGTCATATTAAATATGTATATTTGAATGCAAGCCCGCAGGGGAAGCTCAGACTTGGAAATGGCTATTAGGTTAGGGTGGTGTATAGTATACATTAGCTGCTGTTGCTGTGCTGATTCTTATTGTTATTACCATTCTCTTTCTGTAAGAACGAAACAACGAATTTTCAAAGAGATATGATGTGCCCTTGGTCACCTAACAAGATTGTTTTTAGGATTTTATTTTTGACTCCCAAGTTTTTCTTTTCACACTTTCTGCTGCCATTTTGGGGACGTCCTTAGTGGTCCAGTGGTTAAGTCTTCACATATTAATGCAGAGGGTGCAGGTTCGATCCCTGGCTGGGGAGCTAAGATCCCACCTGCCTTGTTGCCAAATAAACCAAAACATAAAACGGAGGCAATATTACTGAAGTAACAAATTCAATAAGGACTTTAAAAATGGTCCACGTTAAAAAAATCTTAAAAGAAAACCCCCAGCAACATTTTGTTGCCATTTTGCTTTTGTAGTTATAATTTCCGTTTTTCACAATTTCAGCAATGCTATTTTACCTTTCAGTAGTAGTAATGTTTTGTTGTTGTTGTTGAGTAACTCAGTCATGTCCGACTCTTTTCGACCCCATGGACTGCGGCTCTCCAGGCTTCCCTGTCCTTCACCAGAGAATATATATGTGTATTCCAGTAGTACTATCACCAGTAGTAATATAGGTGTGTTTGTAAGACAAGTCCCCAGTCCTGGCTCTACCACTATGAGTTATGAACATAGTCACCATTCTGTGCTTAACTCTCCTCTTTTCTAAATGGGGAAGATAATAATACAGATCCTAGAGGATTAAAACGAGGTCACAGGCGTACATGTGCTGTGTTAGCCTGGAAGATGATCCTGGCGACTTCATCCTCTGGGGGCTCACACATGGGACCCCATCAGTCAATGAAGGTTGTCTAGTGGTCTTTCCCTTCCTTGCACTCAGCTCACAGTGCCTAGCATAACCCACATACTTGCTTCTTCTAGGTCATTTGAAATAAAAAGCCTGCTCTAACCCAAACTGGGGGGCCTCCTAGGTGACATTAATAGTAAAGAATCTGCCTGAAATGCAGGAGACACGGGTTTGATCCCTGGGTCAGGAAGATGCCCTGGAAGAGGACATGGCAACCCACTCCAGTGTTCTTGCTTGTTAATCCCATGGAAAGAGAAACCTGGCAGGCTACAGTTCAAAGAGTCACAAAGAGTTGGACACGACTGAAGCGACTTAGCACACAACCCAAGCTAGACCCAAATATATAGGACAATTAAGGGATCACTCGCTGGGACTAAGAGTGTTGGGTCTAGAGGCTAGAAGGGGTACCACATTTGCCATCTCTAATGCAAACCTACTGCATGACTGTGGGCAAATTCCACCCTTCCCTATACCTAGCTTTATAGTGAGGATACCCATCCCACTGCCCGTCATGTGACTGTATTATCTTGAAGTGTGGAGCTAGGGGACCTCCCTGGTGGTCCAGTGGCTGAGACTCTGTGCTTCTGACGCAGGAAGCCTGGTTGGATCCTTGTTCAGGGAACTAAATCTCACATGCCTCAACTAAGAGTTTGCATGCCACAGCTAAAACCCAGCATAGCCAAATAAATGAAATTTTTAAAGAAGTGTGGAACTGGGTGCATAAAGAGGCATGAGAGGACTTCTGGTGTAACATGGATTGTAATCTAGAAAACGCCCAAATGTTCATCAATAGAGGGCTAGTGAAAGCAAAACCAACCAACAAACAATGTCATAATTCCATGCTGTGGGATACTGCGAGGCAAATACCGAGAATGAAGTAGGGTTATGTACAGAGATGCGGAAAGATGTCCAAGGCATAGATATAGAGCAGTCTGTGCTTGTGGCATGAAACCATTTTATTTCTGCAACAGAAACAGACAGGGAGCTGCAATGTCTCTATGGGGAGGCACTGGATCTCAAGCTTTTCCACCTCCAAAGATGCTGGCTCGATTACATCAATAGCAGGCTTGAAGCAAGGGTATTCCCCTTGGAGAATTCTCAGCCTTCCTCAGAGTAGAATGGAAAACCTGGGAAGGATTTAACGACCTGGATTCTTGAGCTTAAAGGGGTCACCAGGTGAATGCAGTTGCAGGCAGAGATCGTCCCTCACTTTGTGTACAGCAAAAGGAAACCTGGGTACAAGGCTTCAAAAAACTTCCTTCTAGCTGTGATGTCATTCATCCTTTAGTGCCCTGTCTCAGGTGTGTCAATAACCACGACAGAAGCGGTCATCAAGATGATAATGGTGACATAGTAGAGAAGGAGGATATTTCAAGAAATTAACCCTTTCAGTAACCCCAATCGATAGTGAGATGGTTAAAAACAAACAAAACCCAAAATGGTATTATCCATGCTTTGCAGTAAGTAAAGAGAGTAAAGTAGGGCTATCTGTGCATGCATGCTAAATCACTCAGTCGTGTCCAACACTTTGTGACCCCATGGACTGTAGCCCAGGAGGCCCCTCTGTCCATGGAATTCTCCAAGCAAGAACACTGGAGTGAGTTGCCACTCCCTCCTGCAAGGCATCTTCTTGGCTCAAGGATCCAACCTCCTTCTCTTAAGTGAAGTCGCTCAGTCGTGTCCGACTCTTTGGGACCCCATGGACTGTCTCCTTCATCCATGGGATTCTCCAGGCAAGAATACTGGAATGGGTTGCCATTTCCTTCTCCAGCAGATCTTCCGGACCCAGGGATCGAACCCAGGTCTCCCACATTGCAGGCAGATGCTTCAACCTCTGAGCCACCAGGGCAGACCCTTCTCTTAAGTCTCCTGCATTAGCAGGCGAGTTCTTTACCTCTAGCGCCACCTGGGAAGCCCCAGGGCTATCCAAACCGACTTGGAAATATATTTCCCCCCACCCCCAACTCTCCCTTCAGGCAGATGATTGTGAAGGAAATTCCAGGCAGAGAACAGACAACCGATACATCAAAGAGAGAGAAGTTCTTGAGACCAGGAACCTGCACTCAACCTTGCCTGCCTGCTGCACGTGTGTGTGTGTGTCTGCAGGGTGGGGTGGAGCGGTGGATAGCCACCCAGCAAGGGAAAGGCTAGGTGTCAGTTGGGCCAGAAAAATCCACACAAGGGCCATTTTGAAGGAGGATTCCCTTGCCTCAGAGCAGGGGCACCAGACTGACAGCGGCGGGGGACCCTCTGCCATCCTTGCCCGGGTGGACGCTGCAGAAACAAGATGAACCCTCCCCAGAGCCTTGGCACCGTGTAAACGGGGAGGTGAGGAAGGAACTCCAAGAAAACCCAGGGTTAACATTTCCTGCCAGCCTGGAAGGGATGGAGGTCTGAAATAGAAATGAAATAAGTTCTTGTTCTTGCCACTTAAGCTCTGGTCCAAGATCACCCTCACTATAGTAACACAAGCCAGAGGGCGACTGCACGCGTGGCCTGGTTTCTCTACACGCTTGAGCACAAGCCCATCCTCTCACTATATTCCCAGAAGATCCGGCTCCCCAGTACTTGATTTCAAATGGAGGCTTTACTGAAAGCCTCCATGGGGAGGTGGGAAGGTGTAATTTTCACACCTCACAACAAAGACTTAGTAGAATCTCCTATTTCTCCTCCAGCCCCAGCAGTCTTCTCTGATTTGTGTTTTCTCTTCCTTCTTTCCCGCACAGCCTCTTCTTCAAAACATGCCCCTCAGTCCCCAGGGCAATTCAGCATTTACCTTCAGCTTCTACACCCACTCAGGGTTTCTCAAGCATGCCCTGTGTCCCTTCCCCAGCTGCTGACTGGCCTCAAGCCTGCTCTCTTCCTGGGATTATTGGGAGAGAGAATAAAATTTTTCTTTCTTTTGCTTCCCCAGCAACTGTTGAGTTTTTAGTGTATACCACACTTTACCTGATTTAAATCTCAGAGGAACTGCCTAGAAGTTACTATTATCAGAGAAAACTGAGACTCGGAGGAGTTAAGCTCTTTTCCCAGGGTCACACAGGTGGAGATTGGCAGAGAAAGGACCAAAACCCAGTTGGGGCCAGCTTCAGAGCCTGCTCTGTCAGTCAGTCCTTAAAGCGATGCTGTGGGTCCTGAGCATTTTACTGCCTCTGAGACTTGATCTCCTGAGGAAGGAATGAATGCAGGCCCCGCAGGACAGAACTTTGGGGAAACCTACACAGCTGTGTACTCTGCCTTTTCTCTGTGTTAGAGGCCAAAGGAAACACCCAGTCATGACATCAGTCATTGGCATCAGTCAGGGGGCCAGGTGGGAGGACCTGAGTGTGAGGGGGTGCTGTGGAGTGGGGCCTCACCTGTGGGTGAAGCAGGCTTTCAGGTGACCTTGCAGTGATTTGTTTCGGAGATGATTTCCGGCGACAGAGGGAATGTATGCACGTGAGATGCATGGGGATCCCATAAGGTGCGCTGGGCTGCCTCTATCCCCACCCGAGGTCGCCCTGCAGCAGAATCCCCGTCTGGGTTCCTCTCTCTGGCACAGCCTGGCCGCAGACAGGTGCCTCTGGCAGGTACAGCACAGCCTCGGCTCTCCGGGCCTGAGGGGCCCCATCAGAGCCAGTGCTGGAGGCAGGTGAGGCGGGGGATGCTGCTGGGCCACCTGTCTTCCTTTTAGCTTTCTTCCCCCCCCCCACCCACCCAGAGGGACCTCTCTCCCGTCCCCCTGAACCAAGGCTCCTGGACCCAACTCAGTGCTGGGAATGTTCAGGTTCCAGTTCAGCCCCTGACCAGCCGTGTGACCTTGGGCAAGTCAGCCTCCCTGGTCTTCAACTGTAAAAGTGGACGAATAAGCCTTCTCTTGCGAGTCAATTGTGTAAGAAAGCCTGGCAAACTGGAGACCACGTATCAAGCTCTTCAATTTTCAAATCAGCTTGTTATCCAACGACAAGACACTGATCCCCCCTCCTAGTTTTATTAAGTGCAACTGACATATAACAATGCATAAGTTTAAGATGTATAACATAGTGGCTAAATATATGGATATGATTATCACTGTGTTTAGTTAACATCCATCTCTTTACAGATTTATAATTGTTTTTCTTGTGATGAGAATTTTTAAAGTTGCTCTCTTAGCAACTTTAAAAATATACAATAACAGTACTGTTCACTGTGGTCACCATTCCATACATTACATGCTCAGAACTTATAACTGGAAGTTTGTACCTTTTGACCACCTTCATCCATTTTTCCTATCCTGCTCCTCCACCCTCCATCTCTGGTAACCACCAATTCATTTCTATGAGTTCAGCTTTTTTAGATTCTGCACATAAGTGAGTCCATACAGTTATCTGTCTTTCTCTGACTTATTAACTTAGAATAGTGCCCACAAGATTCATCCATTTTGTTGCAAAGGGCAGAATTTCCTTCTTTTTATGGGTAATATTCCATTTCATATAGAGACCATATTTTCTTTATCCATTCATGCATCGATGGACACTTAGGTTGCTTTGCATGTATTGGCTATTATAAGTAATGCTGCAACACTTACTGATTTTTAATAGTTGATTGAGTTCCTACCTAAAACTTGACTGGGAAAAAATAAAATGCCAAGGCCCTTATAGCATTCTCTAGCTTGGTCATCATCTCCCTTTAAAGCAGGTGATATAATCATCATTACAGACGTAAGCATGAAGCAGAGTGGAAAAGTCACTGACCCAGGGACCCCCAGCCATGTAGGTAGCAGAACTCAGGTCTCTACCTGGAGCATCCTGCTGAGAAACAGGGGTGGGTTGGTGTAGGGGTGGGATAAATGAGGAAGGCCAAATGGGGTATGGGAGCTTTCCAGTTGGAAGGAGATGCGAGGAGGTATGGTGGGGGTGTCTGGAGTTTGTCTCTGCAAAGCAAGCCCACGGTCCTTATTTAGATTTGGCCGCTTGAGGCTGTGCCTATATGTAAGTATATGTACAGCCAACTTCTTGGCGCACTGATGAAAACCTGGTGTATAAATTAAGGTACGTGTGGGCATGCCTGCCACAATGATTCTGTTGGGGAGGAGGAAAGAAGACCCTTCCCTCTGGTGCTTGGGCAAAGAAAGACCTCTTCACTCAGGCAGAGACCTGAAAGGGAGAGAGGGAAGGAGAGTTGGGGATGAGAGAGACAGAGGCGTCGAGACAGACTCACAGCCACTATCTAACATTTACCTACTTACTCGAAAGAGACATTCCTGAAGCACTCCCCCCTTATTTGCTGTACAGACTCAAAATTTATTTTCAGCTAAAAATTAGTGTATTAAGCATTCAAATTCGTGAATATATTTAAGTTGAAGCTTTTTGAGTAGCAAGGGTGTCCTTGAGAAGACAATCATTTAATGATGTGGGTGTTCTGGGGCTTGGGCAAAGGACAGAGCCTGGAGAAGTTGTGTTGTGAAGAGCAAAGAGCCCAGCGGTTTGGAGACAAGTGTCACCTCTTCCACTGGAGCTGGAGAAATCTAATCAAACTCCTCTGCTGGTCCCGCCCCCTGGTGGGAGAGGGTTGGGGGAGGAAGACGTTGAAATTTGCTTGCTCTCCTATTTGGGAGAAATAACTTGGCTCAGTCCATGGCCGCTCCAATCTGTATCTGAGGCAGTTAGTCAATCCGTTATAGGCTTTATTGGGTATCTGCTGGGTGCAGACTGGGTTTCCCAGATTACATTGTTCCCCGGAACCCTGCAAACTGAGTATTATTGTGTCTTTGGGAAGCTAAAGCCCAGAGAGTCTAAGGGACTTGCCGTAGCTCACAAGCCAGTGAGATGCATAGCCTGCACTGAAACCCAGGTTCATCTGGATTTGGAACCACTATGCTTCCCATACCAGTGGTTCTCAGAGTGAGATCCCCAGGCCAATGGCATTGCTAAGGAATTTGTCAGAAACGCAGATTCTTTGGTCCACCCTAAACTTGCAGAATCTGAAATTCTGGGGATGGAGTTGAGAAATCTGTCTTATTTTTATTTTTTAAAGTATTTATTTGTTTGGCTGCGCCGAATCTTCGTTGAGGCCTGAGGGATCTTCCATCTTTGTTTCGGAGTTTGAGGTCTTCAGTTGCAGCATGCGAACTCTTAGTTGAGGTATATGGGATCTAGTCCCCTGACTAAGAATTGAACCTGGGATCTTGGAGTCTCAGCCATCGGACTTCCAGGGAAGTCCTGAGAAATCTGTTATAACAAGTCCTCCGGGTGACTCTAACCCCTGCAGAGTTTGAGAACCACTGCTGTCTACTGCATTGCCTTCTCATCAGGAATAACAGATGTCCCTGCCCTCAGGGGTGTACAATCTCCTTGGGAAAACAAGATAAACATACATCTGGTTGTTTTTTTTTTTTTCCTAAGGTGACTGGGCTTGCAAAGTTAGCTTTCTTGAAGTTTTAGGGGAAACAGTGTCCTTGGGGATGGCCGAGCCTATACAGGGGAAGAAGGGGGAGACTGGCTGGTTAGGGAGGGATACCACTGTGTGTAAAGGTGGGAAAGCTGGGGTCAGACTTTTCCAAATGCAGTGAGGGAACCAGTAAGTCTGGCGGGGATGTGGCTCCATGAGGAAGGACAATGGGAGGCTGGACGACTTGTGCTCTGAAGTTTCCAGCTGTGGAGCTCCCCGCAGAGATTCTGCCCCACTGTTCATTTGACAGTCCACATTTAGGAAGCATCTGCTGGGTGTGCCCGGCAGGGAGCAATGGGAGCTAATAATAGGCTCCCTGACCCACTGACTGCCTGCTTCTAGGCTTTCAGCCTTGGGCTCAAATGTTACTTTCTCGTGTGAAGCCTTCCCTGACCTCCCTCGTGGTAGGCTACTTAAAGTTCCCTCCTTTTGGTCTCTCAGCACTTTGTACAGTCCCTGTTGCTGCCCTTGCCACCCAGTGATGGGCCATTTGCTGGTCTGCCTGACCCACTGTGGGCCAACACTGAGTCTCATGTAACTTTGGTTCTGGCATGTGGTGGGTGCTCAATCTCAATATTTGTTAAATGAATGAGTGAGTGGATGAATGAACGAACAAGTTGATCAATGATAATGTTTCCCCGTGGGCACAACAGCTGTGTGCTTGCTCAGCTAAGTGGAAAATTGATGTCTATGAATTGATTCAGCTTTTTCATTGACTTACATTGTATCATGCAGGTACACTTTCTTTGTCTGTCTTTAACAGATTCCTCCTCATTCATTTGTTGGGATATCTCTATTGAACACATATTATATGACCAGCCCCTCACAAAATGCAGAGACCCAGTGGTGAATACAGGGCTTACTTTGAGTGAACTTATTTTTTAATCTTCTGGGAGTTCCCAACATCTCATTATTAAGGTTTTTTGTTTTAATCATCACCCTATCATAGAGTGGATTTAACCTCTTTTAAATCAGAGATACTTTTGAAAATCTGATAAAATTTAGACCACTTCTCCAAAAGGAGATTTACATTCTGAGGTTCATAAGCTCTCCCTAAATCTATCTGTGGACCTTGAGTTAGGAACTGCAGGCCTGAGGTGGCTGCCCGGTGGGTGTTGGTTGAACTGTGCAGAAGGTATAGAGCCACATCAAGCAGAATTTTGCCCCTCGGTATCTGTCAAGTGAGTAAGGGGGCCTGAACAGTTGAGTCTGAGCTGACTTGGTGGTCTCAGGATCACCATAAGCTGATGAAGAGTCTGTGGTCAGAGTGGCCAGCTGTGCAGCACACAGGCAGAGAGGAAGAAATTCTGCTTCCTCTGAGGTGACAGCCTTCATTGCTTGCCTGTGATGCTCGCTGAGAACCTCCCTTGTCTGTCCACCTGTGACCAGCATGTGGACTGTGGGGAAATAAAACTCCCTTAGATTTCTCAGGTGTCTATTAAAAAAGAAAAAGAAGCCCTAGCCTCCTGAGATTTGGAAATATATATTATGTAAAGAAGAAATTTTTGCTTTCACTTTCCCTAGAAACATTTTGCCCTTTGTACACCATGAGAGGGTCTTCCCTGATGGCTCAGCGAGTAAAGAATCTGCCTGCAATTCAAGAGACACAGGAGACATGGCTTGGTTCCTGGGTCGAGAAGATCCCCTGGAGGAGGGCATGTCAACCCACTCCAGTATTCTTGCCTGGAGAATCCCATGGACTGAGGATCCTGGCAGGCTATAGTCCAAAGGGTTACAAAGAGTCAAATATGACTGAGCAACTAAGCATGTGTGTGCGCGTGCATACACACACACACACACACACACACACACACACACACCATGAGAATTAGATCTGTAGCCACTTGTTTAGATAATTGCTTTTACCCAAAAGGATAACAAAACATATCCAGCAATTTCACCTGTGGATAGATGCTCAAAATTATTGAAAGCAGAGTCTGGAAGAGATATTTGTACACCTATATTCATAGCAACGTTATTCACAATAGCTAAAGAGTAGAAGCAACCCAAGTGTACACCAAGAACTGAATGGATTAGAAAAATGTGCTATTTCCACACAATGGAACATTATCCAGCCTTAAAATCACATGCTACAACATGGGCGAGCCTTGAGGAAATTATGCTAAGTGAAATATGTGTGCTTAGTCACTCAGCTGTGTCCGACTCTTTGCGACCCCATGGACTGTAGCCTGCCAGGCTCCTCTTCCATGGGGATTCTCTAGACAAGAATACTGGAGTGGGTTGCAATGCCCTCCTCCAGGGGATCTTCCCAACCCAGGGACTGAACCCAGGTCTCCCACATTGCAGGTGAATTCTTTACCATCTGAGCCACCAGGGGAGTCGAGAAAAGACAAACACTGTATGACCCTACTTATATGAGGTACTTGGAGTAGTCAAATTCATAGAGACAGAAAGCAGAATGGTGGTTGCCAGGGCTGAGGGGACAGGGGCTATGGAGAGTTATTTTAAATTTACTGAGGACAGAGTCTCAGTTGGGCAAGATAGAGTAGAGAAAAGACAAACACTGTATGACCCTACTTATATGAGGTACTTGGAGTAGTCAAATTCATAGAGACAGAAAGCAGAATGGTGGTTGCCAGGGCTGAGGGGACAGGGGCTATGGAGAGTTATTTTAAATTTACTGAGGACAGAGTCTCAGTTGGGCAAGATAAAAGAGTTTTAGAGATGGATCATGGTGATGGGTGCACTATAATAGGGGTGTGCTGAGTATCACTGAACTGTGCATTTGAAAAGATTAAGACAGTAAATTGTAGGTTATGTGTATCGTGTCACAATTTAGAAAATGATAACAAAGCTTCTCTCTCTCCAAGAGAGCCAGAAGGTTATAGCCAGGGCCAGGTCCCCAGGTTAAGCCCCTGAGGTACCAGGAAAACTCGAGCACTAGCTCCCTAGGTGTGTATGTTCCAGAAGCTTAGACTGAGAGTCCTTTCCATCCCTTCTCAAAGAAGAAAAGACTTTTTCAGTTTCTCTTTCAAGAGGGGAGGGAAATGGCTATCTGCCTCCTATATGTAAATGGAGAAAACCCAGTGTACCATCCCTGGCCTATGGATTGTCCCATTACTCATGTAGGAGACTTTCCCATCTGGTTTTCATCTCATCACCTCAGGAGTAAGATTGGGGGCAATGGGAGGAGTGGGAAGGAGGGGCTGACTCCCTTATCATTGCCTATAAGATAATTGAGAGGAAATCTGCCTCTGATCTAAAATAACTCCTGCACACATGCAGGACACAGTTAATGAGGATGAATATTAACCAGCACATGTGTGTGCATGCACGCACACCAACACACACACTCAGCTGGTGGCCTATTGGGGAACAGGTGCAGCTTCCGTAGCAAGGGAAGGTGCAGGAGGACTTTGTGCACAGAACATGTGGACGGGGAGATAGCCACCTGCCTCCCAGCTGCTGTAGTTGTGTGTGTGGAGCACCGAGGTTGGCTGAGCAACACCTCGACCTCAGAGTCCACCTTGGGGAAGCCCCATTCTGAAATGGGTCCCAAGCTCCTCTTTCTATCCATTGTAGATCAAAATAATAATAATAATGTTCATTTGAGATCCAAGAACTATTTCTAAGCACTTTCCCTCTATTCCTTTTGATTCTTACAATTCTATGAAGCAGGTACTGTTTGGTTGTTGCTGTTGTTCAGTTGCTGTCACGTCTGCCTCCATTGCAACCCTACGGACTGTAGCCCGCCAGGCTCCTCTGTCCATGGGATTTCCCAGACAAGAGTATTGGAATACGTTACCTTCTCCAGTTAGGAGATCTTCCTAACTCAGAGATTGAATCTGTGTCTCCTGCATTAGCAGGTGGATTCTTCACACTTGCGCCACCTGGGAGGCCCCAGGTACTGTTTATATAACACTTTTATAGTTGAAGAAATGGAGGTAAAGATTAAGTAACATGCCCAAGATCAGATTTCAGTTCTCACATCTCTGGACATTTGGAATCAAGCGTTGGAACCCCTGTATCTCAGCCCGAGAGTTCTATGGTCGTAGCAGATCTTTCGCATCTACATTTCTTGTCTCTAAGTGGTGACTAAGCAGCCTGCCCTTGCAGCTGGAGTAGGTGAGAGTTCCACACACCACGGGAGTTATCCCCTGGCCTCCTGAGCCTCCTCCCAGAGTAGATCACCAACAGAGGAAAAGGGAGACCAGAAGGAAGGGAGGAAAGAAGGGAGCTTTGGAGAACCAAGGTCCTTATGGACACTACTTTGGGACTGCCCAGATCTATTCCTTGTCCTCTGTGACAGCACCCCACTTTTCCTCTCGGAACCCAGTCTTCCCCTTTACTGAGTCCAATCAGGTGCTGGTAGGGTTACATGGATGGACATGTGATCCAGGCCTGGACAATTAGGGAAAGCCTACCCCCAGGACAAATTTATTGGAACTCCTAGGTTAGAGGAGTGCTCTTCCCACTGAGATAGCACTATCTGGTAGAATATGTTTTGAATACTGGAGGCCATCTTGGCATCAGATGGAAGAACCTATCTGAGAATGAAGCCAACCAGAGGAGGGTGGAGCCAAGAGATGGTGTGATGGATAATTTTATGCCAACTGGCCAAATGCTGCTATGAAGGTATTTTCTTCAGATGAAATTAGCCTTTAAATTAGACTTAAAGAAGATTATCCTCCATGATGTGGGTGGGTCTCATTTAATCAGTTGAAATCCATAATAAAGAAACCCTATGTTAGGACATTAGGGTACTAATATTCCCTGAGGAAGAGGGAGACAGATTACCTTCAGACTCAAGCTGCAATATCTGTTATTTGCTAGGTCTCCAGCTTGCTGGCCTGCCCTGCAGATTTTGGACTTACTAAGCCCCATAATCACTTGAGCCAATTCCTTAAAATCTTTCTCCCTTCCTTGACACTCACAGATGGCCAGAACAGATTCCTGATATCACTGTTTTAACACTTGGATCCAACAGTAGTCGTCTTGAATTGAATTTCTGTCACTTATCTCCTAAAGAGTCCTTCTCAGGAGGGCACAGGAGCTCACACTGACTGAGCTCTATGCCAGGCCCACCGCTCCCCTTTCACAGTCCCCTGGGCGCTGAAGGATGCAGAGACATTCGCATGGGCATGAAGTGGACAGGGTAGAGTGAACATGTGCAAAGACACGGGGAAGTGATAGAGCACAGCAAGCCCAGGAAATCCACGTGTGGCGGATGTGGAAAAAGTGATGGGCAAGAGACTGGGTTGGAGACGTTGTCAGGGGCTACGTGACGTGGGATTTGAATGCCAGGCTGAGGAGTTTGGACTTTGTCCCGAGGACAGCAAGGGAGCCACTGAAGAGCGTTAAGCGGAGCAGTTAGATGAACTGGCTCAGGCTTTGGTCGGTTCACTGAGCAGAGTGAAGCACACAGGGTGCAGAGATAGCAGAAGCAGAGAGAAATTATTTTATGGCTGGTGCTCTTCCTGGTGCTCTTGAAATAATATCCTAGACATCACTTCCCTCTCGTCTACTGGAAGCAGTAAAGCACAGTGGTTAATGATGTGGCCTGCTGGAGCCACACTGCCTGGCTCCCCATCCTGGCTCTGCCACTTACTGTCCATTTAACCCCAGGAGGGTCAGTTAAGTCTTAGTGCCTGTTTCTTTAGTGAAAGTAGCATCTTTGTCCACCTCTTACTAAAGTCTTGTAATGATTACGTGTCATCACATACTTAGGGCTCAGCACAGTATTTGACACGCGGTAAAGTGGCACAGCTGGGAGGGATTGGGGGCAGGAGGAGAAGGGGACGACAGAGGATGAGATGGCTGGATGGCATCACTGACTCGATGGAGGGCAGCCTCCTAGGCTGCAAATCCCAGGCCCCGGGGCAGCAGCAGCGGCAGGCCCCTGCCCTCTGTCCTCTCCCTGTGCCAGCCCCACCTGCCTTCCCTGGGGACCTAGTCTTCCTCTCCAGTTCTCACAGAGGCACAGCCAGCCCAGGCCTCGGGGAGTTGGGAAGGGTCACTGCAGGGACAGGAGGAGAAAAGGGCTTTTAGTTCTAGAAACAGATTCTCCTCTAAGTCTCAATCTTGGGAATTAGGCTGGAATCGGGTAAAAACCAGTTTCCCAGCCCTGCACAAACCCAAAGAGGGTGTCCTGGGATCACAGAGTCTGTCAACTCAGCCCTTTCACTCCGTCTTCCAGATGCAGAGGTGAGAGGCTCAAAGCCGGCTCCACCCCAGGGACTGGCTGTGGGAAGAAACTTCAATGACATGGACACAAGGCTAAAAGTTCAGAGTCAAAGGGTAGCTTTGAATTCCCGGCTGTTTCATCCTGTCCCCTCACTGCACAGTGCAATGGAAATGGCAGGTCTAACTCCACCTTAGGGGGACTCTGGACAAGACACCCCTTTTGTGGCCCTAATTTTCTTGAATACCCACTAATGGGGGTTAGATTCAAAGGTGGTTAAATAGTGTTCTACTCGGGGGCCAGACGTTTGATCAGTTTTAACGGTTGCCTGGTTGGCTGATTAGAAAGAGGGCTAGGACTGAAGGAGTGATGTCCGCCCTGCATGTGGGAGGCAACGGGTGGCGCGTCAGCAGTTTTTGGCCTGGATGGGCTTTTCGTCCTGAGTACTCAGTCTTGGCTCTGAAGTGGATCCCATGTCTGGCCCAGTCTCCCAAGTGTGCTCTGAGCCTCAGTCATGCCCTCATGCATCGCCCGGCCCTCCTCCCCAGCAGGCCAAATACTACTTTTAAGCCTCCCTTCTATACATGTTCTCTGAAGTTTTCCAGTTTTTAAGTGGTTGATGCCAATGTCTGGTGGGTACTTTGGGCTCTGGAATAGCTTTGCAATACACGAGAATTGATTTCCTTGAATCATGAGAGTCAGGCATCATAGAAAAGGAAGCTGAAGCCCAGGACTTACGCTCCCCCCGTCCGCAGCTTCCTTTTACTTTATCCCCTCTTCTGGCCCTGTCCAATAGCACACTCTCCCGGCTCTTCTTTCACTAACCAGGGGCTCAAAGCCCTCTTTGCCTCACTCATCCAGTCTTGATAAGCACTGATAAACTCACTGACCCTGAGGTGCCAATAACTAAGAATAGCTGGAGATGAATTTCAAAGGGTGAGATTCCAGGCATGAAGGAGCTGAAGGCCTCAGCAGCAGTAATTGTAGGTCATACGAGGTAGTAACCATCCTTGAAGAACTGAACATCATTGCTCTTCAGCTGTGGGAAGAATTGTCTTGCTAACAGCCTAAACACTGAGACATACCAATGAGGGTTCCCCTGCCTGCTACAGCTCAGAGTGGAGAAAGGTGTGGGCTCCTGAGAGCACCTGGGTTTTGAATGCCAGCTCCACAACTTCTTGACTGTGGGACTTGGTGAAAGTCACTTCACCTCTTTCTACCTCAATCTTCTCTTAATAAGATGGGGTTCATGATGGCAGTCCCTACCTGGTGGAGTTGTTGAGGGGAGTAGATGAGCTTACCATAGAAAGACCAGTGCCTGGCAGACAGCTGGCGCTAAGTGCTGCCTGTTAGCACTGGGCTCCTCGGTGGCGGGGGGGAGTAGGGGGTGCTGCAGGAATCTTGCTCGTTGCAGTTTGAGGTGGCAGACACCAGGGTCCAGCTCAGGGAAGGCACATAGGAGGTGTCAGCACATAGGAGGTTTCCCTCCAAGGAGGGAGCCCTTCCTTCGACCTTCACTTTGGAATTGTTGCCAGAGCCAGGTTAGGAGCCAGATAAGGAAACATAGAATTCCTCAGCTCGGTTGCTCTCTCTGGGAGCCAGCTGATAGGAGATCCTCGTGGCTTTGTCTCTTGTGTGATCGGAAAATCCAACAGTTTCTCTTTCTCTCCTGCTTTCTCTCTCTGCTCCTCCCACTGATCATGACTTGCTGCCCACAAGTCTGCCCTTGCCTCAGCTGCCTTGTTGGGTGGTATGTGACTCTGCCCCAGCCACAGCTGACTGGACATGAGATTGGCCCCTTCCCCCAAGACCGTCCATTCAGGTGAGCTGGCCCAGTCAGATTCTGCCTCTGGAATTGAGAATTGGAAAATGGTGGTGGAGCTACAGCTGAAAGGCCATCTAGAATTAGGTAGAAGATGGTGATGGCTGTGTTCAAGGTGAGCTCCGAGGATGCAGAAGAAGCCGGTGGCAGAGACAGGAAGCCTAGCCAGAGAGAGCCGCTCCTCTGAGGCACCTTAAATCAGAATCACCTTCCACTTCTCAGAAGGCCTGGGGACCCTCAGCTCCTCATCTTGGGTCCCCATGATATGCCGACCGCTCTTTTCCTTGGAGCCAGCCTGGGAGCTCATCCCTGGACCCTGAACCAGGAGGGCTTCCACTCACCCCCTACCAGCCCCTTCAAGCTATGCCTTTCTGCTTCACATCTTGCCTCCTTCCATGAGGATTTGCTGGATGTAATTTCATGGATGGAGTGGACTGCCTGAATCTGCCTTGCTCACACCCTGTCTTGGTGACTTCAAGAGAAATAGCTGTGACCATGCTGTCTGTGAGAGAAACTGGGACACCTCACACCTTGAGGTGACCCTCTGGAGCTGCAGGCTTCAGCTACACTTTCTGGAACTGAGCAAAGTCCCTGCCACAAGAGCTTCATTTCCTGCCATCCTTCTGCTGAGAAGACACTGAAGGGCCCAGCCTGTCTCCAGCTTCCCCAGCCCCCTGCTCCAAGCCAGGTCCTAGCCATTGGATCACATCCTTCAAGTCAGTCCCAGATCCCGGCACCCGGATCTGTTTCTCCTTCTTGAATAGGAGGCAAAACTACATGAATTTTAATTTGACAGCCTTGAACCTGCTGTCCAAAGCCACACTCACTCCTATAAGCTAGAAAAGAAGTCTGCTTATTTTATTAATGAGTTCAGAGTAAGGTTGTGGCATCAATCTTAGCAGCAAGGAGATCAGGAGAGGGAGGAGAGGATGGGGCCAAGGGGGAGAGAGAGACACCCAAGAATCAGATCCTAGCAGAGTTCAAGGGAGGAGTCTCCCAGACTCAGTGGGCCAGGGGAATGACAGAAGAGTCTGGGTCACAGGGCCTCTTCAGAATGGCTGGCTGCTCCCTCCCTCCATGCTGGCCTTCAGAAGCGTGGCCCGAGGTGCTCCTTACGCAGCCCTGCTTCCGGGTCAGAGGAAGTTTGCCATCCCTGGGGGGCAGCTGCCGGTTTCCAGGGAGCCTGCAGGCGGCTGTGTCTCAGATGGTTCCAGGCATGATGATCAGGAGGGTGGAGCCACAGCTCATTGGCTTCTAGGGGTGAATTTGTTTTCTTCTCTGAACTTCAGAAGAAGGTCCTGCGGGGAAGAGGAACAAACCAGGCAGGTACAGGCCTGCGGCTGGGCACTCAGCCGAGGGCAAGGCCAATGGCAGGGAGCACACACTGCACCCCCAGAGGCACAAAGCCCTGCCGGCTTCCAGATGGCCCTCTCGGTGCAGGCCCCGAGCAGCCACACCCCAGCCATAGCCACCGGCTTCCGGATGGCCCTCTCGGTGCAGGCTCCGAGCAGCCACACCCCAGCCATAGCCGCGGCACACAGGAGCCAGGGAAGGAGCAGAAGGGCCCTCAGGGATGAGGTAAGAGGGACCAGAAGGCAAGAGGGCCGAGATCCCTCGAAAACAGCAGATGGCAAGTGACGGAAAACATAGGGCCACTGAGGCCGCCCCGCCAGCCACAGGCACAGTTGAGGTCAACTGACTTGGGAGCATGAGGCCCTCATGTTTTAAGAAACTTGTAACTGAAAAGTCAGCATGTCCAGGCTTCAGCCTGCTCCAGAAGCTGCCAGCTGTGGCCTTTAGGCCACACCAAACCCCAGGTTCACGGCCACCTACCAGCTCTGTCCATGGGCACCGTCCTGTCACAGGGCAGGAAATACATCCCAAAGCTGGGCTCCACAGTGTAGAGTCCAGAGTCAAGGGGGAGGGAAGGCGCCGAGGACAGTCTGGTCTGAGCCGGGCTCAGGCCACAGATCACAACAGGACATGGACCAGTCAGATAGGCCAGCCTCAGTTGCTACTAAACTGCCCCGGCTCCACCCCAGCACAGTGTCCTGGTGGAGCTCCGAGGGGTGGGCTCACAGGGAAGGGGACATCCAGGCTGTGCTTCCTTTGGGCTCTCTCAGCCCAGCATGCCTGGTTTGAGGCGCTGCCTGTGCCCAGCAAAGAATGGTGCTCACTGCTCCATCCTGCTCACGGGGTGCGGTGGGGACCCAGGGCAGACCCCCAGGCCTGTGGTGAGTGAGGACACCCAGGTCTCAAGCATGCTACAAACTGGGCTCTGCTCGGCTTCCCTGAGCAGGAGGGCCTCTGAGTCCCACAGAATTGCAGCGTCATCACCAGCAGGCCCAGGTGGCACTTCAGGGATGGCACATCCCCCAGACAGCAGTCCAAAGAACGTGCTGACAGCGTGGGCAGCAGACGGCCACGACATGCAGCCCGCCTGCCTATTCACCGTGGGGGCTGCCGGGCTCCGGCTGCAGGAGGAACCCATGTCTAAGCATGGGAGCACGGTCTTCAAGCAGCTTTCAGACTGGCTGGGGGCTTTTGGCTGCAGAAGAGGGAAGAGAGGGGCTACATATGCAGAGCGGAGCAGGAAACATGAAAGAGGGCTTGGTTACTCCAGGCAGAGCGCCTCCGGACTTCTCCCTTCACTGGGCTCCTGCTTTGGGTCCTGCCTGGACCCTGGGTTCCAGAATTAGTTGCTACAAGACCTTGATTTCTCTAAGACATACAGGACTCAGCCTCTGCTGGGATGGGGAGCGAGCAGGCACAGCTGTGACAGGCAAGCAGGGAGGTGGGGGAGGTGCTGTGATGAAGTGAGGATGAAGGCCAAGAGAAGGGGGAGAGTGATGACGGGAAGAAGGATGCAGGGGCGAGGAGTGAATGGGAGAGAGATGGACAGGAAGGATGGGGGAGTGGGAGGGAGGGGGAAGAGAGACAGAATGAGACAGAGAGATATACACAGAGACAGGAACGAAACACACACAAAGACAGACGCTGGACCAAGGAAAACCTGCAGGGTGGGGCCGAAGCCTATGGCCCTGGCTACATGAGGTAAAGGAACTAAGGATCAGGAAGCCCCTCCAGAGAACAAAAGACACAGAAGTCTTTAAACTAGCTGGTGATGGGGCTGGAGACGAAGTGCTGCGTGGAGAATCAGCAATCTGAGGTTTTGTCCCTATTTCGTTGTTTACTTGGCCTGTTATCCACATGGAAAGAAGAATTTGGACAAGACAGACTTGGAGACAGCTCTGGCAATACTTGAGGACTGTGACTTTGTTCTAGGCTTGTTCTCGATGGGGAGCTTTCTAGGATCAATTATTACTAGATGTTGTGTGCTTGGGCTGTTCCTTCAAGCTGGAAGAGGGCTGGGGCTGGGGTGAGAGAAAGTGGCCAAGATTCCGGAGGAGGAGGAAGACAAGAGTGGGCCAGGCGCCCGCACACACTTACAGCTCATCGTCATACTCCTTGGGGGGACAGACGGCGATGACAAGGTCGATCCAGTCCTGTGGGGAGAAGCTGTGTGACCCTGGGGCATGCTCTGTGGTCGCGGCGAGTCTGCCCCTGACACTCCGTTCCCATGCCTGGGCACTATGGCCCAGGACTAGCCAGCTGGGATCTTCTCCCCATGGGAAGGTGGGCCCAGGTGGCACTGGAGGTCCTCCTGGTGGGGAGGACTCTCACGGTGCAATCCTTTGGTCTGGGGAAGCTTCCAGTCTCTGAGGTTTCAGAACCACTGAGACCAGAGTTGCCAGGTCCTTAAATGACAACAGATTCCCAAATGGTGATCTGTGGACCACAGTCAGGAAAAAACCTCAGAATCAGGAAATTTCTCCAAATTCTAGATTCATGGACTTGGTCCCCAGAAATCTGAGGTTAGGTCCTGGGAAACAGCATTTTCAACAAACTCCCTAGGTCATTCTGATGCACAGCCAATTAGGGAACTTCAGGCTGTTTCTGCTCCTAACATTTAAATCCCCTCAATAGCCTCACCTCCATCCTTATCTTGTTCCTCATTGTCCATCCTTGGCTTGGGTATATACAACACAAATTTTGTGGAATATCATTAGGCCCCTCTACCATGTAATCGTCCCTGATATTGAACTGAAGTCTCTCCCCAGGACCTCCCTCCATCCAATCCGGTTCTGCCCTCAAAATCACAGAAAACACTCTGTTCCCTCTACCCTAATGCAGCACTTCAGATAACCAGAGACAGTCATCATGTTACCCGTAAGTCTTCTCTTCTCCACTTCCCTTCATGGGGGTCCCAGGCCCATCTGGTCAGCATCCTCGGCACTGAACTTAATAGCTCAGGCTCGGCTGCCTGCATACAGTTGCACAGGTTGTGCATTGCACAACATGAGTGGGCACCATTCACACTGTAGTCTGTAGGAGGGCAGCCCCACTGATTGTGCAGTGCACAGCCTGGGAGACCTTACATGGCAGTCCTGACCCAGATGGGTGTCTAATGAGCCAGAGCAGACTGCCACCAGCCCCTCCTCCACTCTGGGCCCTCTACTTCTGTTAATGCTTTCTAGTAGCCCCAAGCACTCTTTTGATTCCTGTTTGGCATGTACTTAGTGAAGACTTTAAGTCTTTTTCTTGGGTGGGCTGCCACATCTGGTCTTATGGAGTTTATTTATGCTACTTGGTTTTTGGACTCAAGGTCACAAACTGACTTTGTGAATTCTGTTTTGTCAGATTAAGACCACTGGCCAGATAGGATATGTGGGTGTCACCCAAGAGTTACCTGGACCTTGGATATCTGCCCTGGGATGGGGCACCCTGACTGTAAGGTCTGGCTGAAGAAGCCAGGGTTTGAGGCAGGCAGACCAGGGAGGGAAGAAGGGAGGGGGTTTGTTCTTACCCCTTGATTCCAGGCCTTCTGCAAGGCAGCCTCAGCCTCAGCCAAGGTGTAGTCTGTCACGATCTTGCCGTTGATGGCCATGATCTCATCCCCTTTCACAATGCCACCTGCAGGAAAGGAAGGCTGGCATGCAACTGGGCTGTACGTGGAAAACAGGGCGTCACTGTAGGGCCGCAGAAGGGCCTGACTCTTGGATTCAGAAAGCTCATATAGGTTCAGAAAGCACGAGGGGAAACAATTGACCAGATTACTCAAGGGCAGCACTTCCTTCCCACCCCATCCACACGCCCTCCCCCGACTCAGCAGAATCGGGACACCAGTGATGAATTACTGCCAACCCAATTTTTGTCCCTCTGACTGCAGAGGAAGGCTGACCTGCATTTCCGGTGAGGTTAACCAGAAACACAAGCTACTTCTGTGAGCCCTTCCTCTCTGTGCTTCAGCCATTCTGGTTGGTTTTAGGTCCCTGAGCCCGAGTTCTTTCCTGCCTCAGAGCCTTCACATGATGCTTCACCTGGAACACTTGCCTTCACTCTTTCCTCATTTGTTCCAAGTCTGAGATAAAACCCTTGAGAGGTCTTCTCTGACTCACTCCCCACACTCAGTCTCAAGTGGATCTTTCCTATTATTCTCTCATAACATAGTATTCTCCTGGTCTTTTCCTGTACAGCATTTTCACAATTTGTAATCATATATCTATTTGTTGACTGGTGGTCCCTCCTATCAGACTGTCAGCTCCATAAGGGCAGGGCTTGTATTTTTGATTCACCACCACATATCCAGCGCTTAATGAAATCCCTAATACAAAATAGGAATTCACCAGATAGTTCTTGAATGAATGAGTGTGGTTGAAGGTGTTCCTGGATAAGCGGACCTATGATCTGATAAGTTTGAGAAAAGCTGAAGTTATAAACTAAATGGAAGTACTCGCTGCAGGACTTGTCAGAGCCTTGAATATACTAATACAGTATGCCTGAGTATCCTGATATGCATTGTGCCTCTCCAAGAAGTTGATTGTGCATGGCTTCCCCACACATCTTCAACTTCAGAGCCTCTTCTTTTTTTTGAGGACTTTCTCCCAGTCCTGGTGTCCACGAAACATTCTGTGTTATGTTGACACAGCTTACCCAGGAGCCTCGTGCACACGACGGCCTACCAGACTGTGGTGTGTGCTACTGAAGATGGCAGCTGTGGTAGCTTAAAACACATGTGCTCCTGGGGGAACTTTCACCAGCTGCTTGTATGTCCAAGCAGTGTGGGACCAAACTGTAGACAGCAGCTTCTTCTGGACAGTGGGCCCGGGGAGAAGAAGCTTTCACATTTTCATTCTGTACAAGCCCAAGATGGAGCCTCAGGGCCAATAAGACAGTGCTCGGGCTGGGGCTTCGTAGGGAGGGGAGGGCCCGGGAAGTCATCCAGCCATCCTGGTGCTCTTCCCTGCCAGACATGGCAGACAGGTGGGGCCGAGCATCGACCCTTCCCTCAATTGGTGCAGGAAAGGAGGGCAGAGGAGGAGGCTGTGAGCCGGGTGGACAGATGTGGGCCCCAGCAGCTGCCTGGTTGGGCAGGAACCCCTCCTATGGCAGAAATGAAGGCTCAGAGTGTGGCTGTGAGGGGCGAGCTCATGAAGGCCATGGGAGGCTGAGCTGGACTCACCCTAGTAACTCACAGAAGCCTGGCTGCCACGGTGGCCAGGTCCCCTTGCCATCACTCCATCTCCTTTCTCAGGCCCGCACCGCCCTCTGTTCTCACCTCAGCTTGTGGGAGAGACTCCAGCCTAGCACTGTCGAGAAGGGATCTGACCCCGGGATTCCCTGCAAGGGTGTGTGGTGTGTTCGTCGCTCAGTCATGTACGATTCTTTGTGACCCCATGGACTGTAGCCCACCAGGCTACCCTGTTCATGGGATTTCCTAGGCAAGAATACTGGAGTGAGTTGCCATGCCCTCCTCCAGAGGATTCTCTACACAGGAAGCAAACCTTGGTCTCCTGAATTGCAGGCAAATTCTTTACCATCTGAGCTACCAGGGAAGCCCTCTTTGACCTGCAAAGGGACTCCTCCTTCAAGGACATCTATTCCTCCACAAGGAGTCAGGAGTACTGAAAGTCTGCCGGACTGGAAGAATTCATTAGTGGTGGCATTTTGGACACTGATACATGAATGGGTTGACCGTTTGAAGCATGAATCTGTGCTGGGTCCACAGAGGCTTCACTCATTAGCAGGGGGTGTTTTCTGTTGGTAAGGGGATCAAGGCAAAGCAAGAAAATCTGCTGCAGAAGGTCCCAAGCAGGGTGGCACTCGTGCTGGCCAGTAAAGCAAAGCACCAAACAGTTGTGTCCAAGTGCTGCCTCCACTGCTACTGGCCACAGGCCCTGAACCCTTCCTGTGCCTCAGTTTCCTGAGATGTGAAATGAGAGTGATAACCATAGCTACTCTCAGGCTTGTATACAGATTAAATAGGTTAATGCACATGAAATACTTAGACACAGGCTATATGCAGGTACTTAGAATAACATCTGGTGCAAGGTTAGTTCTGGACAGATGTTGCCTCTTATCGTTGTTAAAAGCACGATAAAAGGGTAAAGTTTCAGCGGTTTCTTTCTTGCCTCTACTTGTGTGGTCCTCTCTGCCTGGAAAGCTCCTTCTCTCCTTCTCAAGGCAAGCACTGACTTACCTTTAAAGGCTCAGCTCAGGTATCACCGTCGCAGGGAGCCCGCCAGGCTGCCCCCTTTCCCTCAGTGGGTTAGGCCCTCAGGGTTCCCACAGCTTCCCTCTCCCCTCTCAGTCCCTGGCCAGCCTGCAGCACACCACACTGTTACAGTCAGCATTCGGTGATTCTGAGGACGTTTCCAGCCCTAGACAGGGAGCCCCTGGAGGGCAGAGTGGTGTCTGCGTGGCTCTGTGCTCGTGTGCCTGCGGGGAACAGGTGGGACTGGTGGATGGATCCAGCGGGGAGAGCATTCCTGAGAGCTGTCAGCCCGCTCCCAGCAGGCTGCTGTTTGCTTTCCTGGAGGAGCCGGTATAACCATCACATCATCCCCAAACCTGAGCACGGCTGGTCCCCACTCACCATGCCGCTCAGCAGCTCCGCCCTCGTAGACGGCGGAGACAACCACCTTCCCGATCGGGGAGTCCACGCCGCCTTCCAGGGCCAGGTCTAAAGCTCCCTCCTGATGAGAGGGAAACAGGCCTTTGGAGCCAAGCAGACAACAGACTGTGGGCACCTGGGCACCCAGGACCCTCTTGTTGGGGCCATGAGAGGACAGGAGAAGCCATGGGGGGCACTGACGGGCAGTGCCGTCAGCAAGAGAATGGGACGTGGGCACCAAGTGGGGCCTGGGCATGTGCTCCCACCAGAGGAAGCGGTGTCCCCAGGGGGCGGAGGAGAGTGGGGTCTGAGAAGTCACCCAGGAGTCACTTCGAGGGTAGGAGAAACAAGGGACCAAGACAGGAGGGGGCAGGGACCGAGAAGCGTGGTCCCCGCCCAACCTCCGTGTGCCCCATACCTTCTTAATGCGCAGGAGCCGGACGTCCTTCCCCAGGATCTGCTCCGGGGTGAACTAGAGGAAGAAGATGGGGTGAAGGATGCAGGTGCGGGCAGGGGTGGGAGCGAAAGCCAGGCACCTGTGGGACTTTGGGCCCCGGAGAAGGGATAGACAAGGGGGCCCTGCCCGCCCCACTCCCATCAGTCATCAGCTGGGGGCCCCCTGGACGCCCATACAGAGATGGTTTGTCCCTGGGATTGTTGTGAGGACTGGGGGACAGCATGCCAGGTGTCACCAGCACAGTGCCTGGTAGGCAGTTAGTGCTCAGCAAGTGTAACTATCGTTACAAAGCACACGCACACACACTTCACAGTGGAATGCTTTTGAAAGGCGCCTTCACAGCAAGAGCCTCCTTGGGGCTCTTCACAGCCCCTAACTCATCCCCAGGACCCTCAGAGCCCAGAAAGTATCGCCACCAAATAGACCATAACCCCCCACCCCCTGCTCCTGGGCTTACTCCCCAGGGGAAGAGAGTCATCTCTCACCATGGAGTAGGGGTCGAAGCCTTCCTCATATTTCCGGAAATCCTGGAAGCAAAGAGAGAGTGTAAGGGCTTCGGGCTCCTCCAGGGCCACTGCAGGAAATAAGCTTAGGGTGAAGGAGGACAGCGAATGGCGGGAGGCAGGGAGAGAGTGGCAGGGTAAGGGGGCAGCTGTGGCCAGCATGGGGGATGCGGGGAGGAGGCTGGTCACCCCAACAGCCAGAGCATCTATGTCTGGGAGAAGCAGGAAGCTTGGGAAGCATTTGAAGGACCCCAGTCCTGGACCCTGCACTGTTCTGGAGGGGTGGGCATCTGTGGCTGGCAGGGGCACCTGCTGACGTCTAGGTGGTCTGGGCAGCCTTGCTGAAGGTCGCCTTGCCCACAGCTTTAGGTCTTTCAGGCCCTTTCTCAGTCCCTCCAAGCCCACCTGAAACCAGGTCCAGGTTCTGGGGGTGAAGCCCAGCTTTTCTCCACCCACTGCTCTGGCCCCTAAAGAAGGACGATACAGCTTAGGGGTCTTCCTGTGGAAACCAGCTACAGCATGATGGGCATGGGGAAGGGACGTCAGGCACCCAGAAGAAAGGGGGGTGTCTGTGCTTGCCCAGTACCCAGTACCATTCTTCATGTCATGCTTATCTAGAAGGCAAGGCTCTCCCAGAACTCTAGCCAAGCGGGGAAGAGGGGGACCCTCAGTTCAGAGGACCTGGCTTAGTGGGGGATGGGGGACAACATCCCCAAGAAGTAGAAATAAAGTGATGAGAAGGGAGAAGGGGAAGCAGAATCAGAAAGCACAGTCTTTCCAGGAGTCACGCACAGACAGCGGGAGCCCAGGGTCCACAGACTGAGGGGCTGGGCACCCCAAGCCTCAGTCAGTCCCCTTGGTAAGGTGGGTGCAAAGGAGAAGCCCTGTGACCGATGCCCATACATGCTTTGTTGAGTGGAGCCATCCCCCAGCACACAGTCACCTGGGCCATACGGTGTCCCCTGGGGCCTGTGGTTGGCATCATGGGCAGCCACAGCCCCCTCCATGCCCAGAACGGAACAACCAAGCTCAGGGCACAAGACAGGGGCCAGAGAGCAGCAGACAGGTCCCTGGGCATCTGCCTCCCCTGCCTCCTCATGAGCCTTCATCACTCAGGCTCACCGCATAAAAGCCTGGGGGTCTCCAGCCCGGCCCAGCTCTGAGGCCACTCCCAGGCTGGCATGTGGGTGTCAGGGCAGCAGAGCGAGAAAGGGGTGCAGCAAATCCACGGGCAAGAAGGGTAACGGCAGGACGTGGAGTCAATTCTCTTCTACCAAGAGGTCTCTGCCTACCCATGGCTGTTTCTTCTGGAAAACTGAGCTGTGCTGGCCAGGGGTCTCCCTCTTTCCTTCCCTCTGAGAATCTGCTCTCAGTCACAGACCAGATGGCAAGGACGTGTGCCTTGCGTGAATTCAGATGAGAGACCTATAAGCCACTAGCGCCTGTCAGCCCTTGAAGAGGGAGTTAGCCCTTCACCCAACAGACTGGAGACACTGGGACCCAGAGAGGTGACATTCATGCCCAAGAGGGAGGTAGAGGATTTAGGAGCCTGACTGTGGAGCCCGACCTCCTAGGTTAAATTCCAATCCGGGGTCTGACACTGGCTGTGCCACCAAGGGCATGATTCCCAATCTCTCTGCATCTACAAAATGGGGATTATATAAGTGCTTACTTCCTAGGTTCTGGTAAAGATTAACAGAGTAAAAATACATAAAGTATTTATAAACAGTGCTTGGCACAGCACACCTTGGGTACCTGTCACTGCCCAGTGGGTTGGGGACAGCCTCCTTAGAAGGCCCCCCTGTCTCACTGTACAGCTGATACCTCCCCTTCCTTCCCTGCCTGCAGTCTGTTTCAGCCTGTAGTCAGATATTAGGCTACTGGTGAGCATGTTGGTGGGCTTCCCGAGTAGCTCAGCGGTAAAGAATTTGCCTGTCAATGCAGGAGACACAGAAGACATGGGTTCAGTCCCTGGGTTGGGAATATCCCCTGGAGGAGGAAATGGCAACCCACTCCAGTATTCTCGCCTGGAGAATCCCGTGGACAGAGCCTGGCGGGCTACTACAGTGCGTGGGGTGGCAAAGAGCTGGGCGTGGCTGAGCATGCACACACGAGGATGTTGGCTGCAAGATCTCCATCTTGGGCTCTTTCATCGGCAATGAGACGGCTAAACCAATGGCTGGCTCTGAGGATGTAAGCCCCAGGAGGTGGGATGATAGATGGTTGCCTGCCTGAACCCACTCAGGGACCAGCAAGGACTTCTGCGGGCCCCGTGCACAGGAGTGCCCCCTGTAGATAGAGGTCCTTGGGCCCCACTTTCTTTCTGATGCTGGTATGGGGCCAAGTGGGGTTTGTTGAAGCTGTGATCTGCCTTGAGAAAGAAAGGAGGGGCAGGGACAGGGAAATGCCTCAGGCAGTCCTTTCTCTCTACGGCTGGAGCAAGCGGCCTTCTCGGCCTCTGTGGCTCTGAGCCTTCCCTCTTCCTGCTCCTCTACGAACAAATGGCAGCAAAAGAGGTGAGTCCCCAGGGACCTGCGGCCTTCTCAGCTTGGGCATGGAGTCTCACCCCAAGGTTCCCACCTTATATGAGAACCCCCCAGCCCAGAGCCACATGGAATGAGGGACACAGTTTTGGCCTGAGGCTGCCAGCAGATGGTGCCTGGGGCCACCTTGGAGCTGACAGCACCCCCAGAGAGGTCAGAGCGGGAGGGGCAGAAGGAGGTGCAAAGGACCACAGACACACGACAGGGATCCTTTACTTGTCGGAACGCTGTCTGATAAACCACCATCCTCTTCAACATCTCCTGTGGCTGCCAGAAGGGGAAAAAAAAAAAAAATCTATGCTGGACTCTACCAATAGGTCTCATCTGCCCCCTGGTGCCAGTCCTTGGGTCTGCCAGCCTGGGGCTGCCTGGCCAGCATCCCTCCCCAGACAGACGCAGTCTGGTTTATGGGGGGGTGCCCTCAACACCCCCAGACACAGCAGCTACCGGTCCTAGGCAAGCAGACACCACCCCTTGTCATCAGCCTGAAAACGCAATGCAGAGGCGTCTGCAGGCTGTCACGGGAAAGTGAACTTTCGCTCTTTGGGGAGCTGAGAGGACAGCTAAAACTCAAAATAAGTATCAGAGTGGCTCCACCCTGACATTTGGATAGGCTTTCCTTGAGAGGAGAATATAAACTCTAGCATGGCTCTTCCCACCATGGGTGAGAGGCCTGTCAGTGGCTGGCACCCCTGGAGGGGGTGCACCTGGTCCTAATTTGCTCAGTCATAGGTGACGGGGGTTGGGGGGTAGACCGTCCCCCTCCCCCCAGGACCACACCCCACACTCCCTGCCCCAGTGAGGAGTGAGACGAGAAATGGAGAAGGGAAATGGGTCAGCTTTGCTCACTGCCCCATCTGAGGGTGACCCACCATAGGCCTTAGGGGCTCAGGCCAGGGCAACTGGAATCGCTGTAGGTTTTGGCAAAATGGGATGGAGATAAGAACTTGGGCTTTGGAGTCTGAAAGACTGGAGTAAATAGTCAGACTTGGCTCTGCCTTGGACAACCTACTTAACCTCTCTAAGCCTCAATTTCCTCAAGTGTTGAACAGGGGTAGCAAAGGAACCATCTCACTGGATTACTGAGAGGACTAAATGGGGCCTTATAGAGCCTGACACACGGAGGCTGATAATAATTAGCGCTGTTATTATTCTTACTTTGAGATGGCACTCTAGGCCGTTTGATCAAGTGAGGAACAGGAATTTCACTGGTTTTGGCAACACCCACCTATACCCACATGGATTCACCACCTGGCTAATGAGAAGGTTATTAGCCTTACAAAGAGTTATTACAGAGTTATTACAAACTCTGATGTGAGTTTGAATCCCACCTCGCTTTTCCTCTAGAGGCAGCAGCAGCAGCCAGGGGAGACAGCCCATGTCCACTCCTCTGAAGCAGCCTTGCAGGGGACCTGAGGGGCTTACCAGGACCTCGGATTTCACAGGTGGCCTGTAGACATAGTTGGACTCCTGGTGGACCATGACAGGCTTGGAGATGGTGGACACGCCAGGGCCTCGTGGAGGCTGTGGGCTTGGGCAGAATGTCTACAGGGGTTAGTTTAAAGAGAGGCCCATGTGAGGTCACGAGATGGGTGACCCAGGCCAACCACGGCATTTTGACACAAAGGCAAATTCACACCATGCACTGAGCCAGCCTGGCCCATTCACCCTGCGGGATGTCCTAGGTGTGTAACCTTCAGCAGAGGGACAAGAAGTCCATCGGCCACAGTGTGTCCTGAGGCTACAGAAACATTTGGGTGGTTCCGAGGAATCAGGGGCTTGAGCTGGAGCCTGTTGTGGGGTTGCCAGCGGGCACTGTCGCTTAGAGGATACTTTCAAGGCTCCCCCTCAGTGGCCACGGGTGCCATCCATCCCCTTCTCTTTCTAAGGAGGCAGCTGCAGTCCGCGGACGGCACACGCAGCATCTGCTGCTCCTGGTGGGTGGGCACAGAGGCCCTGGAGGCTGGGGCTGGGAGAGCGGACCGGTAAGCGCAGCATCAGGAGAGCTGATGCAACATGCCTTCTTGGCTCTGATCCACTTGATCATCTTGGGCAAGACAAATTGGGTCACAGCCCTGCCCCGAACCCTTCATGGGTCCTCATTGACTACCAAGCTCCTTGGATCAGCCCCCAGGGGCTTCTCTACCTTCCTGGGCAATCTCATCCCTCACTCCTTGCCCTCCTCACGCTGACTAGATTGAGCCTCCCAAGCGCTTGGCTTTCCTGCCTTGAGGCTTCTGCACATGCTCTTGCCTCCCGCTTTACCTGCCCAGGTGTCGGCTTGGGTGTCATCACCTTTGGGGACCACTCCTCGAGCTTTTCCTCCCCACCCCTCCTGCATTTCTCTCATCGGTCATGGTGTGCGGGCGTTTCCTGCTGACTTGGCTGTCCTCCCACGAGACTCAGGACTGAGCTGTCCATCTTGTGCTGGCTCTCAGTGCCCAGCACGGCGTCTGGCATAAAGCAGGAGTCACTCAACAAGTTACATGAGTAAAGGAAGGACTTAGTAGGTAAGTGGACGCATGGGACTGGGGGCAGACAGTGCCCTGGAAACCTTCCCCTGGCAGGTGCCTGTGCGGCTGACACAGGTGTTTGTTTCCACCACCCGAGACCTGCTGTGGGCAGGGCTGACTGTGCAGACGTGTGATGGTCCACACATCCTACTGCAGCACTGATGACCCTCACCCGAGCATGCAGGGAGGAGGAGGATGGGCAGGGTCGCTGATGCACGGACCAAAGTGCTGATGCAGGAGAGATGAAGCTAACGGAGACAGCTAACCCCCAACCTTCGTGGCTTTTATGTCACTTAAGACATTTAGGGTCCAGTTCTTCAGAGGCTCCTTGTGTGGGGGGAGCTTTTAATTTTCTCTCTGCCCTGATCAGGAACTAACAGTGGGAAGCTTCATGATGACTGGAGGAATCTGAGAAAGTGGGACCTGGTTTTGAATCTTGACCCTGACTCAGAAGGCTGCAGTTTACCTCTGACCTCCTTTTCGCAGCTTCACCCAAATTTCCTTGTACTCTGATCTGTCACTGATGACAGGTAGTCTATTGAGAGCCTTCCATGTGCTCCAAGTATTAACTTAGAATGAGTTCATGTGTTAATTAATTTGATCCTCGTAATAAACAGGTACCGTTAGCATTCCCATTTTACAGATGAGAAAACCCAGGCTCAGACAGATGAGGCAGTGCATGCCCAAAGTCATAGAGCTAGCGACTGAGCCAGGATTCAAAGCTGGGTAGCTCCTTCTTGTCATTGTTATGTCCATGGCACCTGCAATAGCCTTCTCCCATCCTACATGTATCACTATCCCCCAAGATTTAGCTCTAAAGAGGTGCCGTCAACCTTCCATTAGAATGAATCCCTCCCATTGCACCTGGCCTGTGCTGCTGATATAGCTGATTCCCGCCTGGTCAGCTGTTAATCCTTTAGCTGAGTCCTGGAGAGCTCAAGTGTGCCAACTGTCTCTGTGCTGTCTTCAGCTCTGCTCCCTGGACCCTGCCGCCACAGCCCCGACACAGAAGCACAGAGAAGGTGCTCAGCTGATTACTGAGCTGCATACATGGAGGAAAAGCTGCTGTCCATCTTGGTGGGTGCCCCCCTCAAGAAGGATATTGGCTTCTGTGCCAGACACACTCAGCCCCCTGCAAACCTGCTCTGGCTGGGCCTGGGGGCAAGACATCCTTGGAATGCCAGACTTCTGTCAGGGCTCAGGGCTCAGGGCTCAGGGCTCAGGACCCCACTGGGAGTGCCTCTGAGAGCCCCCTGCTGGCAGTTGCAGCCTTGTCAGCATCTGGCACTTTCTTTGTTCCCAAATTCCTTCCTCCAAGCACTCCTGAAAGCTCTGAGATGCTTAGTCTGCACTTCATGCAGGAACCCAAACCCATGCAGCAAAGGTAACAAAAATAGCTGATCAGGTACTACTGACTACCCTGCCCTCAAACCCCACTCTTAGTCGACACGAGTTGCTGTAGTTCTGACTGAAGTCTTCCCTTGCAGCTACTGGAGCAGAGAAATATTTCGTTTTTCCCTCCCAGGGATCAAAGCTCTGTGTCTTCACTGTGGATTGCCTCTTAGTCTTTGGCTAAAGAAAAATTAATGAGGAATATGTCTTTTTGAGAAAGATCACTGTTCTGCCTGCTAACATCCAAGAAAAAGGGCCCTAATCTTTTAGCTGCAAATTTGGAGCTTTCTAGGAGCTATCCATTTTCAATTTTTTCCATAGCTGGCAATTGGCCAGAAATTTCTGAGTATTATGCTTCAAGCTAATATGGTTGGCTAGTGTCGTAGAAAAAGGCTTGGCAGCAGCAGCAGCAGCAGCAGCAGCAATGTCTTAATACTTCAGTGGACGGTGTTATCACCTCATTTACAGAGCCTAATACCGCTCCCCTGTTAAACAGAGGATTCATTCACCACATTCAAGGCTTCCTGAGCTAATATCAAGAAATGACTACCCGGCATATAAATAGAGCTCTGGCTCTTCATTAACACAACCTTGCAAGTGCTACAGTGAAGGTTACCAGCCGGTACTAGCCAAGAGGAGCAGAGAGAACAATCAACACTGATACACTGTTGCTCACCCCAAGTATCACAGGCAATTCACCACACCATGCACCACTTCAAAATCAGCAGAAGCCATGGACATACATGCAGGAAGTCCACAACTGCAGGCTGCGGAGCCCGGGCCTGGAAAAGGGGCTGGGGTGATGTTTCCTCCCATCTGCACTCACAGGAGCATAGGAGGGTGTAGGAAACAGCAGCCCGGCCCGGCCCACTCTTCCTGCTTCCCTGCATCGCATGCGGAACAGAGGCAGTACCTTCTGGGTGGGTGGGAAGCTCCGGTCGGGGACAGGAGAGTTGGCAGGCTTCCCACTGTGGTTCTTGGCCTCCCAGTCCTCTGCTGGATTGCCTGTCTCCCCAGTGCGGAAGAGGTGGTTGCCCAGCGCTTCTTCCAGTGCCGAGGGCAGTGGGCGACTGGTGCAGGATGTAGACTGTCTCTTATACACATCTAGATGTGTATAAGAGACAGGGGGAGGGGGGGGCCCTGTGGTCATCTGGGGGTGGCAAGGAAGTTCTGTCACTGAGGAGTGCCCCACTTCACGATATACCGAGTCTAATGCTCATCTGTTTCTCTTGCTGCTGGAGACCCACCACTCTCAAACCCAAACCTTGGAAGTGGAGGGGCAGTCAATTCTCTGCCACCTGGGTGCCCAGCTGATCCTATACCAGGTGGCCAGTAGGGGGTACCGAAACCCATGGGAGTGATGAAAAGGCAACCATATAATTCACCATCTAAACTGGAACGCACACGACAGGGAAAAGTACACTCTTAACAATCATGCCAGGACAGCAGGCCTAACTGATCATTTCTGATGGGCTGGGACTTAGAGGTCACTCTGGAAATAAGCCCAGAAATACAGACACATGTGTCTCCTCAAGAGGGGAGCATGGAGAGGGCTGGTCAGTGGCCCTGGAGGGTGAAGCCTGTCAGTGGCCAGGCTGCCTCCCACTGTCCCCAGGGTGGGTGGTTCCAAAGGCAGCAGGAGGGTCTACGTAGACAGAAGGGCTCTGGGAAGGGTTCTGTTACCTCTGAAATCTCATTATCAGCAGAGGAAATCTGCTCAAGGCGTGTCTGACAGAGCCTTTCCACCCAGTACTGAATCTTTTCCGACTCCTCAAGGTCTTCCCGCTCTGTCTCAGATACCTGGGACCCAAAGCCAGCGCAAAATGGAGAGGACAGAGGGCACACTGAGTCACATGCGGCGGCACACTCGAGTCAACAGGTCAGAGCACTTCTTAAAAAACCCAGAGTACTGCTGAATGTGTCAACTACCTAGAAAAAGCCCCAGGCTTATTCCACCTGGCCCCAGTGGAGGGGAAATAAGAGAGAGAGGTGTTGGGGTGTTAGCTTACAGCAGGTGTAGGCAAAATTCGAGAAGGGGCATATGCCTTGCATGGGATTAGCTGTCTTTAGGATTCCCACAAACTCTGAGGCTCTTAGGATTCTCCAAAAATGGTCCTTTTGTAGGCACATTCCAAGAGTCCCGCTTTACTGTTTGTTTCTTCATCCCCTCATTCCAGGCTGCCTTGTTCTCAGGAGCACAAGCTCAATGTTATCTTTAATTCTGTAGCTAATTTGTTCTAATGTCAAATCTAATGCATTTCACATTTTCCAGGATTTCTCTGGTTTTGTAATCTAATCAGCTTGGCATTCTGATTCTCAGAAGCCTTAAAGAGAAGCACAACCTGAGTTGGTGATGGAGGGGGGTGGGCAGGGAGCTCAAACTGACCCAGATCTAATGACAGGTGAGTAGAAGGCTAACTTCAGATCTACAGTCTGGGCAGAAGGGTTAGCCTCAGACTCAAACCCTGAGCAGGGACGCCAGCCTTACAGCCATACCAAGGAGGAGAGGCCTAGCCTTGTGCTCAATCTGGTGGGGGTGGGGGTTGAGGACAGACACAGACCTTTAACCATGTGCATGGAAGCCAACCTGAGACCCACAGTCTGGGCAGAGAGGCCAACTCCTGAGCAAGGAGGTGAGTCTCGATCCCAAACATACACACCTTAGCCAGAAGCTAGTCTCACGCTGGGGAGGTGTGAAGATCTCACCCTCCAGCCTGGGGAGGGGGCTGGGCTCACTCCATCCTCAGACTCCATCTGGGAACAGCTACTCCATCTGGTTCCCCGAGAGCATGGTGGGGACCAACCAAACTGTCCCAGGGATGCTCCCTGGCCTGGGAGCAGGACACGTCATACCTCCTGGGCCAGCCGGTTGATCTTCAGTTGCTTTTCCTTCTCCAGCATTTCCTCTTTCTCTTTGTAAAGCTTCTGCTCAAACTCCAGTTCCTTCTTATTCTTTCTCAACTCCTGAAGGCTATCATACTTGGCTTTCTTCTTATCCTTTCCTTTCTGAGCAGATGTGGCATTGTTTATACAAGGGTTACAAGGCAGTGTTGACACTGGCACGGCACAGCAAACCGGGCATTCAGACAACAGCAGGCACCTCCCTCCGTGAGTCCCTCTCCTCGGTCTGCTCAGTCACACTTGGCACTGGGCTTCGGGTTTAGAACAGGCAGGATGCTGCTACCCATCACAGAGTAAGACACACTTCCTGTGCCAGTCAGAAGAACTAGTTCACTAACAAGCTGTGTGACCTTGGTTAAGCTCCTTAACCTCTCTGGGCCTGGTTTATCTCACCTCCAAAATGGGGGAAATACAGGTTTGCCATCTAGAGCCAATGAAACAACATCTATGAAAGCACTTTGTAAGGCTTCCAAGTGTTGTATTTTAAAAAGGCACTGTATTTATTTCCCAGTGTCTGGGCATAGGCCTTCTCCATTATCTGGATGTTCAGACACCACAGATGTATCCTGGTAGATTTTAGAGAAAATCTGAGACAGCTGGCTAAGCCTCATTTATAGAGATCCTCTGTCCTGAGCTAAAGGAGAAGGGGGCAGCCTTAGACCTGGAAGCCCAGAGCCAAGGACATCAATTTTGTCCTGCTGCTTTAACTCCAGACCTTTTCCTCCTGCAGAGTCCAAACCCACTGTTTCCTCTGAACTACGTGGACTAGGTGGAAACTACAGGACTTGGGGGAGGCGGGGAGCGGAGATGGAGGGCAAATGGACTTCTTTTTCCTGTTTGAATTAGCCCACAAAGTCTGCTTTCCTGGCTGCTTCTCCCATGGGCTTGCAGGGAAGCCAAGGAGTAAAGAAAGAAGAGAATTAAAACTTATGGACTGCCTGTGTGCCAAGAGGTTTATACTGCTTATCCCATCCATGGGGCTTTCCTGGTGGCTCAGATGGTAAAGAATCTGCCTGCAATGCAGAAGACCCAGGTTCAATCTCCCTTCTCTTGATGAAGGTGAAGTCCCTTGCCTGGTGTCAAACATCTAGTAAGTGGTGGTGCCAGAATTTGGACTAGAGTCTTCCAGGTCCCAGAGTTTCCCCACTGCAACCTGATGAGCTGGGGCATGGGGAGCATGGCAGGAGGGCATGTCGGCCCCTCGTACAGCATAGAGGACAGGGGCCAGGAAATGGGGAAGGAGGAAACTTGCACGTTCGCTGAACTCGCCCCCACCCTCCCAGGCCTCCCTGGGTGGGACCTGCTCTCAGAACTCCTGAATCATCCCATCATTCAAGGCCAGGAATGAGAAATTGAGTTTCCCAGCAACAGTCACACAAATTTGTTCACAGCTAGAGGGGCCTGATGGATCATTACGGACCTGTGACGGAGTCAGTCTGTCTCCCTTCCTAAAGACAGCAACCACCTCTGCACAGGTGCTTTGGAGATGGTCCCCCACCTAGCAGATGGGGGCCCCACTCTCAGAGCAGTCTATGAGCCACTTGAGAAAATGGTTTTCACTGCTTCAGAGCCCTGCTTGGTTCCTTCTCACCTTGTTCACTAGACTCTTGGCTCAGTTGATAGATGACTCTCTACCATCGCATTACTGATTCAGACAACTCCCCAAGAGGAGTCAGAACCATTCTGCCCAATGGCAGCTTGCTAGACTAAGGGCATGACCTCCCACAGGGACCATCATAACAGGCATGGCCATTCTACTGTGTTTGTTTTTTTAAAACACCAGTGTTAAGATTTTAGAGCTAGGGCTCCTGGATGGGGAGGGAGCTGTGACAGTTTCTGTCCCATCTCCAAGAAAAGAGCACCTGCTTACTGATGCAGAAAGGCAAGCTGCCCCATAGTGTTGCATAGTGATCTCATAGTAGCCTTCTCCGCATGGGTTACTTAGCTGTGTGTGAATCTGCCTCTCTTGCCAGATGGCAGGCTCCTACCAGTAGGGTTGGTCTGCATAATTTACTCAAGCAGTCCTGGGGAAAGGACTCAGTCAGGACCACAAAGCCTTCAGGCACCGGAATAGACTTTGTGAGGCCACATGCCTGGGCTTCTTGAGCCCCAGAGGGCCCAGAAGACTCTGAATCCTTTCAAATAAGGGGAATTTTGTGCATTGCTGATCACAGCCATTGAAGGCCACTTGTAATAACCTGGGGACTTGGTTCCAGCTGCTTGGAGACAAAGCATCTATATAACTCTGGAAAAAAAAAAGTCAGTGGATTTTCAGAGTCAGCATGATGGACATAATTCTGTGGTCCTTTAGCGGTCAGTTAAACTCACTGCAAATGTTCCTTCTGGTCCAGACAGAGGACAGGCAGATGGGGGCAGGGGATGCTCTCGCTTCTACCTTCACGTAATTTTTCTCTCTTTTGGAAATGAAATGAAAACCAAAACACAAGTGATTTCTGGAATGACTAGACTAATGAGTAGAGGAAAATAGGCTTTCCTTTTTACCAACAGCGATTCTCAAGCGCTGCGATTTCTGACGGGAGGTGTGTGTGAACGAGACACTGGTTCTTTTAGATTTACCTAATTATTAGTGCTTGGAAAAGAATTTACCTGTACATCTCCTTTTATTATTTTTTCCAGTAAAATCCTCTGTGTGCGTGTGTGTGTGTGGGGGGGGGTGGCGGTGTGTGTGTATGTGTTATCCTGTCTAGTAGAGATAGTATGTATATAGAGAAGAATTAGAAATTGAACCTAGTGAAATATCATAAGCCACAGAGTCAGCCTGTAAGATGAAAAGGACAGCCCATGAGACCAAGACTTTTCTGAGAGAGGGGCAGTGTAGAAAGGGGTCCCCTGAGATACTCTGTTGTGCTTATTCAATGCCATACAGATTATTATCTGTGCTCCTAGGTAAAGACATTTAGCCCTGTCAAGAGTAATACTGCCATCTATTATCTTAACAGTACCATGTTACAGGAAGTGGGTGGTTGTTTCCAGCACATCAGATATTCCCATTTTCCAGACAGGGAGACGTTACATATCATCAAGGTCACCCAGCTGCCAGTGCCTTGGTTTCTGGAGAACTGGCATCCTGCCAGAAAGAGCCAGTCTAATGATAACACCTAAATTAGTTCACCCAGATTTATGCTGATGCCTGATTTCCAAATACCAAGTCATTCTGAATGTCCAATCTACAAATATTAACAGCAGCATTTTCATAATCAAATGCCAAAGTAGCTTAGGAAAAAAAAAAAAGAGAGAGCTTTATGGGGTCTGGAGATATAGGAATAAGATTTAGAGAGAAATCTCAAGGCCCCAGAGGCCAGAAAAATGCATTATCCTGGGCACATGCAGGGAAATTTCTAGGATAGAGCTAGGACTGGTGAGACTCTGAATCTAGCCTGAGGCAGAAAAATCCCCACCCTGGAGCCAGTCTGTGTCTGGTGCAGTCAGCCTCATAACCTGTCCTGCATGCTCCCAATTGGATTTTTCACTCTCTCTGACCTTGGCTTCTGCTCTTAGCCTCTGGTTCTACTTGACAGAGAAACAAAGCAGCAGATTCCTGCCATGGCTGTGCCCTGCCCTGTGCCCAGTGGGCTTGGTGCCGACCTAGCAGAGCCTGATGGTACCTGGGAAGGTCTCCACCTGTGAATACTTCCCCCACGGTGCCCCTGTGACAGCTCCCTGTCCTGTGACATCAGGCATCAGAGAGGCACAGAGGGGGTTAGTCCCCCCAGTAAACAGGTGGTCACACTGTTGAGAGGCAACAGGAAAAGAAACAATGGGAAAGGTCAAAACCCACAGCAAACTCAGCTACCAACAGCACTCAGTCCTGGCCTACCTTCCGGATGGTGGGGAATTTGCCATCGTATCGATAAAACCAGCCAAAGGCTATAAGAACACAGAGAACAAAGTGATGAGATGCAGATCAGCTTAACCAGGGCATCCACAGGCAGCAGCCGGGAGCTGGGTTCCCAAGGAACGTGCGGCTTTGTGAGCTGAAAGCAGCCCCGGCAAATCCAACAGCCGAACCGCACCCTCTGCCTGACTCTCCACTTACCTGGCCTCACCCAGGTTGTAAAGCAGGCCCAAGACAACCGAGAGACGGCCCGATTCCCAGGCCCTGGGCCGCTGTCAACTGCCTCCCCCTGGACACTGGCTTCAGAAGTCAGTGCCAGAAAGTCCAAGACAAAGCCCCTTGTAGAAGGATGAGATTTTCCCCATCACAGCCACAGTCTGCGAACACAAAGCCCCATTGAGTGAGGCCTCTCCTAACTGGTGTCGGTCCCTCCATCCAAGAAACAACCCAAAACAAAAGGGAGCCTGGGTCTCTGCCTAGAACAACTGTCAGACAGGACAAAACTGTCTTGCCTCACAGTGTGGTCCATGTCCTCAGGTTTTAACGTCGAAAGGGGAGACCCTGCAGGGTCGGGGGAGGGTGTCAGCCCTGGGAAAGATGCTCAGGCAGCAGTGGGCAGAAGAGCTGCCCCCAGAAAAGCATATCCCCATCCAGGCCAGATCCGCAGCCCCTGCCTTCCCCCACAACAGCATGAAGGACGGGCTAATATCGCAAGGCTAAAGCTTCCTGGCCAGTGGTGATGGCTTAACAACCCACCCTTGACCAGCTTGAATTCTGGAACAGGATGTAGAAAGCCCCCTGCTGGAGCCAGCACTTCCCTCTTAGTTGCTGGATGTTGGGGAGGTCTGGAGAGCCCTAGGGGAGAGGCCAGGGCACCAGAGGAGGAACCTGGGCCTGTGGGGTATTAAATATTTGAATCAGCGGTTCCAGCTAACATTTCAGCCCAGGCACAAGTCTTTTCCTCAAGGTTTTGTGGGCAGTGCTTGGACCAAGTCGGGGGCTTGGAGGAGCTTCCCAGACTTCCGGAGTCCCCACCACGTACTGGCCCCGCAGAGCTGAGAGTGTGCAGGTTTGGCAGGAAGAAGCAGGCAGGGCAAGCGGAGCAGCAAGGCAGGGAGCGAAGCAGGGGCCGCAAACCTGCTCTCCCCGCTCGTCCGTGCCTCCGTCCAAGTCATCTGCTGGGTCAAACTCGGGGTCCATGCCCAGATCGTCTACCCAGGAAAAGAGGAGGAAGCTGGTGAACCAAGAGGGACTCGGAAGACCAAGGGGCCAGAGGTGGTTGGGGGAGCCTGGGGGCCTGTGACCAGCTTATTCCGTGGGAGAGCTGGGAGGTCAGGGGCAGGAACAGGGCTCAGGAATCCAGAGGAAAGGTTTCTTGCTGTGGGATGGTGCAGGCACCACTTTCAGCCTTAGAAGCTCTCATTTCTCTATCTGTATTGGACTAATCTGATCTGACGGCAGCAAGAGAAGGATTTTGCAAGGTATTTGGTTGACACGGGAGGGGTGCTGCTGATGACGGGGACACCTGAGTATTTACCAAGGGCCTGCAATGGGAGAACAGATACTCCCTGCTTCTTCTGATCACCCTGGGAGCTCTGGGAACTCCCAGAACTGTGTGGATGGGCAGCAGATGGAAGTTGGGATCTTAAGGAGGTGAGGAGATACCAAGGAGTAAAAGTAGTTAGGAAGACATGGATTTTGACCTAATGTGGAGAACACCAAACCATCTGTTCCAGTGGTTTCTCACCCGGACTCTGGCCTCCCTGGGGCCCTGGAATATTTGAGTCTGTTATGAGCTGCTTATTAATATTTCAAAATATTAATGAGAAAAACTTTCCCATTAACAAAGGAAAAGGTTATAAGTATTAATAAGTTCCTTTGTTTTTGGCTCAATTTATATTTACTCCACAGTGAAACACTTGCTTTCTTCCTAATGAGAGGGATTACTTAATGAAACAATGAACACAAAAGGATGACTTAATAGTGTGGTAGGAAATAAAACTCAGCTTCTAAACCATGGGGTCTAATGGGGCGGGGGCTACCAGATGGGGTCCTTGATGGGGAGAGATGGCTAGAAAGCTCTTATTTAAATTCTTTATCTCTCAAGCCTTCTTCCAGCTCTGGGATCCTTAAATATCCCTCTGCTCTCTGTTGCTTTTGCTAAGAAAAGCTATTTTGGGGCCTCTGTGATGGCATGTCCTGGCTTTGAGGACTCCATATGATGTTGGGGTTCTGCTGGGTTAGTCATGGGTAGGCAGCCAGATCCCTGGGACAGGGAGTAGGGAGAAGATCAGGGTGGATCATTAGGATGAACTGCTTTATTTTCCAGGCAAGAGATGTTCCTCGCTCTTTCCTGTCTGTTCAGAAATGCAGGGTCCACATAGGCAGACACTTGAGTCAGATAAATAACCTGTCAGCTGACTGGTCCCCCAAATTGAAGAGTGGTCAGGGGGAGGCAGGCTGCAGCCTATTTCTATCAGCTCAAGAAGAGAGCATTCCAGCCTCCCAGCAATGGGCAAGAGGCAGGAATTGGGCTGGCTCAGAAGCCTTAATGTATTTCCTGACCAATCTCCAAAGCAGAATTAAACTGCCGATGCAAACAGAGGTGGATGAAGGTGTAGCCACTTCAGCTCGGCTGGCAGGCCCTGGTCATCAGTCACGTGCTTCCCGGGGTCTCCCGAGAAAACACTTATATCTCAAGCAAAGGGAAAGTGCCTGCTCCTTTTATTCAAGAAGATTAATTTGGGTTAAAAGCAGTGAATAAATAGCTAGAGAAAGGGTTTTTATTTTCTACAGTTCCTGAAAGGGTGTGTTTGCTCTGAAGCCCAGATCCAGTTTCTAGGAAGGTACTAAATTGACTAGGATTACTTTCATAAGAAGCAATTAAAATTGATTCCTCTCCTTTGGAAGCTCCTATTTCACTCCTATGAACAAATTAGCTCCCTGTCTAAAACACTGATTATTCACTGAGAATTTAGCTCAACTAACACCAAATGTCATAGGGTGGCTGATGACAGCGTGCTTTGTCCTTGGGAGAGGACCGGAGATGACACTGCCCTGGTGCCCACAATGAATGTGCTGGGGGCTGTTTGCCCTGCTCCAGGGAGGGGTGACGTGGAACTATCCAGATGCCCTGCACCTCTTGATGACCCAAGTGGCCTGTCCTGGCAAGTTGATGTCCCTCCAGGGCTCAGTATGATCCACAGTTGGGGCCACAGCTGTCCGGACCCCATCACAGGATCCCATATGGCTGTTGCACAGCAGAAGTGGGGGAACCTTGGTTCTTGGTTGCAGATTCAACTCCATATCTGGAGGATCCCAGGTCAGCTGAGCACAGTCAGCTGGAATAGATTCTGCCCCATGTCAGGTACAAATCAAAACAGCTGGAAAGTCAGAGTAAAGGCCCAGCCAGGAATCCTGGACCTGTGGCTGCCATGGTCCCCACACTGCTTTGCTCCTGACTCCCCACCACCAGCCCACGGGAGAAGCGCTGAGACTGAACCCCCTCCTCTGCCCCTTGAAGAGACATGACATCCTGGGAGCTGAGGTGGACAGCAGGTGGACAGGCGAGCAGTTGGTGGGGGCCTGGACTCAAAGTGGACGTGGGATCATAAGACAGATGAGGAAAGATGGGAAGGGTAGAGGTTGCTGATGCCCCAGGATGGCTGAAGCTTGGGGCTTTGGAGGGTCGCACAGTTCTCTCCCCAACTCCACCCTCGGAGGGGAGTGACTGCGGTCCGCGCACAGGGGTGCAGGAGGTAGGGGTGTTCCCAGGAAGCTCCTCCCACGGCTACCCATCAGCCGTGGATCACAGAGTCCTTCTCTCACGTGAATCCCTCCCCCTCTTTCTTACCGCTGTGTCACCACAGCCCCAGTTTAGAACCCGGCAAAAAGAGGACGTGACACCCGACATACGGAGATGATCATCCCTGAGCAATTCCTGCTTTTGCCACCGCTCTCCAGTCCCTCTTCAGAGGTCCAAGGGCACATGCTGGAGTCTGTCATGGGGCAGAGCCTGGCAGCAGGCCCCAGGACAAGGTGGGCAGGCAGACTCCACCCATCCCAACACCTTGGCAGACAGCCCCTGCACATGGCTGCCCCTCTGTGTAGACAGCCATGGCCAATTGGCCTGGGCAGGTGGTGGTAGGTGTAGGGAGATCTGTACTTTTGTCGAGACACCCCCAGGCCCCCGGAGGAAGCCCTCTCCCCACCAGCACATGATACATACACTTTGGCTTGCGGAGGGGTGCTGGGTGCACCTCGGCGGTGATGGTTTTGGGTGACCGCAGCTGTTCCTTTGAGCCCCAGTCTTCTTCCCATTGCTTCCTGAACTTCTCTTCCTCCTCCACTATCCTGAAATAAGATTCCCATGCCTGTGACTGAAGTCACAACCTTCACAGGCCAGCCTTCTGCCTACTGGAGAACCCCAACCACCCTGGGGGTAGCCATGTGGTTCCAGTTGTGGTGAAGGAACCAAGTCCCTGGCACTTGTATTCTAAATCAGGTGGGAAGGCCACCCTGGCAAACAAAGCCATGTTCCAGTCACCCCAACCTAGGAAGACCCATTACTAGGATTATGGAATGGCTGCAAATAAAGGACGATCCACCAGGGGACAAGCTGCTGCTGCCAAGTCGCTTCAGTTGTGTCCGACTCTGTGCGACCCCATAGACGGCAGCCCACCAGGCTCCTCAGTCCCTGGCACTCTCCAGGCAAGAACAGTGGAGTGGGTTGCCATTTCCTTCTCCAATGCATGAAAGTGAAGTTGCTCAGTCATGTCTGACTCTTCGCAACCCCATGGACTGCAGCCTGCCAGGCTCTTCCGTTCAGGGCCAGGTAAACTGGGCCTGGAAGTGGCCTCTGGAGCCACACTCCTGCAAGCACACCCACGTCCACACACAGATGTGTGCGTGCAGACATGTGGGGCCAAGGCACTCACTGTTCCATCTCCTTCCGGTATCTCTCGTTCTCCTCTGCTGCCTTCTGGGCAATTTCCTTTTTCCTCCTGAAACACAAATGCAGGTTGACATGCTGGAGTCCACGTAAGAGAAGTTAAATCTTCCTTGCAGCTAATCTCTGATTTGAGAAAAGGCTTTAAATATTTCTTCCAGGCTCCTTTCCAAGGATGCCTGGACCAAATCTGGATGCTGGGGAAGTGGGTCCAAAAAAGTCTGGGTCCCAAAAAAGTCTGTGTGGTTTCGCTTGGCACTGTTGAGCAGAGATGCTCCTCTGCAGGGGACTGGAGGCCATTCAGGGCAGGCCACATGCCATGCAGCCTCTGCTAACCACCAAGAGGAAGTGACTGAGTGAGGTCCTCCCAGAGGAGGGCCCCAGACCCCAGAAGCAATGCTGGGGCTGCTAACCAAGGCCAGGGTGGTTCTCCAGGCTAATTCTGTGATGGGAAAGATGGAAAGATCCTGTCCACCTTCCTTTCCCAAATTCTTACTATGCTTGTAGAATGCAGCTAGATTGGAATTTTGACAATGGTTTTTGAGTTATGAATTGCTAGCTCCATTTATTCTCAGTCATCATCCTAGCCACTCTGCGGTTGGTGGGGGACAGTTCTTAATCACCACAGATGCGGTGGCCAAACTGCCAGGGTGTGGATTCCACAGCTTGGCCATATCTGACTTGGTACATGAGTGGTGTAACCTCTCTGAGTCTCAGTGTCCTCACCTGTAAAATGGGTTAATAACCACGTATCTTTCACAGTTATTATGGGAATTCAGTTAAGGAACATAAACAAGGCCCCCATGCAGTGCCAGCCGCATGGTTGGTAGTTGACAAACGTTAGCTACTGCTACCAGCATCCTCATTTTCCATATTTCTGAGTCTTGGAAGTCAGGGGGTTTCCTTGTTAAAGAGGGTGGAGCGCAGTGGTCTGGAGGCAGGGGATACTCGTGCTGAGCATCACTGGACCCATCTGGTGTGAGGACAGGCCTCAGGGGGTGAAAATGAAGTCAGTTCAGGACGCAGCCGACAGGAAGCAAAGCAGGTGGGATGGTGGGGCCTGGGAGGGCTGGGAGGGGGCTCCCTGGCTGGCCACACTCACTGCCTTTCCATCTCCTGCTGCTCCTGGAGGATCTTGTTGGATTCCATCGCCAGCCGCTTCTGCATCAGGAGCTCCTGCCGCTGCAGCTCGCGCTGCCGGACCTCCGCCAGCCGCTCCCGGTCTGTCATGAACAGCTCCCGGCCCTTGTGGAGAGAAAACAGGCCCCTTGCTCAGTCCCCGGGGAGCCTAGAAGTACAGAGCCAGAGCTTTGGGGGGGCCAAGATGTGGGTTGTCTTCTCATCACCATGGCCCCCCATGTCAAGCATGTGGCTCCTGCTCTCTGTGACCCTAATTTCTGGCTGGGCAGGGGTCTTCCCATCAGCTATCAGAGCTTCAGGGACAGAGACCCCTGGGCCAGGAGAGTGTGGCGGAGGCCAGGGGTTTGAGCAGGTGGGCTGCAGGTAGGGGTCGTGGGGCCCCCACCAGCTCGTTCTGGACTTACAGCTCCAGCTACGATGGAGATGGTCAGGCTGCGGCTACTCTTCAGCACGTTCACGGCCTACAGGGGACAGACAGACAGTCAGCAGAGGCCTGACAGACCAGAGCAATCGAGGCCTCTGAGGAGCACAGAAGGGTTCAGACACTGTGGCAAGGGAGAGGAGGATGGAAAGAGGAACGCAGAGAGGCTCGTGGCCAGCAGGTGAAAACCCCACATCTCACCTCCTTGTGGTCCAGGTTGGAGAAGTCGATGCCATTGACTTCAACAATCTGGTCCCCTGTCTGGGGGAGAAGCAGAGAGGCATCAGCGTGCTTGTACCATCTGGACACTTTTTCTGTTGGAAGGGCTCCCCCTGGAGGCCAGTATCAGACACTGGCTCTTCAAGTAGCAGCGCCTCAACTCTTCCAATGAGCGGCGTTCCAATGGGGTCCTCCCAGGACCCCTCCATTCTTTATCTCTTTCAAATATTACACCAATAGAGGTTCATTCCTTTGGTTGAATTTATGCATTTGCTTAAAAATCTCAGTTTGTAGACATAGGAGCCTTTAAAATTCTCATACAGTAGATTCTGTGTGGAATCATAATTAGTATAATAGCTAATATTAATTGATCCCTCCCTACGTATCAGACACAGTTTGAAGTATATGTGTTAGTTCATTTAATCTACACAATGACCCTAGAAGGAAGACTATTACCCCCATTTTACAGGATAGGGAACTGAAGCACAGAAAAAGGAAGTAATTTGTCAAAAGTAGAGGTTAAAAGTTCTTGTTTTGGCATCAGACCACTGAGGGTTGAATCCCAGCCCTGCCTTACCAAGTACATGATCTTGGAAAAAATCACACACTTTCTCTGGGGCTCAGTTTCCTTATCTGCAAAATGAGGCTAATGATAGTACCTAATTCTCAGAGTTCTCATACGTTTTAAAGGGCTTAGAACAATGTCCAATCCAGTAATCACTCAATGAATGTCAATTCATATTATTGTTACTACATTCCCAAGCTCAGGACCAAACAATCCCAGAGCTGGAGAAGGGCTGTAGAAAGGGTCAGATGTCACCCCCTCTGTGAAGCCTTCCCTTCGAGGGATTAACAGGAATCATCAGCCAGTGAGTGCTGAGAGAGCACTCTGTGGGAAAGCACGTGCTCTATCCCTAGGAGGTCACAGTCCGATCTGGCACCTCATGGGGCCCCCCTGGAGCAGGCCCAGGGTCACTCACCTCCAACCCCACCTCAGCAGACAGGGAGCCAGGCTTCACATGGCTGATGAAGATGCCGGGTTTCTGGATGGGGCCGCTGGAAATGCTGTGGGAGAGATGGGAGGTGTAGGTGAGCCTCAGCTCCAAAGTGCTTGCTCATTCAATGTCCTGCCCCATCTGCCTGTGTGTCCAGGCCACCTGTGAGCTCAGCACCCAAGTCCTCTGCCATCTACCTCCTCAGCCTCTGTCTACCTGTCCAGATTCATTCCCCTGGGGCAATAACCACAGGAGGCTACTTCCAACTCCCCACACCCAACCTCTCATCCAACACATACAGATGCTGTTTCTTCTCTTTTTCTAGCATTTGCCAATGCTTTCTTTAAAACTCAAATGCTATCTTCTCCTCATGGTTTTAACCAAGCTCCTTATTCTCTCTCAAGACTAAGCTGGTTGCCTCCTTCCCAGTGTGCCTAAAACACCTACAGCTAGGATGGCGTTCGTACTGTTATCCTCCCCACCCAGGGCTGTGGCAGACATCACTAATCAATCAAATACTCTTTTCTGCCTAAGCCTAGATACAGCCTTAAAGATCTTTTCAAAAGAGTACTCCAAGGTGGCAGCTACCACTAACTGATTAGAGATAGCACAGAGTAGACAATCTGTTTGCCAAGCTTGCATGAGAGCCCCTCAGTACTGTAACTATTTATGTGGTTGGCTTCTATATTAAGCTATAATTTCTTAGAAAGGAGGGACTTTTTTTTTTTTTTATCACTTATGCTTGGCAGAAAAGTGTTAAATAAATGTGACAGAAAGGAAATAAGGAGAATCACTTAGGGAATTCCCTGGAAGTCCAGTGGTGAGGACTCTGCACTTTCACTACCAAGGGCCTGAGGTCAGGGAACTAGGATCCCACAAGCAGTGGGGCATGGCCAAAAAAAGAAAAAATAAAGAATACCTTAAATAATAATAGCTAATATTTGCAAAATGCTTACTACCTGCCAGGCACTAAGCTTGGCACTTCACTCTGTCATCTCATTCTTTCTCACAACAACCTTGTGAGGTGAGGACTATGACCTCTGATTTATAGAGAAAGCTGAGGCTTGGAGTACTTAAGTAATTAGTCCAGGGTTCTAGAGCTCATAGGTGGCAGAGCAGGGCCCAGAACCTAGATCTCTAACTGTTGCACTTGTGTGCTTAACAAGACCGTCCCATGAGCCCCTCTGTCTGTTGGCAATTCCCTGGCTGCCTCTTAAGGAAGTCACAAAGTAATAAGTGACAAGAGGACTGTGTCAGAGGTGGCCAACTGGACAGGCTCCTTTTGCGTGACTTGAGGGCCCACCAAAGGAACATGGCTCTGCTTTTGGGCCTCAGTTTCCTCCTCTGTAAAATGAGCCTGATAGAGCTGTCCCTCTGGCCCTACAGGACTGTTGTGAAGCTCAGAGCGGAAATCAAGCACTAAGAAGTATCATTACTAATGGACAAAAATCTCAGCAGCAGCAGTGAGAAAGGGGAGCGGTGAGAGAGCCGGCTGGCCATGAGTGAGCCCCAGGGTGCGCCTGCCACCTACCTGCAGCCAAGGCCCCGGGAGCCCACCAGGCTGATGAAGACCTTCTTCTCCTTGTTTTCCTGGCTGCCGGGGGAGCCCAGGCTGCTCCGCCCGCCCTGGCGGAGGGAGAGGCTGAGGTCACCAGGTGTCCACACTGTGCAAGTGGCCTCCTGTGCTCAAGGCCTCCAGGGTGAGCACTGCTGTGCCCACGCAAGCCTGACTGCCGTTCTGGGCCTCGGGGTGTGTGTCTGCACTGGCTGGGCCACCACCCACAGGGCCATTCTGGATGCGCTGGCAGCCTGTGTGAAGCCCCCGAGAGCTGTGTGAAGCACCTCCCTAGAGCAAGCCCTCCTTCAGGCAGGCTGCCCCTCCTGGAAGACCACCCCATCCAGACCCACCGCCGTGGTCCTGACCTTACCCCTGATTCTGACACAAACTGGTCCACGTACTGCCATTTGAGGGGCTCGTCGGGAGAGCTGATAGGATGGGAATGTAGAAGAGGGGTCTTTAGGGAAAGAAGGTTAAGGCACCAGACCCGGAATCCAAGTCTGCCCTCTCTGAAGCCTCCGCCATCACTGGCCCAGGGGCAGAGCTGGCCAGACCCCAGGCCGACCCCAGGACCCTGAGTGCACAGGGGAGAGTCTGTCTGTGGAGGAGGGTCCTGCTCACCTCTTTACAGGGATCAGGCCGATGTCTGTGGGAGAAAGGGGAGGTGGGTTATGATGGCTTCTCTGCCCTTCCTTCCTCCCATCGCAGCTGGGTACCACCAGCTGCCGGACCCCACCCCACCGTCAGCAGCCCTTTGTCCTGGCCTCACTCACGTCTCACTTTGATGGACACAGTCTTCTTGGTGCGGATGAGGTTGATGACCTCCTCATGGGTGCAGGAGGAGATGGAATACCCATTGATCCGGACGATCTCATCCCCTACCTTGGCCACAGACAGAGAGAACACACATCGGGCAGCTGGGCAGGCTCACGGCCAGCGCCTTGTCACCAGCCACACACCCTCCATCGGCTGGAGGACCCCCAGGGCAGGCAGAACTTCCCAGCAGTCTTTCTGCCCATTTCACAGATGGGGGAACCAAGATGGAGGTGAGCGGCACAGAGAGCAGGAACCAGAACCGGGAGTAAAAGTCAGAACTCGCTGCCCTCACCCCATGTCACTTCCATCCAGGGGGCACCATCAGGTTCTGGAACCCATGCAAAGGGTGACCTTTCACCCAGATTCAAGCGCTTCTTCCCTGTCCTTTGTCCCCCCAACCCCAAGGAGCAGGCTTGCATCACAACTCCACAACTGAGTTGGGGTAGGAACTTCCATGGCTCCTGACTCAAGCTCACATCACGGACACACACAATCTCTTCTGTTCCATTTGATGGAAACTCAATGAGCATTTTAACTCTGCCCTGGCCCTGGCCCTGACCTCTGAATTCCTCTTCTGGAAGAAAGCAATGAACACTGAATAAACACAAGGCTCTAGCATCAGATGTCCTGGGTTCAACCCCCTGCTTTTATTTTTATTAGCTGTGTGACCTTAGGCAAGTCTCTTGAGCTTTTTGAACCTCAGTTTCCCTCATCTGTATAATGGGGAGATACTGTGGCTGCCATGAGAATTAAGAGAGTATGTAAAGCCAGCTAGCGCCCAGCACACTGTAAATAACCAATAAATAGTTGCTGTTACCATTAGTTGGGCTTCAACTGCAAGCTCTCTGCTCAGATCCCTCTTCTCAGGACTTTAGTCTCATTAACTGGGAGAGATGGGGGCTGAGGGACCTGCAGGGCCAGCCCTGGATACAGATCCCTGGTGACATCAGTCGGTTCCAAGCTGGACACAGCTGTGGGCTCCCCCGAGCACAGTGGCTGGGGGTCAGTCCTGAAGTTCCTCATTTAACCACCACAGGCTGGAAGGATGCCCAGACATCAGTTGAAACGGAGGCCCAGGAGGTGATGGTTTGCACAGGATCATGGTTCTGAGCTGCAGTACAGGGACTGGTTGGTGGAGGCCCTCCCCAGTCTGAGACCAGCACAGGTCAGCTGAAGGCTTAACTCACACCACATTTGCTGACCTTTTGGAGGCTTGTCGGTGCATGTGGGGGACGCAGCTTGACTCCTTGGAGGGTCAAGGACTGGGCAGGCATACAGCCTCTCAGGGGCCCCCTAGGCCAACTCCTAACCTCTACAACATCCCTGCTCCAGAGTCACCTTCTTCCTATTGTCACCCAAACACTTCCAACCTGAACATAGACCCCAGTCTTCTCAGGGGCCTGGGAGGAGTGGCAAGCAGCTCAAAAAGGTGACACGGGGCAGAGGAGGGGCTTGCTAAAGAACTCGCTGTGTTTCTGGGGATGTCTCAAGGAAGGAGAACAGCTGAATGACCTCCCTGCACCCATTCTTCACAACAACCTGCGTTTCTGCTAATAAGGTAAGGGAGCTGAGGCTCAGAGAGGTGAGGAGACTTGCTCAAGGTCATCCAGCTAGTAAAGAGTGTTGCTGAGATTTGAAGTCAGGTTTCCCTGACAGACAGCAAACGCTGGTTGTCTGGAAGCAGGAAAGAAGGGCGTCTGGCCAAGCTGGGCTGCAGTTCCCTGCGTCCTGTCCTCTCTGGATCTTTGCCACCTGACAGAGCCCCCGAGGACACAGGAAAGGCAGGGATACTCCGTCCATTTTACAGCTGGGACAGCCAAGGCACCCAGAATCATTCTCCAGCCCTGGACTATACAGTAAGCTGTGCAGGGCAGAGGATGCAGGTTCAGACAGGATACATGTGGATAAAAACCTAAAATACCTCCAGTAGGGAGACTGGAGAAGGCAATGGCAATCCACTCTGGTACTCTTCCTTGGAGAATCCCATGGACAGAGGAGCCTGGTAGGCTACAGTCCACGGGGTCACTAAGACTCGGACACGATTGAGCAACTTCACTTACGCTTTTCAATTTCATGCATTGGAGAAGGAAATGGCAACCCACTCCAGTGTTCTTGCCTGGAGAATCCCAGGGACGGAGGAGCCTGTTGGGTGCCGTCTATAGGGTCACACAGAGTCGGACATGACTGACGTGACTTAGCAATAGCAGCAGCAGTAGGGAGACTAGAGCGGAGATGGAATTCCAGGGCAGGGTCCAGGACCCCATTGGGAGTCCANACAAGTGTTTTTGCCTGGAGAATCCCAGGGACGGAGGAGCCTGTTGGGTGCCGTCTATAGGGTCACACAGAGTCGGACACGACTGACGTGACTTAGCAATAGCAGCAGCAGTAGGGAGACTAGAGCGGAGATGGAATTCCAGGGCAGGGTCCAGGACCCCATTGGGAGTCCAGACTCACAGGTCAAATCAGCAGAGCCTCTGGTTCAGCCAGGCTTGTCTGAACATGCCCCTCCCCTGCCTTCTGGAATCTTCCCCCAGTCACCCTGAGGCATGGGATCTCTCCAGAAACATGAACCCCAGACAGGTGAGTGGAGGCAGACCTTTTTCCCCAAGCTCCTCTGAGTGAAGCTTCCTGTCTTGTTCCTAAAGGGAACTTGTGGGACCCCAGCAGGATGATTCCCACACAATCCCCAGCTCAATTTGCAGGATCAGCTTTCTCCTTCCCACCCCTGCATGAAGCCCTGCAAAAGGCCCTTTGTGCGAGGGCCACGGTGAAATGACGATCTGAGGGAGAGCGGCACAAAGGAGAGATGAGCCCATCAACCTGAGAAAGGGTCAATAATTCATAAGCCTGAGAAACAGCAGGGAGGTAAAACTCTAAGATTCATTAAAATGCCCCGAAGTCCCCAGGCACGGAAGCGTCGTTGAGAAATGGCTTGTCCTAGGAGGAGAGCTCACCCTGGGAGAAAAGAAAGGGCTCAGCTGACGCCAAGAGAGGGGCTCATTATGCTTTCTTTCTGGCTGCGTTTCTGGGCTGGAAAATGTGCGGCACAGGAGAGGGATAATGAAGGGGCTGAAATTTCAGACGCTCCCAGCGAGCTGTGAGATGGGGATTTAGAACAAAGCGCTGCCTGTCAGCGCCCAGTTTCTCCCTCCCGCTCCACAGAGTCTTATACCAGCTTCTGGGCCCCCTGAAGCCCCTGGCTTGGCAGCCCAGACTAGGGTGCTGATAACAAACACGCTGGAAGCTCTGAGAAGGGCGTGGGAGGGCCTCTTTTAGCTGGACGTACGAAAACACAGCTCTGGGCTCTGGCAGCAGCGAGACCTGAAGGTCTTCCCGTCTCTGCTCGGACACTGAGGTGTGGAGACCCCAAGGGAGGGACCCTGGGGTGCTGAAGAGAAATCCCTGGGCTTGGCAATAAGGAGACCCAGGTTCAAATCCTGGCTCTGCCACTTAATGGCTGTGTGATTCTAATCAAGTCCCCGATCTTTTACCAACTCTGTAAAATGGGGATGATCCAGCCGAGGCATATAAAAAGAACTGGTTGTCAGCATGTTATCTGGCACATTACAGGCGCTTATTAAATCTCCCTCTCTGCATGTTTAACAAGCACACAGCATTTACTGGTATAGAAAGAATGGATAAACAAGATTCTGCTGTATAGCACAGGGAACTATATTCAACATCCAGTGATAAGCCGTAATGGAAAAGAATATGAAAAAGAATGTATAACGTTTATAACTGAGTCACTTTGCTGTACAGCAGTAATTAGTACAGCACTGTAAATCAACTAAACTTCAATAAAAAATCCATTTAGAAAAAAATAATACATTCATACGTTTCAAAAGCCAAACAATCTAAAAGGTGTAGCTGTAAAAAACTCACTCTCACTTTATTCCCTATCCACTCCAGTTTCTCTTCCAAGTAACGGCCTTTCATTGGTGTGTGTGTGTGTGTGTGTGTGTGTGTGTTCCTGCACGCAAATACAAATAGAAGTCACACATATTCTAGAAGCATAAAATACATGCACATAGCATTTATGTGCCAAGTACTGATACAAGTACTTTGTAATATGAATTCATTTATTCGGTCAGAACAACCTGATGAGGTAGGCTGTTCGTCATCCCATTTTACAGATGAGGAAACTGAGGCAGTAATTTCACCAAAGGCATCCAGCTAATGGATAGCAAAACCAGGATACTCTGGCTCCAGAGTCTATACTTGAAGCACTGCACTATGCCAGGATTTCCTTTTCCCTTCCAGGGAGAAGGCTATGTATGCAGAACTTCAGGTGTCAGGGCATAACTATGCTCTTCCTTCAGACATAAGGGAGGTGGGTGCAGAGCAGCAGGAGCAGCATGGGCAGCAGCAGCTGGGAGCCAGGTTCTCCGCTCCCCTCAAGAAAACAAGCAACACACTGTTAGATATAAAGTGGATAATAATAATAGCGTATAGCACAGGGCATGCTACTCAACACTCTGTAATGGTCTATATGGGAAAGGAATCTGAGAAAGGGTGGATATGTCTATATGTATAACCGATTCACTTTCCTCTACACCTGAAACTAACACAACGTTGTAAATCAACTATACTCCAATAAAAATTAAAAATGGAAAACAGACAAGTGCCTGCAGCCAGATTTCTATGGGCCTGAGGACAATCTGTCAGGATACAGAGGCCTTTTCCTCTCCCAAAGGCTCAGAAGGGTGAGGTGACCACGTTACAGCACACAGCCTAGTGTGGGGAGACAGGAAGCCTGAGGCCTGGTGCCCACGACCCCTGGGCCCTGCTCACTCACCTGGAGCCCGACGCTATCGGCCTGGCCACCTTTGATGAGGTGGGAGATGAAGAGTCCACAGCCAAACTCGAGGCCGCCACGCACGCTGAGGCCGAGGCCTTCGGGGTGCAGCCGGTCCAGACGTACCTCCTTCAGCTTCCTGCCATGGGAGGAGGGGCCGGTGACAGCCCAGCTCTGGTCCAATGGCCAGCACTGCCCCATCCACTTGTCAGTGACCCTGTCCATCCCAGGCTAACCTCTCCCACCCCTGCCTCCAGCCTGCAGCTCCCTCTGTTCCACACCTGGAGCGCCGGGGGGTCAGCTGGTCGTACTCCACCTGGTGTTTCAGTGGGATCAGAGGCCTGATGGCATCGAACAGGGGCAGACGGCTGGGCTCGTTGATGACCAGCTTCAGGTCCCCCACAAGCACGGCCACATCCATGGTCCTGCAGTGACACGGGGGCCCTGGAGCCTCATCCATAGCCATAGCCTCTGAGACTCAAGGATTCCCAAAGGAAGCAGTCCTGGGTTGGGTCCCCAGCCCTGGGCCCAGACCTTGGGTGGATAAAACCTTAGAGCCCCTAACCCTGGGCCAGGTGCCTCAGAAGAGTTTGTTCTCCCATCTAAGTATCCCAAGGAAACCGTCCAGGTAGGGGTTGCTAAGCCATCAGGCAGATGAAATCAAGCCAGGATTCTCACTCATCTCTGCCTAGTTCCAAAGCCCAGGGTCCTTCCAGACAGGAAACGTCTGTGAGGTGGTGGCCAGCCCTCTCATACCCCTGCTTCTCACCTCCAAGCTGCAGCTGTGCTCTGTAAACCCTGAAATCACAGTATATCACACGAGCCTCTACCTCATACCATTCAGACCCTCAGCGTCTAGGACCGACACTTTTCTGGCTACCAGCTGACTTGCTTATTCTCAGTCCATCACCTACTTTTAAAAATATAAGTTGCTCCTTTCTCAAAACCCTTTGACGGTTCCCCACTGCCCAAAGGATGCAGTCCAGCCTCTTTGGCAGGTTCAGGGTCTCCATGACCTGTCTCTGTGGACCTGCCTGGGCTGTGTAAATATTTGCTGACACAAGTGAATGGTGTGTCTATCTGATTCCCAGGAACACTGAGCATTGGCCTCCCTGAGCCCCGCCAGGATTCAAGAGGGAAGTCGTCCTGTCTCAGAATGACCCATCCCAGGGCTTCCTGAAGATAGAGGCACCCAGGCTGGTCCACGGAACCCTGCACACTTACTGGTGGTACATCCGCAGCACATCATAGAGATAGTCCTTTTCTGCATCATTTTCAATCAGAAAATCCACCTGGAAAACCCCAAGGCAGAATTACATCTCCAGGCCCAGCACCCCCACAGCAGATCCCGGGATAGGGAGGTCACTGACAGTGGCGGCAGGGGGTGACCCTCCTCCGCATCTCTTCAGGGTTGTGAGAAGAGGAGGGAAGCCAGAGGCCAGGCTGGCACCTGACTGCAACACATCAGAAGTGCAGACCACCCTGACGTGGCCACAGGAGTCCCTCTGCCTCGCGTCTGGATGTGGTCAGGCTGAGCCTCGTCCCCAGGGCGGTGATGCACAGAGCGATGCATACGCGCATCATACTTGTGAACCCCTCGTGACGGTGATGCTCCCCCACGGCAGCTGTACTGCCGATCACCTCCATGGCTACGTCACCTGTGTCCAGGCTGGCAACTCGAGTGTCAGCTCCCCGGTCTGGAGTGACAGCTCCACTGTCTTACCTGATGGTGGCTGTAGTGCCGGATGACTGTTTTCAGAAAGGATTTAGGCCACGCACTCAGATAGCACATCCCCCACCCCCCGCTGGAGCCCCCTGGCACTGAATTCTCCCTCGTCCAGTCCTGGCCTAAGCTGGGTCGGCCCTGACTTCTGGTCACACTTTCCCCTTCCCACGTCCCTGTGTGCCTCCCTTGCCACTGGAGGGGGAGAATCAGGTTACATTTTTTCAGCTTCCCTGACGTCAATGGCTGGGAGCCCAGGGTCAGGGTCAAGAGCAGGAGCCCCGGATTCCACTCCCTGGGACAGCTCAGTGTGTATCTCTGCACTATGTCCTGAGCTCTCTCTTCAGCCCAGGACGAGTGAGAGGACATGGTGGGGGCTTGAGGGGTCCTTGGATCCCTCCCTTCTCCAGGCCCAGCAGCATGGTCCAGGGCCTCAGCCTACATAAGAGAGAAGATGCTGCTGGAAGCTCCAAGCTCCCACCAGATTGGTCCTCAGAGGAAAGTCGGAGCACCTTTGCCTTTTCTGTGGGTATCTTAAGGATTCTGGGAAGTTGGGGGGAAATCTGTCTGTCCCAACTCAGAGAGGACATACGAGCCCCAGCCCTTGGGATTTCTGGCCTGAGCAGATGGGTACAGAATGCAGACTTCTGGTCTTCACCTAGCAGTACCTTCTTCCCTCTTAGAATCAAGCTGAACATTTGATTAGAGATGAGAATAAGCTAGGAGGCTTGCCCTGCACTGACTCACAGTTGGGCTTCAGAAATTTATCCTACCCGCTCCAACGAGGGCATTCCTACTTCCTTCTGCTTCGGGGCCCCTTTCCTCCAGGCCAGTAGAAGATGGGGGACAGAAGCACGTGCTAGAGTGGGCAGCACTGAATCTCAGGTGTAGCCTTGGCTTTTCCACACACCACAGAAGTGGGCACCTCGAAAAGCCCACATCTGTGAGGACGGAGTCTGGACTCTCTCCACACTCTGCCTGGGCTTGCGTGAGAGGGGTGGGGAGCCACACCGAGACAGACCTGGACTGCCCACATGTGGCTGTGGTGCAGGAGTCTGAGCATAGAAAAATTCTCTAGGATCAGGTTCAGAAATATTTAAATAAATTGGATCATATCACTTTCATGCTTAATAGCTTCTCATTGTACTTAATACAAAATTCAAGAACTTCCCTGGTGGTCTGGTGATTAAAATTCCAGGTTCCCAGTACAGGGGCCCTGGTTCAATCCCTGATCAGGAAACTAGATCCTGCATGGCACAACTAAGACGCGGTGCAGCCAAATTCCTTACCTTTTCAAGGCCCAACTTTAGCTCCTGCCATTCTTCCTAGCTACACAAGCCTCTTTTTCAGTGTTTCTCACAGGCTACACTAGCCTCAGGGCCATCACATATGCTGTTCCCTCTGCCTGGATGGTTTCCCTCCTTCCCTGCATGGCTGGCCTCTGCCCCAGGGAGGTCTTCCTGCTCACCAACCTAAACAGAACCCACTCCATCACCCCAAAGATGCTTCAATTCCTTCATTACAACAGTCACAATTTGCAATTATTTAGAGGCTTGCTTTTTTGTGAACTGGTTTGTTTCCTTCATCAGACAGAAAAACCCCACAAAGGAAAAATGAAGTCTGTTTTTTCTAAGTCTCTCAAGCCTAATGCATAGAATGTGGTCAGTAAAGAAGTATCAGAGGGGTTTCTCCATCCCCCTGCCTCCTGGTCCATGCACAGTCACATGGGAGGAAGGGAATCATGGGAGCAGAGGGGAAGGGAAATAACATTTGCATCATGGGATGGCATCAGGAGCTTCTCTGGGCTTTATTCCACTTGTTTCTCTCACCCACCCTACAAGGCCAATTTTGCAGATGAGGAAACTGAAGACCAGAGAGGTTACAACATGTCACACAAGGTCCCACAGCTAATCAGAGACAGAGCTAACATTTGAACCTCAGTCTATCTGATTCTGGGGCTTCTCCAGTGGCTCAGTGGTCAAGAATCTGTCTGCAAGGAAGGAGACACAGGAGACATGGGTTCGATCCCTGAGTCAGAAAGATCCCCTGGAGTAGGGCATGGCAACCCACTTCAGTATTCTTGCCTGGAGAATCCCATGGACAGAGAAACCTGGCGGGCTTCAGTCCATGGGGTCGCAAAGAGTCGGAGTCACTGAAGTGACTGAGCATGCACGCATGCTATCTGATTCCAAAGCCTATGTTCTCCCTGCTACACCACTGCCTGTATGAGTCAGGACTTTCAGGGAAAACACTTCAGGGCCTCTTCAGGCCAAAATTTCAAAACTTTTGTTCTCAAGCCGGTTCCCCTTATCTCAAATCCCCATCTCTCTCCTTTACACTCTTAAGAAATCCCTTTGGGTTTGGTCTATAACAAGCAAGAAAATACCTCTTGTGGATGACTCCTGGAACTGCGGATGTCCTGCTTTTTATGAAAGCATAAAAAGCCTATCTGCTCTGATTGCAGTGAGGAGAGCCCAACCAAAGGGCTTCTAGCTCAGTTCCAGCCATGGGTGGTGACATAAGACAAAGTAGAGGAGAGGGAAATCTCTTTTTGATTGAGGCCTTATGACTGAAGCTCTCTGCAACCCCTCCTTGCAGAAACACCTCCTGCTGCATCATTAAATGTAAGAAGTGAGGCACTGTCCTCGGCAGACAGCATTTATGTACTGAGTGGAAAGTAGAAACGGAAGACAAAGGCAATTTCCAATATTAGAGTCTAAGGTTCTGCTTTTCTGCATCCCAAGCACAGATCACCTGGAGATGCTCTTCGAGGAAAGAGCCTATTTCTGGGGGTCCCAGGCTCCTGGTCCTTGTGGGCAGCCCTCCAATGCTGACCCCTACATCCAGAGGTCCCCACCCAGAAATTACATCCTATCAGTCTCCTTCTGAGGCAGCCTGCAAAGTTCAGCTTTTTAGCTCCATTCATTCTCAGAGCCTAGGTCATTTCAACCCTGACTTTCAATTCTGCCCTTTCCTATCCCTCCAGGGTCATCTCTATCACCTCCCAAGCGTGACTCAGGCTGCAGCCAAACAGACCTTCCCCTAACACACTGGAACCGCTTCAACCTCATTCAGAATTGTCCCATCTATCCCCAGCAATTCAACTTGTCCATTTAAAAAATTATCCATTTACCATAATATCTGGGAAATCATATCTGGCTTATGTAGAATATTCTTTAAACACCAATGTAAGGGATAAATAAAAATGGTGGGAGTCTCGTGACCTTGACCATTCCCCACCCAGGAATGTCTCCAAAAAGACTCAGAGATAACAGCATCACTTTGTTCTCTGACCACACCTGAGTGAAAACACACACGCCAAGAAAGACAGCTGAGAAGGATGGAAGCCTGAACGTGCAGAAACATCACCACTGTAATTCAAATTTTGCTTGTAAGTATTTAAAAAACTTATATGATGTCTCTTCTTCCTGGAATCTAGGTTCAAGCAAACTCCCCAGGAGAGTCTCCCCCATACCAGTCCAAGGGGCAGCTTCAGGGATCCTGTTCCTGAATGGGATGTGTGTCAGAATGGCTATGTACCATTCTCCCAAAAGCTTGTGCTCAGCTACCTGTAACACACCTGGTACACAGTAGGTCTTAAAGTACCATGCCATGCAAACAGGCGCTCAGTGCTCAGTGGTGTCTGCTGAATGATGAATGAACTCCAGCGGCCTTAGTCCAGAGCCTTCCTTCTATCCTCTCCGCCAGTCCGGAGTCACCTTCCCATCACTTCTGAGTACACAGACTCCTGGATCTGTCTCCTCTTAGTTCAGTTCCAGTCTCAGACCCACACAAGATGACCTGCCCTCCCTCTTCCCACTGACCTCTGTTTTCCTTTAAGGGGAGTCCAAGACCCCTCCTCTAGAGTCTTTCCTGACCATGCCCAGCCCAGAGCCTCCTTACCAGCCTCCCAGCCTGAGGCCCTTGACTGGCTCCCTCATTTGGGCCAGACTCTGCTCACAGACAGGCCACCACGTCTGAAGTTCTTTACTTGTATTGTTTTTAACAACCCTCTGAGGTGGATGGATATTACCCTCATTGACAGATGAGGAAATCAAGGCTCAGAAGTAGTAGAGATGAGATGACTGCTCCTCCAAAACCCTTGCTTTTTTCCAAACTACCACATGGTATCCACTTACCAGGTAGAACCTCCTTATTTGCATTTGTCTAATACACATTAATTGAGCACCTACTGTGTGCAAGATACCATGTCTTCTTTCTCTAACTAGATATAAAAAGCCTTTCTCTTTCTTGGATCCCTCTTGATGATGGACACAGAAGCCCTAAGGAGACCACCATGTACGAGTAACTGTGTGGGGGTCTCTTTATCACATCAGTACCATATGGCCACTCATCCTGTGCCCACTCATCTTGTGTCTGGTCCCCTCTGTCCAGCATGGGCCTTCTCTGGCCCATGTTCAGCTGGTTCAGTGCTATCGGCCTGCATGGTAAGGGATATCTACCTCCTCACAAGGTGCAAGCCCTTGTCTAGGGCACTGGAAGTAGACTCTGGGTTTGGCCTCGGGTGTCTCCAACTTCACCTCCTTGCCTTCCTCCATATGGACTGCCCTTTCAGATTGGCCTCACAGGGGAAGCACACAACCTTCCGCTCATGAAAATTCATGTATGCACTCAGCCAAAGACGGAGAAAGAGAGAAAGAAGCAGATTAAATAATGCATATTGTTCCACTGGGTGACATTTGCCCTCCTAGGGCTGTGTTGGGATTAAATGAGTGAATATCTGGAAAGTGCTTAAGACAGTGCCCAGGGCTCCGAAACTTCAAGGGCTCTAAAATGTGTGCTGCATCGCTTCCCTTTTGCCTCCTGACCCACAGCCCAGCCTCCTCCACCTAGAGGAGGGTCCCAGGAAGCTTTGCTGGGCTCCCTGCCCTCTACTTCCTTCTGGGTTCAGCCAAGGAGGGCGGTAAGACACCTGGGGAGAAAGGGAGTGGGGTTCTGATTCCGCGGCTCTCTCCGTGCCAGACCACCACGAGGCAGGTGCCCCACCTGAGGCTGCAGCGTCTGACTGGGCGTCTCTCTGCAGCCACTCTCTCCTTTGTTCTGGAAGCCCCTTCCCTTGCCCCTTGGGGAGCCCCTGGCCTCCAGCTGCTGCTGCTCCCAGGCTGTGTCACCACGCCTTGGCAGCTCAGCCATCCCCGCCCTCTCCTGTAAGCAGTCCCTTCATAAAGTCTCCCATTTGAGTGAGCCACCTGCTCCCTGCTGAAGCCCTGGCTGGTGTGAAATCTTAGCTATAAGCACTGGTGGTACCAGCAGTCTTTCTTCTCTGTGAGCTCTTCCTCTACCTAGAAAAGTCACTCAGTCGTGTCTGACTGTTTGCGACCCCAAGGACTGTAGCCCACCAGGCTCCTCTGTCCGTAGAATTCTCCAGGCAAGAATACTGGATTGGGGAGCCATTTCCCTCCTTCAGGGGATCTTCCCGACCCAGGGATCAAACCTGGGTCTCCTGCATGGCAGGCAGATTCTTTACCATCTGAACCACCAGGGAAGCCCAAGCCTCCTCAAATGCCAGCTCCCCTTGGTCAAGCCTTTCCTCGGGCTCCCCTGTCAAAGCCTGCCCTGTCAGTCCCCCTGCACAGGAGGACACTTTGTCCCCACCACTGCCGTGGGACTCACCAAGCTGTGTGAGTTTCTTCACCTGCCTGTCTCCTCACTAATCCGTATGTGGTCCCAACACAGGCCTAGCGGAGGGAAGGCGGGCAGTGAGGCCACGCCCCCTTCCCCACGTGGGTCTGCACGTCTCCGTGCTTTCAGTTTCTTCCTTCGTAAAATGGGAATAAAAGTATCTCATAGGATTCCACCCTTTTGTGAGAGATTAAAAATGGCTTTTAAAAAAATTCTTCCTTGAGTGAATAGTTGTTACTTTGAACAGTGCCTGGAAAGTAGCAGGTTCTAAGTGGTTGTTAGTTAAACTAAGAATAAATAAACATTAGTTCCGTGTTCTCAGCAGCTGGCAGTGAGTGGACCTCCGCAAGTGTTGCTGGGATGTTGGGATCTAGTTCCACTCCCACCCAGGCCTGCACAGTGTGTATCCCGGACTTCAGCTCAGTCGCTCAGTCGTGTCGGACTCTTTGGACAGCAGCACGCCAGGACCCCATGGACTGCAGTGTGCCAGGCTTCCCTGTCCATCACCAACTCCCGGAGCTTACTCAAACTCATGTCCATCAAGTCAGTGATGCCATCCAACCATCTTGTCCTCTTTCATCCCCTTCTCCTCCCGCCTTCGGTCTTTCCCAGCATCAGGGCCTTTTCCAATGAGTCATTTCTTTCTATCAGGTGGCCAAAGTATTGGAGTTTCAGCTTCAGCATCAGTCCTTCCAATGAATATTCAGGACTGACTTCCTTTAGGATTGACTGGTTGGGTCTCCTTGCAGTCCAAGGAACTCTCAAGAATCTTCTCCAACAGCACAGTTCAAAAGCATCAATTCTTTGGTGCCCAGCTTTCTTTATAGTCCAACTGTCACATCCAAACATGACCACTGTGGGCATCCCAGAGAGCACTGGGTTTATTTGACTCATGTTTTATTACCCTTCGTCTTTTCAAGAGACTTGTGTCGTGTTTACTGGTTGGTAGCATTTGACCCAGTGCTGGGCTCAGCAGATCACACCCTCCTTCTGCTGGTTCTCTTGCCTTGCTTGAGATTCCTTCTCTTCTTCGTCTCTTCTACAGGTTGGGGTGCCCCAGACTATCCTGAGTCTTCTCTCCATCAGCACCGTCTCCCTAAGTGACTTCACCAGTCTCTGGGGTTTAAATACTATTTATACCATAACAATTCACTGAGGCTTATCCCCAGCACAGAACTTTTCCAATTTTCACACTGCTACCTCTGCTGATCTCAGTCGCTTTTGTACTTGGAGATCTAAAAGGTATTTCAAAGATAAAACATTCAAAATGGAACTCTTGGTTTCCACCACCTCCGGCTCTGTCTCCACCAACTTCCTCCTCCTCCCAACACGGTATCACCCTTGATACCTTTCTCTCCATACCTGCAACCATCCCATCAGCAAAGCCTATCAGATCTACCTTGAACATGTATCCTGGGTCTGGTACTCCATCTAGTCCACTGCAGGAGCCTCCTAAGGGAGGGTCCCGCTTCTCCCCTTTGCCCTCTCAGTCTGTTCTCTACCAGCAGTCAGAGCAATTCTCTTAGAATGTAAGTCAATCGTATCACTCCCCTGCTGGCTTCTTTCACTTAGAACAAAACCCCAAATCCTGAGTATGGCCCATTAGGACTCCACCACCCATCTGATCCATCTCCCACCACTCTTCATTCCGTAAGTCCTCTCAGAAACACCGTCCTACTTGCTGTTCCTAAAGAAGGCAACCAGATGCTTGCCTCAGGACCTTTGCATTTGCTGTTCCCTCTTCCTGGAATGTTCTTACCACCTGAGACACCAGGTGTTCTACCCAGTGACGTAGAAATCGGCTCATGAGGTAGAAATGACTGCATGCTGATATATCTGCATGACTCCTTCCCTCATTTCTTTTATATCTTTATGTCTTTGCTGAAATATCACTTTTCTCAGAGAGGTTTTCCTGACTATCCTATAAAAAGTACTATCTCGTCACTCTTTATCCCTTCACCTCACCCAGTTTATTTTTTTCATAGTGTTCATTACTACTTGGCATTTTATGACACTTCCATTGGTTTGCTTGTTAACTATCTGTCTTCCCTACTAGAATGTACTCTCTAAGAGGGCAGAGACTTTGTTTTGTTATTCAATGGTTAGAGTACTGCCTGGCATGTATCAGCAACTGAGTCAATATTTATTGTATGCATGCATGAATGAATGAAAGTTTAGCAAATCCCTAGAAGGCAGAGGCTCTTCCTGACCTTATTTATCCCCCAAACCCCCCAAGCCAGATGACTAGCTTTGGGCAGGGTACACTACAGATACCCATGAATATGTGATTGCTGAACAGTCAATAAATGCTTTTTGAGCAAATGAGTAACCAAGTTCCTGCAACCTGCGGGTGCAGTGTGCAAGAGCAGGTTTCTTTTGAAAAGCTGGTTCTTTTGGGGGGAAGCCTTAGTCTCTGATAACCTCCTCCCCTTGCCTTGGTGTCCTGGCTGAAGGCTGTCACCAGGAAAGGCATACAAGTGCTGCATGCCCCGCTCAATGGTCTGGAGACTGTTGGGTCATCCATTAGGATGCTCTGTAGGCATCAGTGGGGAATAGTGAGGCCATTTAACAAATGGTTGCTGCACAACCAGAGCAGCCAGTATTTGAACACCTATTTCATCCTCACCATCCTGTGAGGTGAGCACTACGAATTCCATCTCACAGTGAAGGAAACTAAAGCTCAGTGAGGTTAAGTGGCTTGCCCAAGGTCTCACTGCAGTGAGTGACAGAACTGAGATTTGAGCCGATTTCTACCTCATTGTGTAGAACAGCTGGTAACTCAGCTGGTGAAGAGTCTGCCTGCAGTGCAGGAGACCCAGGTTCCATCCCTGGGTGGGGAAGATCCCCTGGAGAAGGGAATGGCAAACCACTCCAGTATTCTTGACTGGAAAATCCCACAGACAGAGGAGCCTGGTGGGCTGCAGTCCACGGGGTTGCAAAGAGTCAGACACGACTGAGCAACTAACACCCACACTGACAACCTCATTGGAAAAGACCCTGATGCTGGGAAAGACTGAAGGCTAAAGGAGAAGGGGACAGCCAAGGATGAGACGTTGAGATAGCACGACTGACTCAACGGACATGAATTTGAGCAAACTCCAGGAGAGAGTGAAGGATAGAGGACCCTGGCGGGCTATAGTCCATGGAGTCGAAAAGAGTCGGACACGACTTAACGACCAAACAAGAACTACCTAACTCCAGACAACAGACAACAGTAGACGTTTACTGAGGCTTCACCGTAACAGGCTCTATTTAAGCTCTCTACACATGTGTAGGTCTCATCTATCTCTCACAATAAACTTACTAGTTAAGTATTACTGTGATCCTCATTAACCAAATTGGAGAATGGAGGCACAGAGAAGTTAACAACTTTCTCCAGGTCACACAGCTCTTTCTGTGACAACACACTACTTTAATGCTACCTCCAACGACTAAGGATTTATTAAGATTACAACTCATTCTCAAGGGGGTAAATTTGCTCTGAAACAATAAGGAAGGGGCATCTAGACAGCAATCAACAGCAAGGTCTCTCCTTGGCTGCTTCATCCTCTCTCCCCAGTTCCCAGATGATCTCCAACCTGGGAGGGGAAGGCTGCTGCGGCTTCCAAAGCAACAGGGCACAAAGTCCAGCCCCCGCCTTGCCCAGCATGCCCTGCCTGCACACTCAGGGCATTAATAGGTAATGACTCTTGTGATGAGGAAGAGCAGGGCAGTGGAAACACAGAGGCCTGGGGCCCTTTGGGGCCTAGGGGGCCTGGGGAAGAGAAATAGGGGCTAACCCAGGGGTTGAGTCAGACACTGGGGACCCCAGAAACAACTCTCTCAAAGAGGAAAAGAAAAGTACCTCATGAGGAGAAGACAAAAGAGGACCCGACATTACTTTCAACCCCGGGGCAGGAAAGTGAAATTCAAGCATGAGTCATCTTGGGGTAGGGGACGGGCAAGTGGGTTGCCTGAAATCTACACTCACCAAATGGCCCCAGCGGCTGAAATTTCTCCCCTCGGGTCCCTTTGCAACAGGATGCGCTGGTGAACACTGTCTCACACTCCCCTTGTTATTTCCCAGCCCCCAGACTCCTGCGTGAACTTCCGGTTATCTGTCATCTCTGGGATCCCAAGGCCTCATTTTTAGAAGACTCCGGCCAGCAGGAGCTGTCACCTTTGTGCCTGCACCAAACCTTGATTCCAACACTCAGCACCCAGGTATGGGTAGTTATTAGCATAGGGTCTGTCTCCCACCCACATGACCAGCAACTTGAAGGCACAGACTGGGTGCTCAAAACATGTTTCTTAAATGAACAACTGACCGTTGGTCCCTAGTCCCAGGCCACAACCCGTAGCCCCTGTGGCCTCCATACTGGCTGGCCCCTTGAGCTCCCCTGGGCCTCTCTGTGGTGAGAGAGGGGCCAAGCCCCCGGACCTTGTCTACCTGAGCTCTGCCTGCTCAGGCTTGGGAAGGGGGTTGGCTGGGTCTAAAGACACTGCCTCTCTGGGTGGGTCTCAAGGCTGAGTCACCCTTCCCTCAGGCAGGGCCTGTGGGTAGCTCCAGACACCGCTGGCTGCACCCTTGGGCTCTGAGGCATCCTCAGGCCTAGTGGGGAGGTCCGCTGGATCTCTTCAAAGGGTCCTCTCTGACCTCAGGGCCTCAGCAACTCCTGCACAGCTCTGGAAACAGTTCTGGGAAGCCTGGGTCAAGCCCAGTGGTCTCCAGCGATGGTCTCTGACAGTCCCGGGCCACCAATGAGGCCCCTCACTGGTGGAGAGCCTAAAGGGTCTGGCTGACTCCCACGGCCCCCTGGGCAGTCCCCCACCATTTCTCAGGTTCTGAGAAATGCCCTTAGGTGGGGAGTGGGCTGCCTGACATGCCTCCAACTCGAATCTCCAGGTCAGAAGACAGATGGAGGCATCCCTTGCCCTCCCTCCCAGTCCTCACCTCTCAGACACTATCCCAGAGCCTCTCCACACGCTCCAACACCCCAGAGCCGGGGGCGCTAGGAGGGAGCGGGGCAGGGGGGTGGGCGTTGCCCACTATGAGGCATCTCAGAGAAATATCCCACCTCAAGTCAAGATCGGAAGGAATCCTAACCCCCCACCCCCACCCCCGCAGCGTATTAAGAAAAAGGACACTTTCAGCAAGTCCCAATGCTCCTCCCTCATTTTACTGGGGATTCCTGCTGGCAACCAAAGGACCCTCAGGGGCCCAGCCCACCCAGAGCACCAGCACCGGCTGGCAAAGGGAGGGGTGGTGCCGTGGGCATCCACCGCCCACCCACTCCGCCTCCGGACGCCGCGGGGGCGCTGGAGGGGCTGCGAGTGGCTCTGACCTTGTGCCGGAATTCTCGGGCCACCTTCCGATCCATGGCTGCGTTGGATCGCGTCGCTTGCTACACAGTTCCGCTCCTTCGGGTGCCGGCGGCTGGGTGACGGGCTGCCCCCGCCCGCAGAGGCGGCGACGTGACAGGCGGAGCCTGGGAAGAAGAGGGTGGGACCTGGGGCGGACGGGGCGGGGCGGCGGGAGGCACCTGTCCTGAATCTCGCCGTCTCTCACTGAAGCCTGAGAGCCTCTGGCCAGGAGGGCCGTGGTGGCGGCATGGTGTCTATGGTGGCGGCAGCGATGGCTGGACCTGTGACTGGCCCTGCCCTTGGAGTGGTTCCCAAACACACGCGGTTAACGGAAAGGATCTCAGGAAGCTGTCTGTCACCCCTTGCCAAGCATCTCACCTTCAGTGTACATTCTACAGTAGTCGCTTCCCTGGACTTCTCCAACTTGGAAGAAACCTGTTTGTGAACTCCTTGGGGCTGGGTCTTACTGTAGCCCACAGGAACCTGGACAGTGGGTAGGAGGGCCCCTTCTCCACTGACTTCCTCTCCACAGTTCCCTAGCTCCCCTCCACTCACTCACACACACACACACACACACACACACACACACGCAAACGCACAAGCATGGAAGGGCCTGGAAATGACATCCTGATTTACAGCCGACCTTTACCCGGGGATGAGGCCCCGTCTGGTTCATTAGAATCAATTCAAATAAGATCTGAGGTAGGAGATAGGCTCCAGGTTGGACATTTACAACCAGCCAGCCTGCCTCCTCTTTGCATTTCCTGAGGCAAGAGATAGGTGGGCTGCAGTTGAGGAACGGACCACTAGCTCCCTGTTGCTCTTACAAACGGAAGCAACAACAGAAACAGGGTAAATAGAAAGTCTTTGTCTCCTGTAAACATCTCAAGGGAATAAGGCAAAAGTCCAGTCTGAGTAGAGGATACAGGAGACACTACACATGTGCAGAAAGGCTCCTTGGAGTTAAAAGTCAGGGGATAACTCCAGGCCATATGAGTCTTGCTCCTCCCAGAAGCCTTCACTTCGAGATCCATCTTGGCTGATGGGGTGTGTGCACACCCCAGGGGAGGGTCCCAGGGCAAGCCAGGTATGGAAAAAGAAATCAGACAATTGGCCTGAAAGAAGACAAAGGCCCGGAAATACTGACCTATATAAATGATTTAACTTCCTCTTTACTGTGCTCCTCCTCATTAGGGAGACGCCCACACCCTTTCTCTCTGGGTGTGCATCTCAGCCTTGCTTCAATCTCAACTAAACAAACTGTTTCTCTATGCGCTCTCCCACTTGTTGTTGTGCTATGTCTCTAAGACAAACTTTGTACCTGCATTGACAGTTTCTGCCTCCATGATAAATGCACTTTTCACTGGGGGCAAAGATCCAGGGAAAACTAGCTTCTAGCCTCTAGCCCTTGCTGGTTTGGTGGCTAGGATTCCTGGTTTTCATCCAGGCTACCCAGATTCAATTCCTGGGCAGGGAATGAAGCTCTGTTTCAGGCCACCAATCTGTGCTGCCCCACCCAGATCAGGTCTAGTGCTGGGGTGCAAAGATAGTGATGCACCATGCCTGAGACAGACTGAGAGCACAGAGCGGGTGAGGGTGATAAAGACAGTTGTGAATGGAAAGAGTGGGCACCTTCAATTACGAATTTGTTTACTTGTTTCTGCATTCCACCCAGGGCGAGAGCCTGCCCTGTTTGCACCATGTCAAAGGGGAGGGGACAGGAGATGGACTGCAGGCCAAATCAGCAAATTACTGTAATTTCAGAGGTACCTAGAGACCCCGTCCTTTGCAGCCCACCCACAATAGCTGAAGTTTTGCCAGCAGACTGTTTTTATTTGTCTAAATTATGACCTAATTTGAGATGTAAATCCTTTCTGGAAAAGAACCTTAAAATACCATCCATATTCTCCCTTTAGTATTAATTAGTTATGTCAGAGATAAAAGACTTGTGGGATTTTCAGAGGTCTAGGAAACGTGCACAAAATAAATTCCCCTCCAACTGACTTTTTTGACTTTCTGCATTTCATAACTATATCATATGGCTGTTTATTTCATGTATAGATTTCAGGCAGAACAGCAAATGCCCTTATGAGGGTGAATGACATCCATTGACACCCCAATTCTTCTTTTACCTGAACACTGCCCACACAGATGCTCTTCTTTAAATGCCTCCCTCTTGGTTTTAGGGACAAAACTGAGTCCTGGTTCTCCTTTCCCAATGATACCAGGCCCAAGCTCATACTGCTTGCTGTACAACAGACCAATAAATTGAGAGATGACTTGTTGGGGCAAGGAACAGTGACTTTATTTGTAAAGCCAGCAGACCAAGAAGATAGTGGACTAGAGTTCCAAAAAACCATCTTCCCTGAGTTAGAATTCAGGCTTCTTTTATACTGAAAGAGGAAGCAGGCATCTTTTATACTAAAGGGGGAGGGAGTAGTTGGATGTTGCAAACTTCTTAACGCTGGAATCCTTTGTTCTTATAGCTGTTCACATAGCTGGGGTCTCAACGTTCCTGTAAGCATCAGACAAGACAAATGTCATTCTCTGTTCTGAAACTTTTATCTCTATATGAGTGGGAAAGTATTAGACCTGAAAATGGGTTATCCTGTATATTTCACACTATTGGCTACATTTTTGACTTAGTGCGAAAGCAACAGAATACAAAGGTTAAAGTAAAGGAAACTGATTCAATATGGGGTCAGATTTGTCCTTCCCTATTACACCATGAATGTTCCTTTTCAAGCTTTCTCTAAGACAATCTTGCTTTCACCCATTCCTTAACTGGTGTTCTTTAAAGTTCCATCCTTGGCTTTTTCCTCTTCATTGTCCCACCTAAGCCCATGGCTTCAAATACGCTGTGTGGAGATAGCTATCCATGCTTTATTTACCACTGTATCTCCAGAACAGTGTGTGGCGAGGAGTAGATGCTCAATAAACTTGTTGACAGGATGAATGAATAAAGGCATCCCAAATATACACCTCTCCCAGGGGCCTATGAGGGCTGACACTATCATCATCACCATCTACAAGGCCTGGTGTCTGGTTGGTGTTCTAACACTTAGTTGACCAAGTGAAAGATGCAAAGTTTTCCAAGGCTCTCAGGCCCACATTTCTACCATTCCAAAATTTTTCCTGGGCAGAGTGTATCTTATTCACAAAGCTAAAGTTGTTTTTGTCAAAGTCGGGCCTCAATGGGACCAATAATATCTCAGTGTAAGGTATTTCTGTTAGTCAACATATCCTGAACTGGGGCCTGAGCTACTGCTGGCACACAGAGGACTAAGGCATGATTCAACTCCTAGAGGTTGGATCCCTAGCTCAAAACTAGGGGTAGAGTGTGGTCTTGGGGACCCAAGAGGCTGTAGTGGGAAATGGTGTAAACACAGGCTAGGACTCTGCAGGCCTGAGCCATGGTTCTGCCACTGACCACTGAGTTGCGCCTCCTGGGACCTCTGTAAAAGGAGTGCATAGGAACAGACATACCAGCATCTTGGGTCTCCAAGAACCCAGTACGGGGCTTCTGGAACCCAGGTTCTTGAGCCAGGGATCTCTGAGGAGCAAGGGATGTTGGAAGCTGCACAAATGCCTGCCTCCTTGCTCCCCCAAGGGACTTAGCGCTGAGTGTGATCTGAATCCAACCTCCCTCGGGGAGGGGCAGCCACAGGCCAAGAAGAACAAAGGCGGCCACCCTCCACCCCCGTCAACACCCTTCAGGCTCCTAAATTATGGTAATAAGTTGGGCGGTCCTGTCTCTCCAGCTCGGGGCGGAGCCAAGTGCCTGGGAGGCGGAGCCAAGGGTATCCCCGGGCAAGAGAGCAAGAGGCCCGGCGGCTTCCAACCTTCGGAAGTGTGACTCTACCTTCGCCGGAGAGGCGCTCAGACTCGGTCCTGCGCTCAGGCTTCCCAGTCCCCGCGCGCCCCTATGGGGGCCCCGGCGCCAGTGTTCTGCCTGCTCCTAGCTTGCGTCTGGCTGCCCCGGGGTGAGCCGGCAGGGGAGTTTCTGCCACTGCAGTCTCTCGGTGAGAGGGATGTGGAGTAGGGGAGGCCCGGAACCTGGGAGAACGTTTAGAGGGACAGACCTGGGCCAGCTGGAGAGAGAGGAAAGAAAGAAGGTTTGAGGAAAGGCAGGGGGACAACCAGGGAGTGGGTCCAGGGAGCGGGACCGCAGAACGAAAGAAAGGCCAGCCGCAGTCGGGGGAATGGCTCTCAAACTGGGAAGAGATCCAAGGAGGGGGAACCAGAGAGAACTGGGGCACAGAGAGTAGGAAGGAGGAGGGAGACCCTTGTTGGAAAAGAGTCCCCAGGGAGGGGGAGAAAGGATTTGAGAAGGCTGCAGGGAGAGAGAATGGGGGTGATGCCAGGTATGAGAGAGGCTTCCCATAGGTGGGGAACGGGGTGAGAAGGGGTGGGAGGCATAACTTGAGTGGAGAGTAATCCCCCCACCCCCTAGCCGCAGCACCCACACCCCGGGGCAATGCAGAGCTGCATCCTGCGCCAGCCCAGGATCCCAGGTGAGTAGGCAAGAACTGGTAGCTACCCTGCTCACTGTTTCCATCTTCATTCCTGGCATGGGTGACCTCAGGGGTTAGCACAGGGGATGGGATGGGCCTGGCGGTGGTAGGGGGGCATGGCCCACTCCTCTCCCTTCACCCACGCCAGGCTTGTTTCTCACCTAGCCACAGCCTTCAGGAGGCAGTCCTTGCCATAGGGGATGCTACCACGGTGACGGGAGGCCAGGTAAGGGGAGGCCTGGGGAGGGGACGCCTCACTGGGCAGGGGCTTATTTCTGTCTGGTTTGAGGCTGTCTGGGAGCTTTGTAGGTGGCAGGAAGTATGTTTCTACAGTTATTCAAAAGGGGACCAACAAAATTCTTAGTATGTGTCTGAAAGAAGCAGGAGGGAGACCCTTGTTGGAAAAGAGTCCCCAGGGAGGGGGAGAAAGGATTTGAGAAGGCTGCAGGGAGAGAGAATGGGGGTGATGCCAGGTATGAGAGAGGCTTCCCAGCAGGTGGGGAATGGAGTGAGAAGGGGTGGGAGGCATTACTTGAGTGGAGAGTCATCCCCCAAAATATTATTTTTAATCCCGCCAAGTATGAATGCAAATTCATAGGCTATTTCTACTTCCACTTTCCTAATCTCTTGGGGCCCTATAGCCAGCTTTTGTTTATTTATAAATAGTGTTTTAGAGGAAGAGGGCACAGAGTCGCCATCGGGAGACAGCTGAGCTCTTTCCTTTCCTGGATAAAAGCGGGAAGATGAGGGCTTGGGAGAGTGGAGTTCTCTATTCCCTGCCTGGCCTAAACCCTGCCAGAGGCCCCTCTTCATCCCCTGAGCAGTGCCCCAGCAATGCTGCTTTGAGGGGAGAAACAAAACTGGGTCACCTGGTGGGGCCTGCAAGGAAGGGCTGGTTGAGAAGCAGAGCCATCCTCTAAGTCCTGACCATTCCCTGTTGCCCACCCTCCCCAGGTCCTCTGTGCTTTATTATTATTTTTAAATTTTTTTGATTGAAGGATGATTGCTTTACAGAATTTTGTGGGTTTCTGTCATACATCAGATTCTCTGTACTTTAGGAAGAGGTGGTGCTTTTCTCTATTTGCCAAACTTTGGTCGGTCTCTGGATCAAGTGTCTCAGGTTCCTTTTCTAGTCCTGGCTTGCGTCTGTCTCCTTTCTACAACCACAAACATGATACAAATACAGCCCACCCGATATCAGGTCCCCCAGAGAATCTTGAGCCTCAGTTCACACACTCTGGCCCTTGGGATCTGCTCTGGGGAGCTCCTTGTGCCAGCAGGATGGAAACATCTTTTATAATAGAAAACAGTGTGTCCCAAATACCTGCCCTTTTGAAATAGATATGAAGATCCCAAGGAAGGAGGAGGCATGCTTACTTTTGAATGTTTGGATTATGTGGGGGTTTTGTATCTTTTTTCCCATTTCTCCAGGCCCCAGATTGAACTGAAAGATAATGTCGTCATTCTTATTTAGTTTTTATTTTATTTTTAAAATGTTTTCATCATTCTTTTTATGGATGGGGATACTGAGGCAGGTGGATGGTTTGCCGGGCCCTCAGGGCACAGGCAGAGCAAGGTCTTCTAGCTAGCATGTTCTACCGCATCATAAATGCCCCCACTGGACTCCAGGGATCCCTGTATTTTAGCAGGGTAATGATCCTCCTACCCAAGCACTTCATTCACCTAGAGGGCTTCTTTACTTGCTGGATTCCAGGGTAGGCCTCCCCTTCTTTTCCTTTGGGAAGCATCCAGACCAGGCAACCTCAGTAGGTTTCTCACATTACTCCTCAGAACAAACAAGGGATTAGAATGGCCCTCCTTGAAGGCAACTGGAGTTGGAGGAGGCTGGGCAAGAATAAGGCTACTTAAAAAGTGAACCTGGGGATCCCTCAAAGGCTTCTGCCTGGAATGCCCTCTTAAGTAAGGGAAGGGGAGTTCTCAGACCAGTAGCTCACCACCCTTCATTTCTGTGCTGCCTCACTCTATAGAGCTCAGCCATTCTCCAGAGAATTGCTGGTGTAGACCAGAAGTCCATGAACTTGGATGGGGGAAAAGTGTGTTGTTATTTATGGAAACCTCAATGGAACTGAAATTTAGTCTTCCCTTTAATTACTGCTAGACATTACAGACCACAGAATATTAGCAGTGTCTGTGACTCTCACTAATAGAAATCACAGGTATTTTCCTATCCGCTTGCAATTGTCGCCGTCTCCAGCTCACATCTATGCTCACTGCTCCTGCATACTGGCAGTGGTGTGGCCTGTCGCTTGGTCCTGTGATTTAATGTATTAATAAAGAAGCACAAATATTACCATTACTCATTTTTATAAAATATTTGATCACTGCATTGCAATATGTTTGATTTCCTTTATAATCTTATGTTTTATTTTATGTATTTAGAAACATCTGTTGCAAGAAGGGGCCCATAATCGTCACTAGATTGTCAGAGGGATTCATGGCATAAAAATGATTAAGAACTCCCCATCTATACTGAAGATGAATCATTTGGAAAGGATTAAATTCTTCTCCAGAAATGGCCTCGATTCGTTGCAGCACAGGCCAGCCAGGAGGTGGAGAGATACAACCCACAGGAGGGACAAAGAGCTGGGGTTGGGCTCCAGGGACCAAGGGTTCTGAATACTTCTGTGTTTCTAGTCTTTTCTAGACGCTGGGGACTTAGCCCAGGGGTGAGGAGGTGACAGTGAGGGAGAAAATACATGAGACAAACACCCTCAGTGTGGTTCTGCCTTGTCAGCCCTGTGAGCAAGATCACGTGCACTTGTTCCCTGTACCTGGGCCAGGCTGGGCCCTGAGTCCCACAGGTTGTACAAATGAGAGGACTTAGGCCCTGAGAGTGAGGATCCTACTGTGCCAAGGGTCCCAGTCCTAGGTGACATTAGACCCTCAGGCTGGAGTTCTGAGAGGGACTGAACACAGTGAAATGATGTTTGGGAAAGTCCTGATTTCAGATGTTCATATCTCAAGAGACCATGGGATGGGTTTCTGGTCTGGAAAACAGGATCTCAGCGGGGCTTTGCCTTTGTCCTCGGATGTGTGGTATCGGGGAGAGTTCTGACTCGAACGAGTTCTGAGAAAGGCAGGTTGTGATCCATGAGGCATTTTTTTGTTGATAGAGCCCAAAAGGCTGAGTTGGGGTGGGGGATGTTCCCCTGCCCTGGATTGAGGGGCTGCCTTTGTTTCTCAGCTCTGCCCCGTATGATTTCTGTGGTGAGGAGGTGTTGTGTTTGTTCTCCAGACAAGAGGGTTTTGTGCTGGGCTGCGGAGCATACAAAGGTTTACTAGGGAGGGAGTCGGGGGAGGCTGGGGGACACGAGCATGGAGGGGAGGGGATTGTGTTCAGGCTACAGGCCTCCCCAGCCTGCCAGTGAGATGCCACTCGGGAGAGTGTAAAGCAGGCCTCACGCCACCTGAAAATCCTGCCTCCAGGCTTCTCAGAGTTGGGCTGGGTAACCGTGGCACCCAGCAGCAGAGGGCCTGCCTCCCTCCAGGTAGTGAACGGGAAGGGCTGTGACCTCCAGGAAGCCTGCCGTCCCTGAGGTCAGCCCTTGATTGAATTCTTTTCCATCTCCTCTCTGTGAAAGGAGGAAGCTGAAGTCCTGGACTCCTTGGCCATGTCTTCCTGGGAAAGGCGGCTCCATCGGGCCAAATGTGCCCCGTCTTGTAAGTGCCCCTCCTTCCCTGGGGCTCGTGGGAGGCCCTTGCCTGCAGACAGGCCCGTGAGGGAAGCCCGGGGCTTGTCTTGGGGCCTCCCGGGACCTCTTTTCCCTGCAGGGGTTCTCTTTCCACCGTCCCCAGCCCCAGCCCCAGCGTCCAGCTCTACTCTGCTTTCTCCTTCCTGCCTAAGGAGTGTCCTGTTCTCACGACCATGCCCCTGCGGCTGTCCCCCCTCACATGTCTGACTCCAGTGAGGCTGAGCTTCTTGTTTAGCGGTGGTTTTCCCCCTGGACATCACTCTGTGTCAATACCCTCTCTGTACTATTTTGTGGCCTCTCCCCTCACCTGGTCTCTGTCTGTGGTCCCTCCTCTCACATTATGGCTCCCTCCCTCGCCACACGCCACCCTGCTTTGTCCTCTCATCCTCGGCGGCCTTCCTTTCTACTACATTCCAAGTGCGAGGCCCCTCTGCTTCCCTTGGTTTACGCTATAGACTCTTCCTCTAAGCTTACGGAGTGATGAGGAAGAGCAGTTCATAAAAAGCTCTGGGCAGGCTCCTGCTCACCCCTCATGCTCCGTATTCACAGCTTTGATGCCTTGCCTGGTGGCCAAGAATTTTTAGCTTAGGAAACTGAAGGCCTAGGTGGGGCTGGCCTGGGGCCATTGATACATACCGAAGGTCAGTACTCAGACTTCACAGCCTTTAGGGAGAGGGTGGTGCAGCTGTCTGAGGCACCCTGCTCCTGCCCCGATCAAAGCCAGCTCCTGAGGAAAGTTGGGGCTCGCTGTGATGGGGATCTGAGTTCCATGTCGCTCTAGGAGGGCGGGGGCCTGGGGTCCCATCGTGATGGAGGTGCCACATCAGCGGATTCTGCCATTCTCAGCTTGATGGGGCAATGCCTTGCGTCCCTCTTGCAGACTTGTTCTCCTGCTTCAACGGGGGCGAATGTGTGCACCCAGCCTTCTGTGACTGCAGGCGCTTCAATGCTACCGGGCCGCGCTGCCAGATGGGTGAGTCTGGGCTCCATTCCACCTCTGGGAGGGGCCACAGGTTTAAGAAAATCCGTGGACCTGAGACTCAGGGGTCTGGGCTAGAGGGAGTGGGCCCGGAACCCACTAGCCTTGGGCTCAGTGTCCACGCTGCTGCACAGAGATGCTGTTTTTGTCCCTGGCTCAGTGTACAATGCCGGCCCCGAGAGAGACAGCATCTGCCGGGCGTGGGGACAGCATCACGTGGAGACGTTTGATGGCCTCTACTACTACCTGTCTGGGAAGGGCAGCTACACTCTGGTGGGGCGCCATGAACCCGAGGGGCAGGTCTTCTCAGTCCAGGTGAGCTGTTCACTGCCCCCTGCCTGTCTGGGAAGGTTCCTCTAGGCCCTGAAGGCTTGGCTGGCCTGAGCTCTGCTCGGCAGAGTTAGAGAGGCTGGCACTTTCCTTCACCCTCCCAGCTCCTGCCCAGGGCTTCTGCACCCGGAGGCCGCTGAAGGCTCCATGGTTCTCACTCATCCACTCACTTCTGGTTGCCCCTGGCCACTCATTCACTTAGTCTCTCATTCACCAAGTATTTATTAAGTGCATAGTTGTACTCTTTTCCTGGCATAAGGCCTGGTGCTGGCCCTGTGGACAACACCACAGATGTGGTCTCTGTCCTCACGTAACTTACAGTCTAATGGGAAAACAGACATCAAGTCAAATGAATCATTTCAAGTGCCACTGAGTGCAGTGGAGGAGAATGTCAAACGATTGGAAGAGCATGTGACGGAAACCTAACCTTGCCTATTGGGAAAGATGGTGATCAGGGAGGGCTTCTTGCTGCAGGAAGTGATATTTATGTTGATATTTGAAGAATGAATTAGAGCTAGACAAGTGAAGGGGTAGGGACAGACAGGAGAACACTCTAGGTCAAAGGAACATTGGATGCTATGGTGTGAACCTTAGATAAGAAAGAGCATGGTGCCACAGAGGAAATGGTAGAGGTCCTGAGTGACTCAGCTTAGGGTGACCTCTTCTAAGACTTTTTGCATGCCCTGACCTCCTGAGTGGGCTCAGAGGCTCCTTTCTGTGGAACCAGAGTTCCACACCATTACCCTATCATTGTGTTTCTCTTACAAAAATCTGTTTCTGGGTTGGTCTCCTCTTCAGATGTAAGTTTTCTAGGCAGGGACCGTGTCTTTTCCATTGCTGTTCCCAGTACCTGCATTAATGCTCAGTAAAAGCTTGTCTTGTGTATGAACACATGTGAGAGTCACAGTCTCAAGGTCAGACAGATTTGATTTTCACATTTACCCTGTGTGTCAAGTGGGCAGTCACCTGCAGGTAGTCTCTACCTGGAGAAGAGTCTAGCTGGGGAGGCTGCTCTGCTAGAGGGCACCTTGGCCAGTGTGGAGTTAGGCTGAGAGGTTGGGAGATGGGGGAGAGCACGGTGCTCAGTGTCGCCCCTCTGCCAGCTGGGTATGCCCCTTCTGTCTCAGGCATAGCCCTGCCAAGGAACTGTCTGGGGGCCAGGCCTTGGATGGACCGGGGACCCTGACCCTCTTCACCTCAGAGTCTCATGGGTATCACACATCATCACTGTATCATTTCATGGTGGCTCAGATGGTTTAAAAAAAAAAAATCCACCTGCAATGCACGAGACCCAGGTTTGAGTCCTAGGTTGGAAAGACCCCCTGGAGAAGGGAATGGCAACCCACTCCAGTATTCTTGCCTGGAGAATTCCATGGACAGAGGAACCTGGTGGGCTACGGTTCAGGGGGTCAAAAAGAGTTGGACATGAATGAGTGACTAACACACACATGTTATGATTATCTAGACCAGTGGGGTGCCACACATTCATGAGTTATGAAATGAATAAGTAATAAGTCATAACCAGCATGAAAAAAAAGACAAAAGAGAATATAAATAGAAAATATTGTAGGAATGCTTTGCACATTAATAGTGGTGAATATTATTTTGTAAAACTTTTTGTTTTATTTAATTTATATGTGTATATATTTCTCACTATGGGTCATGGTCGCAAAAGTTTGAAAAATATTTAAGCTATGGAATGGCTTTCACAGGTCCTACTTTTAGTTGAAATGGCTCCAGCCTGCCTAACCATGTTTAACAATAATCTAGTGGAAGGTTTGTTCACTCATGGGATGGGGATTTTCACATTTGGCAGAGGTACATTTTAGACTTTTCCCTGAGCTCTGCGAGCCCCTGCCTGCTTTCCTTGGGTCCTGTGGCTTTGGATGTGTAGGTTCTGTCTGAGTGGGGACAGAGGAGACGCGCATGCGTCAGGCAACACAGGAGTGATGTGGGGCGGGGGGGAGGGGACAGCTAAGCCGCCTCTCCCGGGGTGGTGGTAGGAGTGTGTGTTTATAGTGTGAGCATTGAGAGTGCCCTGTGATGTACCTATTTGAGATGTGTGTTCATTATGAGTATGAGATGGTGTGAGTGTGTAACTGGGCTTTCAATCTGATGGGATAAGCTGGGGTGGATAAACAAAAAAGTCCAGAAATAGGGAGACAGCACAGTTGGATTGGAATCCTGGCTGTGTGTGTGTTACCTGTGTCACTTCACCTCTCTGAGCACGAGCCACCTCCTCTTTGGTAAAGATAGCTCTGACCTCCCTGTGGAGAGATGACGGAGGACAGGTGCTTGGCATGCAGCGGGCAGGCCGTCCAGCATTAGCGGGAGCTCGACAGGGTGCCTCTGGGCCCGTAGCCGAAGCTGGGGGCCAGGCGAGTGGTAGGAGCTTGCACAGTGGCCTCTGAAATCCACCCCAGGTGCACAACGACCCGCAGTGCGGCTCCTTCCCCTACACCTGCTCCAGGTCCGTCAGCCTCTTCTTTGCGGGCGAGCAGGAGATCCAGCTGGCCGAGGAGGTCACCCGTGGAGGCGTGAGGTAACTCCAGCACCTTCCCTGAGCTCCCCTACTCCCTGGCATGGGTGGTGGGAGATGGCTGAGTATCTGCCCATCTTGAGTTGTTTTCTGGGGGCAAACAGAATCTCCACCACTATGGCAGAAACATACTGTCAGGTCAGCTGGGCTGACAGAAAGACGAGTCCCTCATGATTCTCTGGAACTCTCAGGCCCTGTGGGTTTCTAGACAATGCATTCTCAGGCAATAAGTGAAGTTTCCCAGAGAGCTGTATAGGCATTATTAACAGGTTTTTGCTTTCACAAGTTGAAGGAAATTTTCCTGAATGTCTCCTACATAGTTCAAGCCTCATCAGAGCAGACTTTGAGCACACTTTCACCCTTTGCTGATGGCATGGGGTCATTTGACTGTCACTTACCTTGTTGGGACCTCAAGGATGACTGAGGGACTATTTAAGGGGTGAAGTCCCAGCTTCCTACATCAAAAGGCCCCAGACTGTGGTCCTTTCGGAAATCTTTCTTGCATCTCTTCTTCACTGGCCTCTCCTTCCTTGGCTGTCCACCGCCACTTCATCTTGCTGTCAGGGGGGCCCTCCTGCCCTGACCCTTCTCCTCTTTCTCATTTCCTTCTTCAGACCTGGAAACCGGGTAACCAAGCTTTCTGGTGCTGAGTGTAGAATTGAGGATCCAAAGTGTTTCCCTGTGAATGAAGTCTTGGTAGATGGCTTTTTTGGTTCTGGCTTTGACTGGTTAAACATTCTTTTTGCTTTCCTCCTGATTTTCATCTGCGTTAATGTTGCTAAATTCCAGATTGGCTAAGAGAGTCTGTGCCAGTAAAACAGGGGAGGATATCAGGATTGCCGGAGCCCTGAACTCTTCCTTCATGTCTTGTTTGTCTTCTCTCTTGGCTTTTCCTTTTTCTCTTCCAATTCCTTGCTGGCTTCCCACCAAAAAATAGAAGCAAAGTGGATGTCTGTTTATACCAATACTCCTGTCCAGGGAAAGGAACTGGCAATTTCAGTTGCTCTAAGATTTACTCCTGCCAGGGAAATTGCAGTTTTATTTTCTAAGTATTATTTTCTTCTTAACTAACTGCTCTTTATTTATTGAAATACCATCAATAAAATATATGTTAATAATTTTTGTATAAAAAGTCACTACTATTAGTGCTCAAAATCCCGTGATTGTCCTCACTGTGATACCAGATAGCAAGGGAAATTGTAGTTTTGAAAAGCAACTTTTAAAACTCTGAAAACCAAGGAACTCTTTTCTAACTATGGAGTTCCCAAGCACCCAAGAAGTCAGGGGGAAGGAAAATAGGGACCTTAGACCCTGTGGTGTCGGTGGCCAGGGGGTGAGGCTGACCCTGTGCACGTGGTGGGCCCTGCGGGTAGAGGATGGTGGTCCCCTGGTGAAGGGCCTGGGCAGGTGGAGGTGATGTGGCTGCCCTGAAGCTCTGGGCTGTATCCTGCAGGCTCCAGCTGCCTCACGTGATGGGGAACCTGCGTCTACAACAGCTTGCTGGCTATGTCCTCGTGCGGCATCAGTCGGCCTTCACGCTTGCCTGGGATGGCACCTCAGCTGTTTACATTAAAATGAGTCCAGAGTTCCTAGGCTGGACACATGGGCTGTGTGGGAACAACAATGCCGACCCCCAGGATGACCTGGTGACCAGCTATGGTGAGGCGCAGGCCAGATGGCCTCCAAAGGGGTTTTGGTCAGGGTGGGGGATAGGCTGGGCTGGGAGGAATGGGAAGGGACTTGGCACAGAACCCTGGGGTCATGGTATAAAGACCTGGGGGAAGGTCAGAGGCCTCTTCCAAGTGTGTTTTAACCTGGTTTCCACATTTTCCTCTGGACCTCAGTTTCCTCATTTGTAAAATAGCTGTAATGAGAATTTCTACTTAGGTTGCATGAGGATCTAATGGACACTTTGCCAGGTGGTGCTGGCCCTGCAAGGTGCCTGGGGGATGGAGGGGCTGAGGGGACTGCAGGGTGCAGGGGCCAGAGGGAGCCAGGGAGATAAAGGCTCCAGCTGGAGAGGCAGGAAGTTAAAGTGAAGAGTTTAGACCAAATCATAGCAACTCTGGCCAGAGAGAAAGTGACACCGATGAGCAGCCACAGCACACTGAACACTTTATCCGTAGCGTCTCATGTAGTCCTTGCGATAAATTCACAAGGGGATGGTTTGCCCTATTCACACGTGGGAACCTCATGCTCAGAGAGGCATGGGAGCTTGTTCAGACTCACACGTTCATTCCCTCTCGATGGCATGGTGTTGCTTTTCTGAGTTTAGAGCAGCAGGGAGCCGCTCCCTGGAACCTTGAGGGTCTTGAGCATTCTTGACTATGCTTACCAAACAACTCTTTCAGGAGAATGGCTCTGTAGGGAAATGCAGACTGGGATGGTAGCTCAGGAGGCTGGTTTTTCAATGCCTTGCTTTTCTCTTGGCATCTCTTCAGCTGCACCTGCCTCCCCTCTGGCCCCCACCTGCGGTCATGCTTGTTCTGCCCTACAGGGAAGCTGACGGACGATGTGGCGGAGTTCGTGCACAGCTGGCAGCAGCAGGCCCCCAACCAGCCTCCAGGTCCCACGACCTCCTCCCTGCCCCGCCCCCCATGCCTGCAGCAGAGCCCGGGAACCATGCAGGTGTGGCTCCTGGGCCGACCCCCCTACTCCGGCCCCCTAACCCCAACCCTAGTGTCTGGCTTAGGTTGGTTTCCTGTCTACTTCTGGATAGTCACTGGCTGCAGGGGACCAAGGTTGTTGGTGTCCACACCCCTTCCGTCTCCTCTCCATCCTCCTCCTTCTCTCCCTCGGGCCCAATTTGGGGTGGTTCATGGGACTGGTGAAGTCAAAGGGCTGTGTGTGGCCCTGCCAGCCTCCAGCTCTGGCTCCTGGCCCACACCCCAGGGTGTGTATGACCGCTGTGAGGCACTGCTGCGACCCCCCTTTGACACCTGCCATGCCTACGTCAGCCCTCTGCCCTTCATGGCCAGCTGTACCAGTGATCTCTGCCAGTGAGTGGGGACCCAGGAGCGAGGGTGGTACTGGGCTGTGGGGAAACCTCTCCCAGTAGTGGGTGGGAGCTCAGCACGTGGGCCACTGAGCTTGATGATCCCAGGCAGTAACAGATATGCTTCCCAAAGTTCTGAAATGCTTACATATCTGCGTGGGTGGGACAGACCATCCTCATCCAATTGAGGCCCAGAAATGGGGCCTGACCACCCCTGGGTCTCATCAGTCAGGGGCAATGCTGAGATGAGAGTCCAGATTTTCTGACCTCCAGTCTAGGGGTCTGTATACCTAGCTGCCTCCCCTGGCTCCCTTTCCCAGCTGTAGAGTCTGAGCCCTGGCAGACTTTATTGGGTTCTGGAGGGCTGGCTGCAGGTTGAATCTTATATCCTTGGCTTCCCTGCACAGATCAGCAGGCGATGAAGCCACCTGGTGCCGGGCACTGGCAGAGTATGCCCGGGCGTGTGCCCAGGCAGGTCGGCCGCTGCAGGGGTGGAGGAACCAGCTCCGGTCATGCAGTAGGTGCAGGCTGATTGTGGGCAGGGAGGGATACAGACAAGCTCTGTTCTGAGGCTGTGGGTGGCATTCCCAGGCCTCAAGTCAATGTCCTGTCCTGCTGAGAACCACAGTGATCAAGAGTGTTAAGCCCTGAGGTTCCATCCCCATGCGACAGATGGGAAAACTGAGGCTCAGAGAGGGAGGGACTGACTTGGGGCCACCGAGTGTGATGAAAGTGACTCTCAGGGTCTCCCAGGTTCTCACTTATTTCCTGGTCACCCGGTGCTCCCACTGGGACCAAGAAAGCCCTCCTACCCCCACCCTAGGGCTTGGGTAGGCCCTGGTTGGGTCCTGGCGGAGCTGGGGCCAGAAGGGAGCGGGCAGGCCGTACTATGCTGCCTTCCTTCCAAGCGGTGCTCTGCAAGGAGAAGGCCTTTGTCTACAACGAGTGCGTCGCCTGCTGCCCGGCCTCCTGCCAGCCGCGGGCATCCTGTGTGGACAGCGAGATAGCCTGTGTGGACGGCTGCTACTGCCCTGACGGTATGCTCGTGGTTCAGTGGGTGCCTGGCAGCATTTTCTCTGGCCTGGCATAGATGAGCGTGAAGCCAGGGGTCAGAGCACGTCTGATTGTAGAATGAAGGAAGGAAGGAACAAACAATACATGAGTGAGTGAATGAATGGCTTAAGGGAGGTAAGGGTAGGGGCAGAGCCGTAGATGGATTCATCAGGATATTTGAAGATTCATCAGGATATTTAATTTCATTGAGACTGAGCTTTTTAAGGTGTGTAGATGGGGACAAGTTACTCAGTCATTAATTTATTCACTTATCACACATGTATTTGTTTGAACTTTCATCCGTGTACTGTTTCTCATGGTGTGTAAATCTGCAGCACATCTATTGGTACAGAGCTTGCTTGGTGAGGATGAGATAAAAAAATATAAAGATACAGTTGTTGACTTTAGGAATCTGAGTCTGGTTGCAGTGATGACACTTACACATATAACTCCAGTCTGAGGCATAATATGGTGTGGATCGGCTCAGGAGTTCAGACAAGAAAAGATACGGGAATTCATTTGTGGGGAGAGATTATCAGGGAAGGCTTCCTGGAGGAGGTGGCCCCTTAGCTGATTCTAGATACAGTGACAGGCTTCTGAGAGATGGAGAGGAGAAGCTAGTCAGCATGCACTTTGTGTGGGGTGAGTTGTTCTCAGAGCACAGGTCTGGAGGTGGGATTATTTGCTCAAAGGGGATTCAGATCTGGCCTGAGCCATGCATTTATACCGGAGAAAATGTGAAAGTGAGCTGGGTGGTGAAGGAGTGTGGATGGGTTGATTTTTATCACAGGCCCTGGAGAGCCGTGGAAGGTTTGTGAACGGGAGTGGAGGTGAGTTATGTGGGTTAAGTGAGTTTTGCTGTCACCCTAGGGCTGATCTTCGAGGATGGGGGCTGTGTGGCACCGGCTGAGTGTCCCTGTGAGTTCCATGGGACCCTGTACCCGACTGGCTCTGTGGTGAAAGAAGACTGCAATTCCTGGTGTGTGTCCACTGCTGGGAGGGGAACAGTGACTTCTGGGGCTTTCCATCAGGGCTGCCCCTCCACGGTCTAGGAGCCTGGCCACATGGAGTACTCATTCAGCACCTCTGAGTCACAGATCTCATCAGATCCACTCTGTGGGTGGAATCTCTACCCATTTTAGAGCTGGGAAGACTGAGGGCTGGGAAGGAGCTCTGCAACCCTCTAGCATCTATCCTAGCCCTGAAGGGGTGAGTCCCTACTCCCTTGGTCTCTGTCTTTCAGCACATGCACTGCGGGCAAGTGGGTGTGCAGCACGTCTGTCTGCCCAGGTACGTCTGGCCCCACTTGGACTCCACCCTTTCTCTCAACCCCTCAGCTTTTAGGGCCAGGGAGCTCAGAGGGCCGGGCCTGCTGCTGGGGTGGGGCGCTCACTCAGTTCCATTGGCTCTGCCTGCCCCTCTGTATTCTCAGAACTGCTCAGACTGATAAAGGGTTTTGTTCTGCCCTGGCAGGGAGGGTTTTTCATGGGGTCCCTCCTGAATGTAGGGGGCTTGGACCGAGACTGGCCTCCATGCTCAGGGCCTGGTCTCCGGTCAGAGGGAGAGGAGGGGAGAGCTGTGTCTCTCTTCAGACAGACCTGGGGGACTTCTCCCCAGTAACCGGGGCTCTCAAAGGGAGGGCCAGGGCTTCAGGCACCCCCCTGATTCCTGAGGATGGGGTGTCGTCTTCTCTGGGTGCTCAGAGCTGCAGGGCCGAGGCACCCTCTGTGGGGCAGCCCCCAGGTCAGCTGCCTCTCTCTGCCCCTCAGCTGAGTGTTCAGTGACTGGTGACATCCACTTCACGACCTTCGACGGATTGTTTCTGGGCAGAGCCAGGGGACAGCAGGCTGGGTTCTGGCTCCAGAACATCTGTTGGCTGAGTCACTTCCCTGTCCTGGCCATCGTTGTTGTTGTTTTAATTTATTGAAATATATTTGATTTACAATGTTGTGTTAATTTCTGCTGTACAGCAAAGTGAGTCATTCTTTCTGGTTTTGTTTTCTAAATTTTACTGGAGTATAGTTGATACACAATGTTATGATAGGTTCAGGTGTACAGCATAGTGATCCAGTTATACGTATACATATATTCATTCTTTTGCAGATTCCTTTCCCATTTAGGTTATTACAGATTATTGAGTAGAGTCCCCTGTGCTATGCAGTAGGTCCTTGTTGGTTAACTATTTTATATGCAGTAGTGTGTGTATATTGGAGAAGGCGATGGCACCCCACTCCAGTACTTTTGCCTGGAAAATCCCATGGACGGAGGAGCCTGGTAGGCTACAGTCCATGGGTTCTCGAAGAGTCGGACACGACTGAGTGACTTCACTTTCACTTTTCACTTTCATGCATTGGAGAAGGAAATGGCAACCCACTCCAGTGTTCTTGCCTGGAGAATCCCAGGGACGGGGCAGCCTGGTGGGCTGCCGTCTATGAGGTCGCAGCCCCCATAGACACGACTGAAGCGATTTAGCAGCAGCAGCAGCAGTGTGTATATATTAATCCCAAACTCCTAATATACCCCTCCTTCTATGCCACGTTTCCTCTTGGCTAACCGTAAGCTTGTTTTCAAAATCTGTTTCTGTTTTGTAATTAAGTTCATTTATATAATTTTTTAAAAATTAGATTCCACATATGAGTGATATCGTATTTGTCTTTCACTGTCTGACTTCACTTAGAATGATAATCTCTAGGTCCATCCAGTGTTGCTGCAACTTGCATTATTTCATTCTTTTTTATGACTGAGTAACATTCCTTATATATATGTATTACATCTTCTTTATCCATTCCTCTGTCAGTGGACACTTATATTGCTTCCATGTCCTGGCTATTGTAAATAGTGCTGCAATGAACATTGACAGGCTTGTATCTTTTCAAATCATGGTTTTCTCCCGGGCTGTGCCCATGAGTGGGATGGCTGGATCATATGGTAGTTCTACTTTTAGTTTTTGTAAGGAACCTTCATACTGTTCTCCATAGTGGTTTTATCAATTTATGTTCCCACTAACAGTGTAGGAGGGCTCCCTTTCCTCACGCCCTCTCCAGCGTTTACTGTTTGTAGACTTAGAGCATTCTTTTTTTAATGTGTGGCTGTGCTGGGTCTTCGTTGCTGCATGCACGGGCTTTTTCTCTAGTTGGCGAGCAGGGGCTACTCTCTAGTTGTGGTGCACGGGCTTCTCATTGCAGTGGCTTCTCTTGTTGCTGTGCACAGGCCCTAGGATACATGGGCTTCAAGAGTGGCCGGTCCCAGGCTCTGGAGCACAGGCGCAATAGTTGTGGGGCATGGGCTCAGTTGCTCTATGCACGTGGGGTCTTCCGGGACCAAGGATCAAACCCTTGTCTCCTGCATTGGCAGGAGGATTCTTTACCATTGAGCCACTGGGGAAGCCCTATAATAGTACTGTATCGATAGTATTACTACATGTTATATTATTGTTGTGATTATTTTTACATTATTATTATCATTCCCTAGGATGCCCCTTCCTATCTCTGCAGGCTAAGTCTCGTTAGCACCCTACACCTGTTTTCAGCACTGATCACAACAATTAACCAACTTTGTAATCTCTTATTTAAAATCTGTATCCCTCATGAGTATGTATTCTTCATGAGGTCAGAGACTATATCTATCACTTTCATCATGTATGATTGTGTGTAAGGGAAGTATAAATGGACCCAATGTGTACTGCCCATTTCGGGGATGAGACCCTGAAGCCCAGAGAATATTAGCTCATTTCCTGCCTGCTTATGAGTGGAGCTTGATATCCCGCAGGGTGTGACATATGGAAAGAACTACACAAACACCGATAAAAGGATGAAATTAAAGTCCTGCATTGCAGTCAAGTGGGGAGGCCAGTGTTTCAGAGACTGGACTCTGAGCCATCTGGGGCCCAACTCTGCTCTGTGTCATAGCCTGAGGGTTGACTATCATTTTGATTTATATTATCCTAGTTCTGCCACTAACCTTCTCCAGCCTGGGCCTCTGCCTTCTCATTCCCCAGATCAGAACATTTGGTTAGAGGACCCCTAATGTCCCTTGGGTCTCTGACACTGTGAGGAGCCTGCCCCTGGCCTCAAACCGTGCTGAAATCCCTGCCTTTGGAGGGCTCTGTTGGGATCAGCAGGGAGACAGACTAATCCTCCCCATTTGGCCTTCCTCTCTCAATAGAACCAGGATGGAGTCTGTGTCCAGTCAGTGTCAGTGATTCTGCATCAGGACCCTCGGAGGCAGGTGACCTTGACCCAAGCAGGGGATGTTCTTCTGTTTGACCAGTACAAGGTCACCCCACCCTACACAGACGGTACGGCCCTGGTGGACAAGAGCTAGCTGAAAGTTAGCAGCCCAGGCTCTTCTGGCAAAAGCATTACTATATGGGCAAGAGCCCACATTCTAGTACTGGGTGAATCAGGCCAGGGGACACTTTGGTCCCAGGAACATGGACTCTGGACTTGTACAATTGTCTCTGCCCCCACTGCAATGGGTTTCACGGCAGTATGATGGCTTCTCCTAACTTAAGGATATTAATGGAGCTCTCTTCCATCTCCCAGAGAAGGCAATGGCACCCCACTCCAGTACTCTTGCCTGGAAAATCCCATGGACGGAGGAGCCTGGAGGGCTGCAGTCCATGGGGTTGCTAAGAGTTGGACACGACTGAGCGACTTCACTTTCACTTTTCACTTTCATGTATTGGAGAAGGAAATGGCAACCCACTCCAGTGTTCTTGCCTGGAGAATCCCAGGGACGGGGGAGCCTGGTGGGCTGCTGTCTATGCAGTCGCACAGAGTTGGACACGACTGAAGCGACTTAGCAGCAGCAGCAGCAGCTTCCATCTCCACTCTATTATTATCCTTTCTGATTTCACAAGGGCTTTGTGATAGCTTGTAGGAAGCACAAAATCTAACAAAAATGGCAGAACGATTAAGAAATAAAATAGCATCAAAAACACTAAAAAGAAAAAAGAATAAGGGCTCAAGGCTGAGAAGAGTGAAGATGCAAGGGGTGTAAAGGGATTTAAAAAAAAAGTCACAAAAGATGTAAAATTCACTACAACTAAATCTAAATTTTAATATTGCTACAATTGAATCTGAAATCATATTTTCACCTTCCTATGGCCACTGTGAAAAAAAACAAACAAAACCCCCAAAACGGGTAGTTACAGAATTCTTTTTTGCTAGAGAAGGAAACATACCAATTGCTTAGGGAGGCAAGTCTTTAATTGTCACTGAATGCCAGAAGAAATTTCTCATCTGGGGCTGCTGTGGTAGCTTCTCCCTGGGTCCTGATTTTATCATTGACCAGGATTTCTTCAGGGCTCCCCAAACCAACCCAGAGCTTCACTTCTTTGTGACAGAGCTTTACTGTGTGTGAAGACTGGGCTGGGTATGGGGTGAGCGTGGGCTATGCAGGTGATGGCGGTGGATGGGGTGATCTTGTCCGAACTTCCTACATGCCTTCTCCTTCTGTGCCTAGACGCCTTTGAGATCCGGAGGCTGTCCTCGGTGTTCCTGCGCGTGAGGACCAACGTGGGTGTGCGGGTGCTCTACGACCGCGAAGGACTGCGGCTCTACCTGCAGCTGGACCAGCGATGGGTGGAGGACACCGTGGGCCTCTGCGGCACCTTCAACGGCAACACGCAGGACGATTTCCTGTATGTGCCCTGCGCCGGAACCGGAAGGAGAGGGGGAGGCGGGGCCCCAAAGACTATGTGCACCTGGACACTGTCTGATATTTCTCCAGAACCCCCATGGCTTCTCACTGTGTAGAACGTGCATCGTTGGTTGTTTATTCCTCTACATTTAAATTTAAGTTTGTTTCTTTAGGGCTTCCCTGGTAGTTCAGCTGGTAAAGAATCCACCTACAATGCAGGAGACTCTGATTCGATTCCTGGGTCTGGAAGGTCCTCTGGAGAAGGAATAGGCTCCCCCCTCCAGTATTCTTGGGCTTCCCTGGAGGCACAGTCAGTTAAGAATCTGCCTGCAACGTGGGGCACCTGGGTTTGATCCGTGGGTTGGGAAGATCCTCTGGAGAAGGGCATGGCAACTCACTCCAGTATTCTTGCCTGGAGAATCCCCATGGATAGTGGGCATGGACTGCGCGGCTGCAGTCCATGGTGTTGCAAAGAGCCATACAGGGCTGAGCGATTAAGCACAAAACGTGTTTCTTTAAGGCAGGAGTTCACAGTTTTCTTGTGCCAAAGAGTCATCCCAAGAGACGGGGCAGCCTGGTGGGCTGCCGTCTATGAGGTCGCAGCCCCCATAGACACGACTGAAGCGATTTAGCAGCAGCAGCAGCAGTGTGTATATATTAATCCCAAACTCCTAATATACCCCTCCTTCTATGCCACGTTTCCTCTTGGCTAACCGTAAGCTTGTTTTCAAAATCTGTTTCTGTTTTGTAATTAAGTTCATTTATATAATTTTTTAAAAATTAGATTCCACATATGAGTGATACCGTATTTGTCTTTCACTGTCTGACTTCACTTAGAATGATAATCTCTAGGTCCATCCAGTGTTGCTGCAACTTGCATTATTTCATTCTTTTTTATGACTGAGTAACATTCCTTATATATATGTATTACATCTTCTTTATCCATTCCTCTGTCAGTGGACACTTATATTGCTTCCATGTCCTGGCTATTGTAAATAGTGCTGCAATGAACATTGACAGGCTTGTATCTTTTCAAATCATGGTTTTCTCCCGGGCTGTGCCCATGAGTGGGATGGCTGGATCATATGGTAGTTCTACTTTTAGTTTTTGTAAGGAACCTTCATACTGTTCTCCATAGTGGTTTTATCAATTTATGTTCCCACTAACAGTGTAGGAGGGCTCCCTTTCCTCACGCCCTCTCCAGCGTTTACTGTTTGTAGACTTAGAGCATTCTTTTTTTAATGTGTGGCTGTGCTGGGTCTTCGTTGCTGCATGCACGGGCTTTTTCTCTAGTTGGCGAGCAGGGGCTACTCTCTAGTTGTGGTGCACGGGCTTCTCATTGCAGTGGCTTCTCTTGTTGCTGTGCACAGGCCCTAGGATACATGGGCTTCAAGAGTGGCCGGTCCCAGGCTCTGGAGCACAGGTGCAATAGTTGTGGGGCATGGGCTCAGTTGCTCTATGCACGTGGGGTCTTCCGGGACCAAGGATCAAACCCTTGTCTCCTGCATTGGCAGGAGGATTCTTTACCATTGAGCCACTGGGGAAGCCCTATAATAGTATTGTATCGATAGTATTACTACATGTTATATTATTGTTGTGATTATTTTTACATTATTATTATCATTCCCTAGGATGCCCCTTCCTATCTCTGCAGGCTAAGTCTCGTTAGCACCCTACACCTGTTTTCAGCACTGATCACAACAATTAACCAACTTTGTAATCTCTTATTTAAAATCTGTATCCCTCATGAGTATGTATTCTTCATGAGGTCAGAGACTATATCTATCACTTTCATCATGTATGATTGTGTGTAAGGGAAGTATAAATGGACCCAATGTGTACTGCCCATTTCGGGGATGAGACCCTGAAGCCCAGAGAATATTAGCTCATTTCCTGCCTGCTTATGAGTGGAGCTTGATATCCCGCAGGGTGTGACATATGGAAAGAACTACACAAACACCGATAAAAGGATGAAATTAAAGTCCTGCATTGCAGTCAAGTGGGGAGGCCAGTGTTTCAGAGACTGGACTCTGAGCCATCTGGGGCCCAACTCTGCTCTGTGTCATAGCCTGAGGGTTGACTATCATTTTGATTTATATTATCCTAGTTCTGCCACTAACCTTCTCCAGCCTGGGCCTCTGCCTTCTCATTCCCCAGATCAGAACATTTGGTTAGAGGACCCCTAATGTCCCTTGGGTCTCTGACACTGTGAGGAGCCTGCCCCTGGCCTCAAACCGTGCTGAAATCCCTGCCTTTGGAGGGCTCTGTTGGGATCAGCAGGGAGACAGACTAATCCTCCCCATTTGGCCTTCCTCTCTCAATAGAACCAGGATGGAGTCTGTGTCCAGTCAGTGTCAGTGATTCTGCATCAGGACCCTCGGAGGCAGGTGACCTTGACCCAAGCAGGGGATGTTCTTCTGTTTGACCAGTACAAGGTCACCCCACCCTACACAGACGGTACGGCCCTGGTGGACAAGAGCTAGCTGAAAGTTAGCAGCCCAGGCTCTTCTGGCAAAAGCATTACTATATGGGCAAGAGCCCACATTCTAGTACTGGGTGAATCAGGCCAGGGGACACTTTGGTCCCAGGAACATGGACTCTGGACTTGTACAATTGTCTCTGCCCCCACTGCAATGGGTTTCACGGCAGTATGATGGCTTCTCCTAACTTAAGGATATTAATGGAGCTCTCTTCCATCTCCCAGAGAAGGCAATGGCACCCCACTCCAGTACTCTTGCCTGGAAAATCCCATGGACGGAGGAGCCTGGAGGGCTGCAGTCCATGGGGTTGCTAAGAGTTGGACACGACTGAGCGACTTCACTTTCACTTTTCACTTTCATGTATTGGAGAAGGAAATGGCAACCCACTCCAGTGTTCTTGCCTGGAGAATCCCAGGGACGGGGGAGCCTGGTGGGCTGCTGTCTATGCAGGACACGACTGAGCGACTTCACTTTCACTTTTCACTTTCATGTATTGGAGAAGGAAATGGCAACCCACTCCAGTGTTCTTGCCTGGAGAATCCCAGGGACGGGGGAGCCTGGTGGGCTGCTGTCTATGCGGTCGCACAGAGTTGGACACGACTGAAGCGACTTAGCAGCAGCAGCAGCAGCTTCCATCTCCACTCTATTATTATCCTTTCTGATTTCACAAGGGCTTTGTGATAGCTTGTAGGAAGCACAAAATCTAACAAAAATGGCAGAACGATTAAGAAATAAAATAGCATCAAAAACACTAAAAAGAAAAAAGAATAAGGGCTCAAGGCTGAGAAGAGTGAAGATGCAAGGGGTGTAAAGGGATTTAAAAAAAAAGTCACAAAAGATGTAAAATTCACTACAACTAAATCTAAATTTTAATATTGCTACAATTGAATCTGAAATCATATTTTCACCTTCCTATGGCCACTGTGAAAAAAAACAAACAAAACCCCCAAAACGGGTAGTTACAGAATTCTTTTTTGCTAGAGAAGGAAACATACCAATTGCTTAGGGAGGCAAGTCTTTAATTGTCACTGAATGCCAGAAGAAATTTCTCATCTGGGGCTGCTGTGGTAGCTTCTCCCTGGGTCCTGATTTTATCATTGACCAGGATTTCTTCAGGGCTCCCCAAACCAACCCAGAGCTTCACTTCTTTGTGACAGAGCTTTACTGTGTGTGAAGACTGGGCTGGGTATGGGGTGAGCGTGGGCTATGCAGGTGATGGCGGTGGATGGGGTGATCTTGTCCGAACTTCCTACATGCCTTCTCCTTCTGTGCCTAGACGCCTTTGAGATCCGGAGGCTGTCCTCGGTGTTCCTGCGCGTGAGGACCAACGTGGGTGTGCGGGTGCTCTACGACCGCGAAGGACTGCGGCTCTACCTGCAGCTGGACCAGCGATGGGTGGAGGACACCGTGGGCCTCTGCGGCACCTTCAACGGCAACACGCAGGACGATTTCCTGTATGTGCCCTGCGCCGGAACCGGAAGGAGAGGGGGAGGCGGGGCCCCAAAGACTATGTGCACCTGGACACTGTCTGATATTTCTCCAGAACCCCCATGGCTTCTCACTGTGTAGAACGTGCATCGTTGGTTGTTTATTCCTCTACATTTAAATTTAAGTATGTTTCTTTAGGGCTTCCCTGGTAGTTCAGCTGGTAAAGAATCCACCTACAATGCAGGAGACTCTGATTCGATTCCTGGGTCTGGAAGGTCCTCTGGAGAAGGAATAGGCTCCCCCCTCCAGTATTCTTGGGCTTCCCTGGAGGCACAGTCAGTTAAGAATCTGCCTGCAACGTGGGGCACCTGGGTTTGATCCGTGGGTTGGGAAGATCCTCTGGAGAAGGGCATGGCAACTCACTCCAGTATTCTTGCCTGGAGAATCCCCATGGATAGTGGGCATGGACTGCGCGGCTGCAGTCCATGGTGTTGCAAAGAGCCATACAGGGCTGAGCGATTAAGCACAAAACGTGTTTCTTTAAGGCAGGAGTTCACAGTTTTCTTGTGCCAAAGAGTCATCCCAAGAGCTTGTGAAAATGCTGACTCCTCGGCATAGACACAGTTTGGGAACTTGGGAGGGGACAAAGTCAGACTTTCCAGAAAGGAAAACAAATGATTGATCTTGAAGGCTGGAGGTTCTGGTCAGTCCTTCAAGTTACACGCATTGGGTGATATAGAAAGAAACGTGAAAAAAAAAAAAAAAAAAAAGAAAGAAACGTGAGAGGCGTTCTTCAGCCAGAAATGAGAATTCGTTTGGAAAATCAAGAATACAGAAAACTTGAGAGCTTTTCCATGCAGGTACATTTTAAAATATAGCATCCTACTCTGCCTTGCCTGGTGGACAGCTCCTTGCCTGGTGTCAGGGCACCTGGTCAGAATGAGGGGAGCAGACCATGTTTATTTAGTGTGTGTACTGCTTGCCATACGCCTAGCCGTGAATCCTGGGTGGAAATAGTGCTCTGTGTAACATGTATTCTCACTCTTCTGGAGGAAAAATGTGCATGTGGTGGACGCCAGGCAGAATTTGCCCCTCATGGACCTATGACCTCTGGCCATTGTACCATCTCCACCAGTTCAGTAACCCTTGGAGACTGATGATATCTAGGAAACTTAAGTATCTCCCGCCTTTTGTTGCCCCTCGTGTGACTATTTCCCACCTGGAGAGAGAGGGAGGGAAAAGGAGTTTGGGGAAACTGTCCATGGAGGAGGGTGAAGGAAGTCCTTGCTCGGTGAAGTTTGGTTCATGGTGTCCCTGTTTATCTCTTTCTGACATGAAGACCCAAGGGTGGGTAGGGAGTGTGAGCTAGTGTATGGCCCCAAACCCATATAGAAAGTGAAGTCACTCAGTCATGCCCGACTCTTTGCGACCCCATGGACAGTAGCCTGCACCAAGCTCCTCCGTCGATGGGATTTTCAAGGCAAGAGTACTGGAGCGGGTTGCCATTTCCTTCTCCAGGAAATCTTCCCAACCCAGGGATCAAACCCAGGTCTCTCACATTGTAGACAGACGCTTTACCGTCTGAGCCATCAGGGAAGTCCCATATGGAGCCTGTTAAATGTGATGTGTATATGTATGCCTGCAGATTTGTAATTGTGTGTGTTTGAATGTGTTTGTGTAGATCTCCTTTTTGTTTGCATGTCTGTATATATTTGTGCTGTGTGTGTGTGCTGGTGGTATATGTGAACCTATGAATGTTATATATTTGGGAGGATACATATCATCGGAATGTGGGTGCTCATGCTTTATGTTTGCCTGTGTGTGTGTGTGCACATGCTTGTGTACATGAGCAGGTGGACACTTACCTGGGTGCATGCTGTGTGTTCACTTGGGTGCACATGGGCCAGTGTGTGCATGTGGCTCTACCACATCTGCAGGTCCCCAGTGGGTGTGCCTGAGAGCACGCCACAGCTCTTTGGCAATTCTTGGAAAACGCTGTCCGCCTGCTCCCCGCTGGTCTCTGGCTCCCCGCTGGACCCTTGCGACGTGCATCCGCAAGCTGGTGAGGTGGTTGGGGGGGCGGTGGGTAGGATTGGTTTGAGAGAGATGAGCTGAGAACCTGGGCATGAGGAGGTTGACCACATTGGGTAGGAGTGATCAGAAAGGAGAAGCTGTCGGGAGGGGACGGGCCTTCCCTTCTGGTGAGGATCAGGCAGAAGCCAGCTTCACGTTCTACCCCCGTCACCTACACTCACGCTTGTACTGGCTCCCCCATCTCAGGGCAAAAGTCCAGGTCCTCACAGTGGCCCCGCCAGGCCCTGCACTCTCCTCCCATCCCCCTTATCTCCCCTCCTCCCCGCAGCCACCCTCCACCTAGCTCAGCAGGACTGGCCTCCTTGCTTTCTTCTGACCCAGCCTGGTCTGTCTCCTCTCCAGGTCTTTGCACTTGCTGTTCCATTCTCCTGGAATGTTCTTTCCTCATAGACACACGCCTGACTCTCTATCTCTTTCAAGGTTTTAGTCTAACAACATCTTTCCACTGAAGCCTTCTGAACCACTGGATTTAAAATCACAATTCCCCTCCGTCCCCACCTTGCAACCCCCATTTTCCTTCTCAGCTTTCTCTCCTTACATTCTTCTCCTTGAATTTGCTGTTTAAGTTGTTTAGGGACAGCCAGAATGTCTCTCCCCAACCCAGAATGTCTCCTAACGAGAGCAGGGACTTTTGCCTGTTTCCTGTTTTGTCCACTCCTGTGACTCCTGACATGAGGAATGCATTGCGTGAATGCCTGCACTGCTCACGCACATATATACCGCACATATATACACATACACGCATGCACACACCCTCCTGTGTATAGTCCCCGCAGCTGTGGGGAGGGAGGGAGAAGCTGGGGCCCAGAGCACCAGGCAAATCAGACCCCTGACCTTCGCCCATTCGTCTGCCTCCAGCCTCCTTTGCCCTGCAGGCCTGCAGTGTGCTCACGGGGGAGCTGTTTGCGCCCTGCTCCGCGTACCTGAGTCCCGTGCCCTACTTTGAGCAGTGCCGCCGAGATGCCTGCCGTTGTGGGCAGCCCTGCCTGTGTGCCACACTGGCTCACTATGCCCACCTGTGCCAGCGCCACGGGCTCCCCATTGACTTCCGTGCCCACCTGCCAGGCTGCGGTGAGCGCCCCACGCTTGTGTGCCCCTGGGAGGGCGCTGGAGGAGCCGGAGCTCCAGATCTGAGTGTCCACCTGCCCCTGCCCCCTGACTGGCTGTGGGAGACCCCAGGGAGTGGGCTGGTGGCCAGGTAAAGAGAGGGCAGCCCCAAGTCAAGTCCCCTGAGAGGCTGCTGGAGGAGCACAGTTGATCTTCACAGCCCATAGAAGTGCGAGAGGCAGAGTGTGTGTGTGTGTTTACACACCTGTGTATGTGTGTCTGTGTGTGGGGTGAGTGCAGGACTATCAGGGGATGACCTCCACTCCCCCCGCAAAATCACTACCTAAGAGGAATGCCCTGCGGAGAGAAGGAAATGCCAGTGATAGGGTCCAGGCTGAACTTGGGAGATGGGACAGTGGGAGGCAGACCGGGTTCAAATCCCAGCTGTAACCTTGACCTGCTGTGTGACCTTGGGCAAATGCCTTAACTTCTCTGGCTCTGGGTTCTCTTCTTTATGATGGTGACCCCACTCCACAAACTTGTGGGTGTGCGAGGGAGGCAAAGCACGGTCACATTTCTCCCTACAGCGCTGTCCTGTGAGGCCACCAAGGAGTACAGCCCGTGTGTGGCTCCGTGTGGGCAGACCTGCCAGGACCTGGCCGGCCCTGAGGCCTGTGGGGTTGGTGGTGGTAGTGACCTCAGCGGGGGCGAGTGTGTGGAGGGCTGTGCCTGCCCACCAGACACCTATCTGGACACCCAGGCTGACCTCTGTGTCCCCAGGTGAGCAGGCTGGCTTGAGCTCTGTGTCAGGGGGTGGTGAAGCTGGAGGCCTCCAGAGCATATGAAACTGGGTACCTGCCTGGGCCTCTCCTGTGCCTACTTCATCTCAGTCGCAGGGCAGGCCTTGGAGGATAAGCTGGGCTTATCGGACGCCCTCCTCACTTCCCACCCAGGCCTCCCTCCCCAACTCTGGCTCTTGGGTCCAGTCTGACTTTGCCACAAAACAGAACAACCCCACAGAGCCGAGAGGGTCTCTACCCTCATCTCCCCTCTCCTTCCATACATCTCGATTGATCTGGTATCCTCCAGACATTTCTAGACAATTCAGCAACAAGCAAAACAGAATCCTGCCTTCACAAGAGCCCACATTCTAGGTGGTGAGACAGATAAAATAAGCAAATAAATGAAACTGAACAGATCTGGTGGTAATGAGCTACACCGCCAAATACAGCCGAGCGAGGCCGGGGAGTCCTGGGGAGGGAGGGGTAGCTCTTATGTCACGTGAGGTGAACCTGGGAGGAAGGCCTTTCTGAGGAGTGGCAGGTGAGCGGAGATTTGAGGAAGGAGTACTCCAGGCAAAGGGGACTCGGGGAGCACCCTGAGACCTGGCTGTGGGCATTCCCCATGCGGCTAGAAGGCAGAGTGGAAGGGCAGGTGGGAGGTGGTGACCTCACAAGATCTCAGGGTTGAGTGGCAAGACCCCTGGTCCCCTCCAGGCCTGTTGTTGTTGGTTTTAATTTGTAAAATGGTATCACATTCAGCTGAATGTGGGGACATCAACATGAATGATGGGGGACATTGTTGATTCACTCAGAGCCCTTTTTGAGCTGGAGTCCTCGCTTGAGATCCAGATGTGTGCCGTGGCCCCACTCCTTGAGGCTGAGTGTTGTGAGCGAGGGGAGCCTGGGAGGGTTATGTGGGATGGAGGAGGGGTTAGGGAGGGAGAAGATGGTGAGGAACACTGGGGCTGGATGAGTACAGACAACCCGTCCAGCCCTCAGCTGCTCTGCTCCAAGGCCTGCACTTGGCTGTAACCAACTGTTTGAGGTATGGGAGGAGGAAACAGTCTTTGCCCTCAAATGACCTACAAAGAGGAACCTATGAAGAGGGTCGCATAAGGATCCTCACTTTACAGACCCCCTGTAAGGAAAAGAAAGGGGGGCCTAGCCTGATGTTCGGGGGGGCCTATACCTGGGTGTGGTATAGGCTCCGAGCTATCAGAGCAGATGTTGGGTGTGAATGCCCCTGGCTGGCTGCAGGGCGGGGTCCCTGTCCTTGGTGGTCCCTGCCCCGACTCCGGAGTGACCTCACCTTTCTCCATTCCCGGCTTTTTTAGGAACCAGTGCTCCTGCCACTTCCAAGGAATGGATTATCCCCCTGGAGACAGCGACGTCCCAACTCTGGGTCACTGGTGAGCTTTCTAGACTGCGGCATTATTAGCTTGAGCTCTGTGTCAGGGGGTGGTGAAGCTGGAGGCCTCCAGAGCATATGAAACTGGGTACCTGCCTGGGCCTCTCCTGTGCCTACTTCATCTCAGTCGCAGGGCAGGCCTTGGAGGATAAGCTGGGCTTATCGGACGCCCTCCTCACTTCCCACCCAGGCCTCCCTCCCCAACTCTGGCTCTTGGGTCCAGTCTGACTTTGCCACAAAACAGAACAACCCCACAGAGCCGAGAGGGTCTCTACCCTCATCTCCCCTCTCCTTCCATACATCTCGATTGATCTGGTATCCTCCAGACATTTCTAGACAATTCAGCAACAAGCAAAACAGAATCCTGCCTTCACAAGAGCCCACATTCTAGGTGGTGAGACAGATAAAATAAGCAAATAAATGAAACTGAACAGATCTGGTGGTAATGAGCTACACCGCCAAATACAGCCGAGCGAGGCCGGGGAGTCCTGGGGAGGGAGGGGTAGCTCTTATGTCACGTGAGGTGAACCTGGGAGGAAGGCCTTTCTGAGGAGTGGCAGGTGAGCGGAGATTTGAGGAAGGAGTACTCCAGGCAAAGGGGACTCGGGGAGCACCCTGAGACCTGGCTGTGGGCATTCCCCATGCGGCTAGAAGGCAGAGTGGAAGGGCAGGTGGGAGGTGGTGACCTCACAAGATCTCAGGGTTGAGTGGCAAGACCCCTGGTCCCCTCCAGGCCTGTTGTTGTTGGTTTTAATTTGTAAAATGGTATCACATTCAGCTGAATGTGGGGACATCAACATGAATGATGGGGGACATTGTTGATTCACTCAGAGCCCTTTTTGAGCTGGAGTCCTCGCTTGAGATCCAGATGTGTGCCGTGGCCCCACTCCTTGAGGCTGAGTGTTGTGAGCGAGGGGAGCCTGGGAGGGTTATGTGGGATGGAGGAGGGGTTAGGGAGGGAGAAGATGGTGAGGAACACTGGGGCTGGATGAGTACAGACAACCCGTCCAGCCCTCAGCTGCTCTGCTCCAAGGCCTGCACTTGGCTGTAACCAACTGTTTGAGGTATGGGAGGAGGAAACAGTCTTTGCCCTCAAATGACCTACAAAGAGGAACCTATGAAGAGGGTCGCATAAGGATCCTCACTTTACAGACCCCCTGTAAGGAAAAGAAAGGGGGGCCTAGCCTGATGTTCGGGGGGGCCTATACCTGGGTGTGGTATAGGCTCCGAGCTATCAGAGCAGATGTTGGGTGTGAATGCCCCTGGCTGGCTGCAGGGCGGGGTCCCTGTCCTTGGTGGTCCCTGCCCCGACTCCGGAGTGACCTCACCTTTCTCCATTCCCGGCTTTTTTAGGAACCAGTGCTCCTGCCACTTCCAAGGAATGGATTATCCCCCTGGAGACAGCGACGTCCCAACTCTGGGTCACTGGTGAGCTTTCTAGACTGCGGCATTATTATTCTTGTCTTTAAATGGAAGTTGCTGACTAAAGAAAATGCAGCTGTGTGGAACTTTCCATGAAGTGACAGCCTCCCTCTCTGAGCAGGGAGCCAGAGACAGCAGTGGGATGTCTGTCTGAACTCCGCAATGACCCGAGTGCAGTGACTTGGGGTCTCTGGGCCCTGCAGTGACTGGGTGGGCTGACCCCAGTGCTTCTCTCTCTCTCTGCAGCCACTGCAAAGATGGAGTCATGAGCTGTGGTAGCGGAGCCCCGGGTAAGGGGGATTGGGAGGGAAGGGGCTCCTGCATGGTGGTGGGATGGGGGAGAGGAAGGTTGGGAGCTTGAGGACAGGCCAGGACGAGGAGAGCCCGCCCCAGGTCTCGTGCCACACCAAGCTTTCCGTAGTCCTTGTCCTCTCGGGAAAGGCTGCAGCTTAGAGCATGGCGTCGTGAGATCCTGTCCCACCCAACCTCAGCTCCACTCTAGAGGCTGTCCCTCCTGCTTGTCAAGGAGATGCCGAGACTCTGTCTCCCTCAGGGGTGACCAGCTGGGATATCTGGGCAGTCCTGACCTCCCCTGGCTCCTGGATTTCCTCCATCTGAACCATCACGTGTCTGCTGAGGCTGACTGCATCCAGCCCATGTGGGATGTGGGGGTCACAGCAGTGGGAAGGATAGGCTGGGTCTTTGAGACCCTCACAGGCAGTGGAAGTTGGGGTGGGGGTGCTGGATGACACAGTGGTGGATTGGCCAGTGAGTGTCTTGGATGGGCAGGGAGCTGGAACCCTCAGGGAGGGCCTTGGAGGGCAGAGGATGCTGCTAAGTGTGGAGACCTGCACAGAGAAGATCAGAGAATCATCACATGGCAGGGGGCTAAGAGCAGGGCCCCCAGACTCAGACAGCCCTGGCTCCACGTCCTGCCCAGCCCTTGCCACCTGTGCAGCCCTGAGGAACTCCCTTCCCCGCTCTGAGCCTTCACTTCCTCTCTTGCTGTATGACCTGGGTCCCTGCCTTCTTCCCGTGTTTCCAGTGTATCCCTGAAAGTGTGCCTCTTTTTGTAGTTCCTGTCCTCAGATTTCTTCTCTTTGGGACTTTTATCTCATCTCCTGTGTCTATCCCTTTCTCTCTGTTCCATCCCAGGCTTGGCATAGAACTCAGCCCTGTTTTATTGATTTCCCTAAGAAAGATCACTCGCATGGTATAAGTATACAAGGCCGACTTGACTGAAGGCTCTGGGAGAGAGAGTGGGTTTATGTCACAGAAATACAGATGAACGGGAAGTTGACTTTCCTGTTGTTAAACGTTCCCGGCCACTTTGTCACACTGCCTGGCTGTCCGCTTCCTGGCTCTGCTTCTGGTCCCTCTGGGGCGCTTCTTCTTTGTTTATCATGTCTTTTGAAAGCAGAAGTGGCTTCTCTCCATCATATGGGAAAGTGGGAGATAGTAATACCTCGTAGAGTTGTGGCAGGATAAATAAGAAAATGCAGGTGAAGAGCCGGGAGCAGTACCTGTGAAAGGACACACCCAGTGATTGGTACCAGTGGTGGTTGTCCTGTTGTGGCACAACACCCCGCTCCAGCCCACAGTCGTGTGCTCCTGGGAACCCGAGGGATGCCTCAGGGGCAGCCAGGGCAGCAGAAAGCCTCAGAGCCCCATCTCTGCCTGCATCTCTCAGAGGCTTGTCCCCAGGTCTCCCTGCCCGCCCCACCCCCTGCCTCCCAGGAACCCACCCCAGGCCCAGGTGTCGCAAGCATCCTTCTGAGGGTCCAGGCTCTGGCCAGCACCACCCTCTCCTCTTCCAGCTGCTGCCTGCCCAGCCGGCCAGGTCTTCGTGAACTGCAGCGACCTGCACGCCGACCCTGAGCTGAGCAGAGAGAGGACGTGTGAGCAGCAGCTGCTGAACCTGAGCGTGCCAGCCCGTGGGCCCTGCCTCTCAGGATGCGCCTGTCCTCAGGGGTATGTCTCCGTGTTGCCCTGGGTTTCCATCCCCGAAAGGCTGGCAGAACCAGGGGCCACAGGGTGGAGTGAGGGGCAGGGAAAACCTCACACAGTCTTGCAGGGAGGCGCCAACCCAGGGCTGCCCAGGTACAGCGTCATAACCAGTGAGGAATCTGAGAAAGAACAGGAGAGTGGGGAGCCAAGCCGGAGTGGTGTCTGCCTCCCTCTACTTTCCACCAGTGTGTGGCCTTAGACAAGGAAGGGGCCTCGCTCCTCTGAGGCTCAGCTTTTCATCTGTAAAATGGGAATAGTAATAATACCTGCTGCCTCAAGAAATGGTTGTGAGAATTAAATGAGGTGCTGAAGGGGACGCACTGGGTGGGTGCCGAGCCTGCCCTAGAGGTCTCATGGGCTGAAGACCATGAGAGAGGAAACCTGTGTTGAGCTCTCAACCTTCCTCCCTGCAAATTTCTGACCACGTTGAGGGCTCAGGCCTCACCCAGTGGAAGCGGTCTCCCTCCTGGGTGTCTGAGATGCTGCCATCACAGCTGTGTGATCTGCCTGCACTGACTTTATGGGTTGCCTCATGGGTGTTCTGCTTGCCAAGGTGACTGCAAGGGCCCAGCGCCTCACTCTGCCCACGCCTGATGCTGGTCTTACTTCAGGTCTAGGCTGAGAAGACAGCTGGGTGCTTCGTCTCATGACCTGGCAGCATGGGGCTGCTTCCTTCCACCTGTGCAGAGCTCAGTGCTCAGCTGGGAGTCCCAGGCCAGGCCTGGAGGCCAGAGAAAGTGAGAAGAGGGTCAGGGCTTCTAGGGTGCAGAGGGGAGGGAACATTCCTCAGTTTTGCTATTTATAAAACACTTTGGTATAGTGATATCTTTCAATCTCAGAGCATCCTTGGGAGAAAGGAGGGGGGGATCATTATTCCAATTTTGCAGATGAGGAAATTGAGGCCAAGGGTTGGATGGAGGGAAGTGGTCTGCCCAAAGATCCATGACCCGAATCCAACTCTGCTTAGTCCAAACCCTACCCTTCGGAAAGGGCATGCTGGCTCTGAGAGGCCTGGGGTCTAGTCCCCTTCACAGAGGTCACGATATGGGTCATGAGCCTGCCCTTTCCCAGACAAGGACATCCACAAGGGACCCCCTGTGAGGTCTGGAGAACTCGCACAGGATCCTAGACCTGAGACTCTGCATTTCTATTAATAAAAAGCTCCCATGAGGTGCCGATGTTGCAGGTCTGGGGACCATACATTGAGGAACAAACCTCTAAAGCAATGCCTGACATTAGGGATTAGTTTAACTCAAAAGATCCTGAAACCAGAGTGGGGTTCCCTTTTCAATCCCCAGGCTGTGAAGGGTAGGCTAGGATGTGAAGGTTTCCAAGGGCTGGGTGACCTTTGAAAAGTGACATGACCACTTGGGCGACAGTCTTCTTGCCTGTGAGGCCCTGCTGCTGTTTGCAGGACTAGTCTGAGCGGACAGTACCTGAATCTTCTTCCTCTGCTCCAAGCCTCTCAAAGTTCAACCCATGCCCTGGTGCTGTGCCAAGAGCATCCACAGTCCAGAGGACTTAGTGTTTGTCAGTAGCTATGTGATCTTGGACGAGTCACTTAATGTTTATGAGCCTGAGTTTGCTCATTCTGTGACTTGAGGGCAGTAACACCCACCGTGCAGGACTCTAGTGAGATCTGATGAAGACAACAGCTGCAAGGAGCTGGGCACACTAAATTCTCCAGAGAAGCTTGTCCTCTTCCCCTTGTTAGTGTTGAACCCCTATCAGCTCCTGGCATCTTGCTGTAGTGACTCAGGCTCTGCGTTAAATGCCCTCTGAGGAGTTTCCACACTCCACAGGGGCTTGTCAAAGGGAAATTGCTACAGTCTCAACTGTAAACGAAGGACAGGCCTTCCTGGCATCATGGAACATTCTCCTGGGAGCTGGGATAGGGCTGCTAGTGATACGTAACAACATCTGCCTGGGGCCCTCTGGGGCCCTGGTCCCCTTGCCGCCCTCCTTAGTGTTTCGTAGAATCTCTGGGTGTGTGTATTGCTCCTGGGCCCCTGCAGGCATCTGACGCTGTCTGTGCAGCTCCCAATTCTTTTGCATCTTGGTGCTGAGCCAAGGGCTCTGGGGTCACAAGGCAATGTAGCATAGTGGTTAGGAGCATGGACTCTGGAGTCAGGCTTGTGTCCTGATTCCACCTCTTACTGGGTGGGCCAATTAACTTCCCTGAGGTTCAGTTTCCTCATCTGGAAAATGGCACAGAGTAAGCACTCTCTATGAGTGATAGCACTGACTTCCTTTACTTGGATCCTATGCATTTGCAAATGCCCCTGAGGAGAGACTCCCTCAGCAGTTAAGGAGAAAGAGCAAACTCAGGCCCAGACCTCCTCCCTGCATGTTCCTGTCTGTGGTGGGCACACAGAAGGTGCTAGGATACACACAGGTCTGCAAAAGGCCAAGAGGGAGCGGTGGATGGTGGGTGGCAAGGAAGGGCCTGAGGGTGAAGATGGAAGGTGATGAGCCAGCCCATCACTGGTGTCTGATTCAATTATGGGGAAAGGAAGGACAAGAAACCAATATTTATCATGTATCTACTAAGTGCTAGGCAGTGTGCCCAGGTCTATAATTAAATTCTCTTAATGACCTTCGGAAGAAGGTGTCATTATCCCCATTTTACCTATGAAAAAAACAGAGACTTGGAAAGCTTAAGTGGCCTCAGGTAGAACATTGTGGATTAACCACATGCTTTTTTAATTTTTTCCTCTCACAACCACAATGAAATGTTGGTAATGGAGTAAAAAGAAACGCATAAATCACCAGGGACAAAGAGAACGAGAATGGGATGGCAGCGGCATGAGATGGGCCAATAGTTCTTGAAGAAGGAACCAGGGTGGCTGTGTAGAAACTGACCCTGCAGAGCAGAGGCTGACGCTGATGCTTGTAGTGGGGAAAGCCAAGGAGAAACAGGCTACATGGTGTAGACAGCTTCAGGAACAGGACGCTCCAGGCATCTCAGAAGAGGCAGTGGTGGGAGCAAGACAGTAGGATAAGTGGCAAGTCTGTGTAAGCAGCAGTTAAATGTCCAGATTCCCTTACCCCATCCAGCAGGAGAAAAACAGGAAGAGTTTCTAGAAAAGTCAAATCAGAGATTTTGATCTTGGGGACAGAGGCAGGGATGACATGCAGAGTGACGACAGGGAGATGAGTGAAAGCCAACTGGGGCCCAGCCCACTCCGCTAGCTTGGTTCCTGGGATGGTGGCATCAAAGTTTTTGCCTCCCAGGTCAGAAATGGAAGAGGATTCTAATCCTGAAAATTGGCTGGGCAAAAAAAAAAAATTCCTCCAGAAACCGACATTTTGGGGCATCCTCAACAAAATGATGGGCCCCCCTTAAATATGCAGCTTCCAATCAATATGTACGTAAAACACACAGATCTTAAGTATACAGTTTGCTGTGCATGGGGGCTTGGTCGCTTCAGTCGTGTCCGACTTTGCGACCCTATGGACTGCAGCCCTCCAGGCTCCTCCACCCATAGCATTCTCCAGGCAAGAATACCGGAGTGGGTTGCCATTGCCTTCTCCAGGGGATCTTCCCAACCCAGGGATCTAATGCCGCTGCATATCTTGTGTCTCTTTGCATTGGCAGGCCGGTTCTTTACCACCAGCGCCCCATGGGAAGCCCCATACAGTTTGCTGAGCTTTGACAAATGTATACCCTCTTGTAACTCACACCTCCATCAAGATATAGAACACTTCTTCCCCCTCAAAAAATTTCTTGTGCCCTATGTCTTTTCCCAGTTGGTATCTCCCCGTACCCCTTCACCATAGTTCTTTATTTTTGGCATAAATAGGCTCTACCTGTTCTAGAACGTCATGAAAATAGAATCATACAGTATCTACCCTTTGATGTCTGACTTCTCCTTAGCATATGTCTTTGACTGATCCATTGTTGCATTTCCCAGTCGTTTATTTCTTTTTATTGCTCAGTAGTATTCCATTGTATGAATGTATTATAACTAAATCAACCACTCAAATGTTGATACATATTTAGGTTATTTGCAGTTTGGGCTATTTTAAATAAGGCTGCTTTCTCTTGGAAGAGCACTTCAGTGTGGAATTGAGTGGTAGGGTAGATGTACATTGCACTATGTAAGAAATTGCCAAACTATTTTCCAAAGAATTTGTACCATTTCACACTCTCATTGTGTGAGAATTCTGACTGCTCTATATCCTCACTAACACTCGATGTTTTCAGTCTTTCTCATTTTTGTTATTTTAGTGAGAACATAGTCAAATAACATTATGGCTTTAATTTGTATTTCCCTAGTGACTAGTGATGAGTAGTTTTTCATGTGTTGTTTGGTCATTGCATATCTTCATTTGTAAAGTGTCCAGTTAAGTCTTTTGCTCACTTTTTATTTAGCTGATTTTTTAAAAAATTGAGTTGCAGAAGTTCTTTATATATTCTGGATGCAAGTCCTTTGTCGGATATATGTATAGCAAATATTTTCTCCTAGTCTGTGGTTTGCCTGTTCATTTATTTAAAATGTCTTAATATGTCCAAACAGTTCTGATGAGCAGAAGCTTAAAATTTTGGTGATATCTACCTTGGCATTTTTTTCCTTATGATGCTGTCTGTGTCCTAAGACATCTTTGCCACAATACCAAAGATATTCTTCTATATACCCTCTAGGAGCTTTATAAATTTTGCTTTTACATTTGGGTCTATAGTCTATCTAAAATTATTGTATTTTGGTATCTGCTATAAAATGGAGTCACTTCATTGTGTTTTTTTCTGATGGATATCCAGTGGTTCTAGCCCCATTTAAGAAGGACTTTTCCTGTTGAATTGTTTTGGCACCTTAAAAAAAAATCAATTGACTGTATAAATATGGGTCTATTTCAGGACTTTTTCTTCTGTTTCATTGATCTATTTGTCTATCCTTAGGCCAATATCACTCTGTCTTGATTTCTGAAGGTTTATAGTAAGTCCTGAAATCAGAAGTTGATAGTGCCCTGACTTTGTTCCTTTTCAAAGTTTTTTGGACACTTCTAGATTTTTGAATTTCCATGTAAATTTATGATAAATTTGTCAGTTTATACAAAATGGCCATTGGAATTTTGATTGGGATTGTGCTGAACCTATAGATCAGTTTGGGAGAACTGACATCTTCATACTAGTGGGTCCTCTAATCTACAAGTGGGTCACTATTGTTCCACTTCCTGGGCCTTCTTTAATTTCTCTCAGCAGTGTTTCCTAGTTTTCACCCAGAGGTTTATGCATTTGTCATTGAATTATTTATAGATATTTAGTGTTTTTGCTATTCATCCCATAGAAGTTGTCAAATTTATAGGGACGTCAGTGATAATTTTTTTTTGCCTGTTTGTTCTGTCATTAATGGAGAAGAATGTTAAAATCTCTAACTATAATTGTGCTTGTGTCTTTTTTCTCCTTCAGTTCTGTGAGTTTTTGCTTCTGTTTTTGAAGCTCTGATACTTGGTACATGCCCATTTAAGATTCGTATGTTCTGCTGATAAACTGATTTTTTAAAATTAATTATTTTAACTGGAGGCTAATTACTTTACAATATTGTGGTGATTTTTGCCATACAGCGACATGCCGATTCTTTTTTATTTATTTATTTGGCTATGCCAGGACTTAGTTGTGGACATGGGATCTTTGATCTTCGTTGCTGCATGTGGGAGTCTTTTTTTCTTTTCTTTTCTTTTTTATGTTGCAGCATATAGGATTTAGTTCCCTGACCAGGGATCAAACCCAGGCCCCCTACATTGGAAGTGCACAGTCTTAGCCACAGGACACCACCAGGGAAATCTCTGACTCTTACTATTATGAAATATCCCTTGTTATTAGAGTTAATGTTATTTGTCTTGAAGTATACTTTGTGTATGTTTAATATAGCCACTTTGTCTCTCTTGTAACTAGTGTTTACATGGTGTCTTTTCCCATAATTTTGCTTTTCATTTATTTGTGCTATTATATTAATATTTCAGCTATGTCTTTGGGAAACAGAGTACAGTTGAGTCTTGCTTTCTTAGCCAGTGTTACAGTTTTTCCCTTGTAATTAAACAGTTTATGCATTTGCCTTTAATAATTGGATTGAATTTAACACTACAATCTTATTTGTTATTTGTCTTTGTTTTTTCTTCTTTTGGGTTAAGTAACTTTAGTCTTCTATTTTTTCTCTTTTATTTCATTTAAAGTATATATATTAATATTTTTAATCTGTATTTTTTTAATTTATTATTTTTTTGGCTGCACTGCATGATATGTTCCCCAACCAGGGATCAAACCTATGCCTCCTGCATTGAAAGTGCAGAGTCTTAATTATTGGACTGCCAGGGACATTCCTATATCCTGATATTTTTTGTAGTTCTCTAAAGATTACGATATGTATCTTTCATTTATCACCATCTACTATGAATTAATGTTTTCCCACTTTATGGAGACTACTAGCAACAGTCTGCTTTCCTTTACTTCCTTCTTGTCCTTTTTATTATTATTATCATACAGTTTACTTCTATGTGTGTTAGAACCCCACAATTAATTGACATTAAGTGAAAGTGGAAGTCACTCAGTCGTGTCTGACTCTTTGTGATCCCATGGACTATACAGTCCCTGGAATTCTCCAGGCCAGAATACTGTGGTGTAGCTTTCCGTTTTTCAGGAGATCTTCCCAACCCAGGGATCAAAGCCAGGTCTCCTGCATTGCAGGCAGATTCTTTACCAGCTGAGCCACAAGGGAAGCCCAGTTCACGTCCAGTTGACATTAATCTTGCTCTAAATGCTCAATTATCTCTTAAAGAAATTAAGAAATAATTTTAAAAAATATTTACCACCATATTTTCCACTTTTGGAGTTCTTCATTCCTTCATATGGCTCTGAGTTTCCATCTTCCTGAAAAATTCCCTTTCACATTTCTTTCCAGTGCAAGTCTACTAGTTACTCCATGAGCCACCTGGGTAGAAGGGCCCATGCCCATGGTGTGTTCATTAGTGTACAGCTAGTGTCCACGGGACAGCTGGCAACCAGCCTGGCCGGTGGTGTGTGGCTGGTAGAGCTGAGCCTTGCTTCCCGATGGATGGCAGAGACTTCTGAGCTGGGCCAAGCCTGCCTCTCCTTTTCCAGTTGCTGAGGTGGCGCTGAACTGCACTGGGCAGGAGCAGGATGGTGGTAGGTACATGGTCGCTCTCTTCCAGGGTAAATGCTGAGAGCCATCCCAGGGCATCCATGTGGCTACAAGGTCGTCCACAGGTGGCAGAGATGGAAGGGTGCTCTCCTGACCGTCTGCCTGCTGTGTCCTTACAGCCTGCTCAGACATGGGGATGCATGCTTTCTGCCAGAGGAGTGCCCATGCACTTGGAAAGGGAAGGAGTACTACCCTGGGGACCAGGTCATGTCTCCCTGCCATTCCTGGTAAGTGAGGGCCCCATCCAGGCTCTGCTTTTTGTTGGGGCTGAGGGTGGATATGGGATGTGTGATTGTGAGTACAGTCTAGCATTCCCCTTTCAACCAAGTTCATATTTATCTTGTGTGATTGTGTGCTCCATAGGGGTTTCTGTATATATACAAATATATGCACAGAAAGAATTTGAGGGGATATTTTTGTGACTATAAATATCAATGTGAGTTTGTTCATACATGTATTTGAATGTGTGTGCATGTGTGTTTGTAACCGTGATGATGTGTTTGCATATTTATAGGATGTGTGTCGGTACATGTTCAAAATGCATACACTGCACTTATAAGTGTATATGCACATTCATGTGTATGAAAAAGATGGGCATTCAGATCATGTTATTCCCATGATGAAATCCTCTAAACACTCCCTGTCTCACTGCTAGCAAAGCTACCATTCTTACAGTGACCTTCTAGGACCTATGGGATCGGAACCTCTGTTACCTCCCTGAGTTCCTCTTCTCCTCCTACTCTCTCTATTCTAGCCATGTTGTCTTCCAGAGTGTTCTTCAGGACCTTGGCAAAGGCTGTACCCTCTGCCCAGGACACTGTTTTTCCAAATGTCCATATACTTAATTTTCTCACACCATTAAATCTGTGCTCACCTGTCCTTCTGTCCATCTTATTGAAAATTGCAACCCACCCCCACACACATTTCCAGTCCTTTTTATCTTGTTCCTTTCCCCACCTAGCACTCATTACCTTCTAACTATTACCCACTCGGGGTTTCCCAGGTAGCTCAGCCGTGAAAGAATCCATTTGCAATGCAGGAGATGCAGGCTTGATCCATGAGTTGGGAAGATGCTTTGGAGGAGGAAATGGTATCCCACTCCAGCATTCTTGCCTGGAAAATTTCATGGACAGAGAAGCCTGGTGGGCTGCAGTGCATGGGGCCATGAAGAGTCGTACACAACTGAACGACTGAGCACACACATATTACCTACTCATGCTTGCTTATTATTTTTTATTATTTAGTGTGTGTCTTCCTCCTTTAGAATACAAGCTTCACAAAGGCAGAAGATTTTTTGCTGTTTTGTTCACTGATGTAGCTCAGACTCCTGGATTAATGCCTGGGATATGGTAGATGCTTATTACTTGTTGAATGAATGAATGATTGGAGTGGCAAAGAGAGTGTGGATATTGGAGTTGAATCGATCTCGAGTCAGTCTTGGCTCTGTTATTGATTGATTTAACCTTCTGAACCCCAGTGTCTCCTGCATAAAATGGGGACCCACCCTCGTATCCTTTGGGCCTTTGTTGAGGTCGATGATGTTTGTTGACACTCAGCCCAGGGGTACCCAGTGGGCACTTGATGGGCAGTGGCCCCACCGTGGGTGCTCGGGGGGGGGGGGGATGCCCTGTGAGGGGTGTGGGCGCGTGTGTTTCAGCGTGTGCCAGCGCGGCTCGTTCCAGTGCACCCTCCACCCCTGCGCCTCCACCTGCACGGCCTATGGTGACCGGCATTACCGCACGTTTGATGGGCTCCCATTTGACTTCGTGGGGGCATGCAAAGTGCACCTGGTCAAGGTGAGCGCCTGCGTATGTCTGCACAGTTGGCTCCATGGGTCCCCAGAGCGACTGATGCATAATTGGATGGTTGGGGCGGGGAGGATCTAAGCCCTGGCGTTTGGCAATTCAGAGCCTCAAAGAGGTGCTGAGGAGCAAGACCAGAGCTGGACAGAGCCCACTAGTTATAAATACCCCAGTTCCCGTCCACTCAACATTATAACCTTGCCCTTCTTGGGTGCCAATGGTTTTTCTGTCTGTTATAGTAAAAAACGAATACTTTCTGGGCCCTCACTAGATGCCTGGTGGTCTACCAAGCCATTTTAAAGCATTATTTCACTTAATTCTTACAGCAACCCTAAATGACAGAGTTTATTGAGCCCGTGTTAGAGATGGAACAAATTGGGCTGAGGAAAGTTGGTATCTCACCCAGGTCGCACACTAGTAAGTGACAGAATTGGGGTCAAGCTGGAACCAAGAAATCTGACTGGAGAGTTGGTGTGTAAAGGAGTCATGTGTTAAAGCCACCAGCTCACCCAGAGGAAAAGGAATGGTGATGTAGGAGAGCATCTTAGAGGCAGGATCCCCTCTAGGAGGAGAAGAGGGTACCAACAGGGCAGGTGGGAGAGGCCTCAGGCCCTTTGGCTAAGGCCCTGTCCCTCCCATCAAATAATAGTAATAGTAATACCTTTTATGGGCTCCCCTTGCGGCTCATCTGGTAAAGAATCCGCCTGCAATGTGGGAGACCTGGGTTTGATCCCTGGTTTGGGAAGATCCCCTGGAGAAGGGTAAGGCTACCCACTCCAATATTCTGGCCTAGAGAATTCTATGTATAGTCCATGGGGTCAGAAAGAGTCAGGCACGAATGAGCAACTTTCACTTTCACTTTCAATACTTTTTATGGAATAAGCCCTATCTATGGCACAGGCACTGTGCTGGGGTTTTTCATATAATTTAAATGATTCCACAAGACAAAAATGATAGACTCTGTTTTATTTTATTTGTTAAATCTTAAAGGCTTTGCGTGCTCTTCGCTAACATTTAAAACAATGGAGAGGCATATGTTAAAAACAAATATCCCTCTTCACATTTCTTCTGTTCCTGTTGCCTGCTGAATAAGCACTCATAACAGACAGGAGTGAATCCTGCAGGAACATGAGTAGGATTCTGCAGTTTGCTTTCACTACTTTATGGTATACTTTGGACATTATCTCATATGGTGGGTAAATTTCTCTTCTTTCTGTAGAATTCCACAGAAAGGATGTGCTCTAGCTTGTTTTATTATCCACCAGTATTTAAATACTTAATGAATACTTGTGTAGATGTGTCCCTAGACTGTAAAATTTCTATAGAAGTTATCCCTTTAGAATGTTGTCTGGTGCCTGCAGATTGCCCTCCAAAAAGACTTACACTACCATCATCAGTGTCTGTAAGACAGTGCTCCTTCCCTCACACTCTCGTCAGCACCAGTCATCCCTAGTATATATTTATTCATTCATCAAACACTTTTTGGAGAGTCCCTACATGCACCAGGTACCCAAAACAAAACTAAGCTTCGGAGAACTGAAGTAAGTTGCCCAGAGTCACACCACTCATATGAAGCAGGAGTGGGTTGAAAACCACTTCAGAGTCTGCATCCCTCTACCATGTGCCTCTCAACAGAATCTCTTCTCACCCTGGTTTATGGCGCTAACTTATTTCTCCCCAGAGCACATCGGATTTCAGCTTCTCTGTGATTGTAGAAAATGTAAACTGCTACAGCTCTGGCATCATCTGCAGGAAATTTATTTCCATCAACGTGGGGAACTCACTCATTATCTTCGATGACGACTCAGGAAATCCCGTAAGGCCTGGTGCAGGTGAAGGTTGTATCAACAGTTTGCCGGTTGATAGGGGGCAGAAGAGGGTTAAGGACTGGTTTCCTTATCACAGCACTTTCTCTTGGAGCCACTGAGTGATCATCCCAGATTGAGTTCCTTGGTCATGGCCAAGAACCCAGAGGTCACTGTCAGGACATGAGGGAGGCAGAGGAACTGGTGAACTCCTGGGGCTGGGCAGTGACTTGTTGCCAGGCCCAGCTGACCCAGCTACTGGGGGATGCTCTGGCCTCAAGAATGCCCATTTCTGTCCCCCTAGAGCCCTGAGAGCTTTCTGGATGAGAAGCAGGAGGTCCATACATGGCGGGCAGGGTTTTTCACACTGGTGCATTTCCCACGGGAGCACATCACCCTCTTATGGGACCAGAGAACCACGGTGCACGTTCAGGCCGGGCCACAGTGGCAGGTAGTCACGTGAGCAGTGACCCTTATCGGTGCTGTGCTCCTCCTAGAACCAAAGAGCCCCTGGGTGTCCTTGCATGAGCTGTACCCTTGCCAAGGAGCCAGGCGCATCATGCCTCTGTCCTTTCTGCCCCTCCCTGCCCTGGGCCCCTTCTCTCTGACTCCTATCTCTCTGCACTCTGTGACCCCAGTAGCTGTTTCTAGGCCCATGACAGACTCCTAGGCTCATAGTGACCCCCCCCGCCACGCCCCTACCACCTATGGTTCACCCTGGGAATGCCTGAAACTGATCATTCTCTCTTCTTTCAGGGCCAGCTGGCAGGACTCTGTGGGAATTTTGACTTAAAGACCGTCAACGAGATGAGGACCCCAGAGAACTTAGACTTAACTAACCCCCAGGAGTTTGGTGGCAGTTGGGCTGCAGTCAAGGTAAAGCCTCTCCAAGCTGGCTCACTCCCCTCACCCAGATGGACCCTAGTCAGCACTGAGAGAACCTGGCCACAGGTCAGGGGAGAAGGACATCGGTGCAAGGCTGCTCCCACAACCCACTGACCTGGCGTCCTCAGCCCTGTGGTCTGAGGACATGCACCATCATCCCATCTCACAAGTCAGTCCCTGGACCAAGACCTGGTGGGAGAGCTGGGGCTGGGAAGGAGGCAGAGTCTCTGCCCTAGGAGAGGTGACCACCTAGTAGGGAAGATGAGGCTTGTTGAAGCAGGACCATTTTGTCCATCTTTGTGCCAATAGGTCTAGCACAGAGGAGAGACCAAGAGAGATCTACGTGGGTTGAGGCAATCAGAGAAGACTTCCTGCAGGTGGCAGGACTAGTGTGGTACTTAAAAGACAGAGCATATTTGGATGGCTGAATGTATCAGAGAAGACCTCTGAGAGGGTGGACAATATTATCCGAGGCAGAAATTATAGGAGATGTCTCTGAGGTTTGGAAGATGTCTGACTGAGGCTGCCAAGCTGTGAGCGGTGAGGGGACAGCCCTGAACTGAGAGCAGAAGGCCTGGGTTCTTGTCTTAGACCATCCAGGGACTTGCTTGGTGACCTTGAATAAGCCCCAGCTTCTCTGTGATCTTCTGTGAAGTGAAGGAGCTGGAAGAGGAATGGTGGATAGATTTTACCTCATGTGACAAGTCTGATCAGTCAGATGAGGCTGCCTGGGAAGCCAGGCTGAGAAATGCCAACCCTTGTGTCAGGATCATCTGGAAGAGCTGCGATTGATTAGTTATGTCTGCCATGGATGCTGCATTAGAGAGTGGTGACGCAAGTGTTACATATTTGCCTTTCCTGGACTGAGTGGTCTTCCGTTCCTTATTCTCTGTTGGAGAGTAGATGGAGAGAAGCTTGTGTAGACTGGAGTCAGGGGAGCAGTTAGCCATGGCATGGAGCTCAGTGAAATCCTGAGGCAGGACTAATGTTTCCTCAAAGCCTCAAAAAAGTGTGCTCTTAACAGAAAAGCTGAATGGGTGATTAGCTTTCATTACTTCCCTCCTCTTACCCACCCCCTAATGTTATTTCTCTCTCAATAATTCCTATGGGCACACTCTAGGACGCTCAAGTGACAATGTAGGCCCAAGGGTGGAGGCTCAGCAGACGTCAGGGTGATCTGTATTCGTTCACTGTCGCAGGATAACAACATAACTATAGATTTAACAGCATCCAGTCACACACGCGGATTATCTCACAGTTTCTGTGGCTCAGGAATCAGGGTTCAGACTCGGTTCTCTGCATACAGTATCACAGGCTGCAAGTCAAGGTGCCAGCCAGGGCTGGGCTCTCGTCTGAAGGTGCCCCTGGAGAGGGATCTCCTTTCCCGACCACTCATGTGGCTGTTGACAGCATCTGAGAGAACTGAGAACTTTCGTTTTTTTTGCACACTGTTGGCCTAGGATGACCCTCAGCTCCTAGAGACCACCCACAGTTCCTGCCATGTGCCATTCACAGTCGGCGAGAGAGGGACTCCAGCCAGATGGGCCCTGCAGGCTTACGTAACATGATCATATGCAGTCACTGACACACAACCACATCCACGCATCACCTTTCCCATCTCTTGTTGGCTGTCAGTTGGTCCCTCCCACATTCAAGGGCAGGAGATTATCCAAGGACATGAACAAGGGAGCGCTCCAGGAGTCCCTCCACCACGTCAGGCAGTGGGCGTGTGAGGGGTCAGGAGATCAGCCGTGCTGCCTTTGCCCCCTCAGTGCCCAGACACTCTTGACCCCCGAGACACTTGTGTCCTGAATCCTCTCCGAGAACCCTTTGCCAAGAAGGAATGCAGCGTCCTGCTCAGCGAGGTGTTTGAGACCTGCCACCCCGTGGTGAGTGGATGCCGGGCTTTGCTGCTCCTGAGACACCCGCCCCCCGTCACCTCCCTGGAGTCCCTTCTGCCCTCAGACCCTCTGCCTTCCCTTGGTCTAGAGGAGAGACTCACCTCTGCCATTCCCCTGCCTCTGGCCTTTTCAGATGACTCTGTCCTGTTTCCCCAGACGACCCAGGACAGACAGTCACAGCTTCTGTGCCCTTTTCAAGCCTATCTCCTTGTGTCTCTTCCTCCCGATCAGGCTGTTCTTCTGAATGGTGAACACAGACCCCTCATGCTGCGGCAGCAGCCCTCGGGGAGACAGAGGAGAGCTGGTGCTCGGCTCTGCAAGGGGCCCTCCGGGGCCTCGAAGGCTGCTGTCAGACCGGTCTTGTCTGTCTCTGGCCTTGGCTGGGGGTTCACACCCCACGTCTGTTTCTCAGCCACACCCTGAAGCCCTGGATCCTATAGCCTAGGCCCAGAAAGGAGAGAGCTTAGTTCTCAAAAGCAGGCTCTGCCCAGGCCACGGAGTTACCGTTTCCCTCTGAGCTGCCTACCTTCTGCCCTCACCCAACACGGGCAGCGCACACCATCCTTCACGCTTGTGCTGCTCCCTGGGGCTGAGTGGCATCCGCCCAGAAGCTGAAGGGCTAACATTTAGGGCCTGTCTTCTGACCTCTGACCTCTGACTTCTGACCTCCTCCAGGTCGACGTCAGTTGGTTTTACTCGAACTGCCTGACAGACACGTGTGGGTGCAGCCGGGGTGGCGACTGTGAGTGCTTCTGTGCCAGCGTGTCCGCCTATGCCCACCAGTGCTGCCAGCACGGCGTGGCCGTCGACTGGAGGACCCCGCGCCTCTGCCGTGAGTGTCCAGACCCATCACCTGAGGGGGACAGTGGGGCCTCCTCTCGGGGCAGGCCTGTGGGGTCCCATCACTCTGGTGAGCATCTATGGAGTTCTCACCATGTGCCAGGCATCAGCATGGCTTGTGTGTATAATTCCTCAAATTATCAAATACCCAGGTGGCTCTAGTGGGAAGAACCCGCCTGCCAATGCAGGAGACGTAAGAGATGCAAGTGCAATTCTGGGTCCAGAAGATCCCCTGGAGAAGGGAATGGCTACCCACTCCAGCATCCTTGCCTGGAGAATCCCATGGACAGAGGAGCCTGGTGGGTTATAGTCCAAAGGGTGGCAAAGGGTCAGACAGGACTGAAACAACTTAGCACACATGTACCCTGTGAAGCAGGACTGTTTATTCCTGTTTTACAGTTGGAGAAGTGGGTTAGAGAGAGAGATTCAGTAACATGCTCAAGGTCACAGAGGTTGGTGGAGGAGCCAGGGCTCATCTCCATATGGTCTGGGTGCAAACCCAGGACTGTGCTCCTGACCAGTTCACCAGATAAGTCAGGAGCCCTGGCTTCCAGACTCAGAGCTGCATTTGCAAGCTGTGTGACCTCAAACTAGATCTCCAACCTCTCTGGGGCTCAATTTTTTTATCCGAAAAATAGGAATAGACCTGTCCCACAAGATTTATTGCAGGGGTCAAAGGAGATAGTGAGTGTGAAAGCCCCTGTCAGCTGAGACACATAAGGCCCATCAGGGACACAAGATAGTAGTGTTTTTTTGACCATTGGTGGTCTACAGAATGCTTTTGGTTGCACACTCCTATCAAGTAAAAGCATATACACATTCACACACACACACATACATACATATACATAGGTTCAGTTCAGTTCAGTTCAGTCCCTCAGTTGTGTCCGACTCTTTGCGACCCTACGAACCACAGCACTCCAGGCCTCCCTGTCCATCACCAACTCCCAGAGTCCACCCAAACCCATGTCCATTGAGTCAGTGATGCCATCTAACCGTCTCATCCTCTGTCGTCCCCTTCTCCTGCCTTCAATCTTTCCGAACATCAGGGTCTTTTCAAATGAGTCAGCTCTTCATATCAGGTGGCCAAAATATTGGAGTTTCAGCTTCAAATCAGTCCGTCCAATGAACATCCAGGACTTATTTCCTTTAGGATGAACTGGTAGGATCTCCTTGCAGTCCAAGGGACTCTCAAGAGCCCCCTCCAACACCACAGTTCAAAAGCATCAGTTCTTCTGGTCTCAGCTTTCTTCACAGTCCAACTCTCACATCCATACATGACTACTGGAAAAACCATAGCCTTGACTAGATGGACCTTTGTTGACAAAGTAATGTCTCTTTGTATATGTATATGTGTATATATATATATGTATACATATGTACACATACACATGCATGTACATGTACATGTACATGTACATATATATATACATATATGGAGAAGGAAATGGCGACCCACTGCAGTGTTCTTGCCTGAAGAATCTCAGGGGCAGAGGAGCCTGGTGGGCTGCTGTCTATGGGGTCGCACAGAGTCAGACATGACTGACGCAACTTAGCAGCAGCGGCACAGAAATTTGAATGATTTATTATTTGTTCCTGCACATCAGAGATCTTCCTGGCACAAGGCGCCTCATTTTGGGACGCAGCACTAGTGCTAGAGCTGATGTTGCTGTCGTTTTTCGTGGGGACATGGGTGCTTGGCATGTCCTGAGCCCTGGGAGCTCCAGGCAGGATGACCTCAGGAAGGAGATGGAGCAGAATCACCTTTGGTTTCCCTTTTCTCTGCCCGTTTTACCCTGAGACCCTTCCACCACAGATGCCTTAGGTCCTCATGCAGTCTGCTTCTCCTTCTACTTTAGTAAAAGTTCTTCAGGAAGGAGGCTTCCCAGGTGACTCAGTAGGTAAAGGATCCACTGGCAATGCAGGAGACACAGGCAGATGCAAGTTCGATCCCTGGGTCAGGAAGATCCCCTGGAGGAGGGCATGGCAACCCACTCCAGTATGCTTGCCTGGAGAATCTCATGGACAGAGGAGCCTGGTGGGCTACAGTCCATGGGGTCACAAAGTATCAGACAGGACTGAAGCGACTGAGCGTGCACTTCTGGAAGGAGAAGGGAACATGTCTATTGAGGATCCACTGTGTGTCAGGCCCTGCGCCTTCTGTGCATTAAATCATTTAATATTCAGGATTAGGGAAATGCAAGTGAGGCCAGTGCCTGGAGCCTAAGATTTAAAGGAGTACCAAAAGACTCAGTAATCAAGATAAATCACATTTTCAGGCAATACTTTTAAAAAATCAAAACTAATGCAAGAACATCTTCGATGAATAAAATACCCTAATTTTAGTAATAACAGGCTCAATATTATTGATTTTTCCTTTTGCCTCAGGCTCCAATATGGCTCAGCAAGGTGCTGTCACTGATTTTCGTCTTTGTTTTAAAATTTTGATACGTTGTTCATCATGGATATTTTTCATTAATTCTGAAATTTTAAAAGTTGTATTAAAGTATGACATATCCTGATTGCTGATTTTTTTTTTTTTTGAGGTTCCCTTAAATTTTGCACCTGACATGACCACTTGCTTTACTCCAGTTCAGACCTTACCAGTCTGTGGGGCAATACGTGTGGTGGTTCCCATCCTACAGAGGAAGACACTACATTTCAGATAGGTTGAGAAACTTGTCCCCAGTATGCACAGCTGATGAGTGAGAGATGGGATTTGAACCCAGGTCTGTGGGTCTCTAGATAGCTGGCTCTTTGGGCATCCTGGTACATACTTGAAAACAGATTTGGAGATCTGATTTTTAAGTTCAATCTTCTGAATCCACAAGTGAGGAAAAGCACATACTTGCCCATAACCACACGGTGGGTCAGTCTACTTATTCCTAGTGCTCTTTCCAGAGGGCAGTGCCAAATGCTGAGGAATAGGGTTCATCATGGGATGTGGAGGGTGTGGGGTGGAGCCTATGAGTGAGGGAGGCCCTTCCTCAGCCTTTATCCCAAATCTACTGGGTCAACTGACTTCTCATGGTCTTGCTCCTGGGTTTAGGTGCCCCCTGCAAAGTGTTAGTGATAGTTGCACAGTTGTGACCTTTGTGACCCATGGGGCAAGATGCCAAAGGGTAAGACCCCATGTACTGTGTAGCCCACCAGGCTCCTCTGTCCATGGAATTCTCCAAGCAAGAATACTGGAATGAGTGGCCATTCCCTCATCCAGGGATCGAACGCAGGTCTCCTGCATTGCAGGCGGATTCTTTACCTTCTGAGCCACCAGGGAAGCCCCCTGCAAAGTCCCCAGGTTATCCCAATGGACTGATCCATGGCTGACTTGCCAAGGGAACGGGCTGTGGTGCTGTGCTAAGCCACTAGAGGGCGTATGGAGCACATACTTGGCGGAGCTCATCAAAGCCTCATGGAAACTGCGCTCCGGGCCCTGGATCCTGGAGGCCTTTGGGTCCCTATTCATGCTGTTGAAAGACCAGCTTCTGTCTTGTGCTTGCATTTCTCTAGTACCTTCCACATTTTCGACTGGAGCTTCCATTTCTTTCTTTTAAAAATAAATTAAAAAAAAATTTTTTTTAATTGAAGGATAATTGCTTTACAGAATTGTGTTGGTTTCTGCCAAACATCAGCATGAATCAGCCATAGGTATACATATGTCACCTCTCTCTTGAACCGAGCTTCCATTTCTTGATTCTATTCTTGCCCTTTGGGATTACACAGAATACACCCTTCTGTCCTAGCATTCATTCATTCATTCAGTTCATGCTGAATGCCTACTCTCGGCCAGCCTATGAGCTTTATGCAGGGGACAAAGAGAGGAGCCACTGTATTTCCTACACTTTAAGACATCTGGATCAACGACCATGTCTGAATCTTGGAGTTTGGGAGGCAGGCCAGGTCCAGCCCTTGGGGAAGGAGGGAGAGTTGGGATGCTAGGGCCCTTAGCCCTGTCCATCTGTTCCAGGCTTCTCAAGAGGTCTCTGTTCTCTCTCTTTCAGCCTATGACTGTGACTTCTTTAACAAAGGTAAGCTCAGCCTTGAAAGCCAAGGCATTGCCATCTGTGCCCTGGTGCCACAGCATCAGCCATCCTGAGGCCCTGCTGGCCCTGAGTGATGTGGGCCAGGAAGACTCCATCATGCAGAGAGGGCCCTGACAGTATAGGGCCCAGAGAAGCCCTGGGACTCTGCCCAGCAGCTTCTGCTGCTTCTGTCCAGAGCCCAGGGCAGGCTAGCTTCCCGGGTGTGCTCACGTGGCAGCTTCACCAGGAAATGGAAACCCCTTTTGCACCAACGTGCTGCCCCATAGCCTTTATCATCTGGATCATCAGGCCCATGGATTCTTGTCTTGGGTTTCCTGAAGTTTTGAGTTGGCAAAGGCAGATGCAAACTGTTCTTCCTTTGTTGGGGCAAAACCTATGGTTCAGCGTGGTCTGTCAGATTTATCTTCAGTTTTAACCAAGGTCGCAGGGTAACAGGATACGCTCCAACTTCTCATTAACTAGGTCATGACTAAAGACTCCAGGGAGGTTAATGTCCAGTGTTAAAACCAATTAGTTTAATCACTGGGATTGGATGGGATTGGAGGGTTGCCCAGGCATAGTTTTCAGCACCGATCTTTGTGCAGTGGGACCAGGTTGGCCGAATTAAAAGCTCATCAAGTTCTTGGTGCCATTCACCTTTGACTTCTGAGGTCCCCTCTGCCCCTGCTTCCAGGCACCATCCTGCCAGGAGCAAGTCTATTTGGGTACAAGCCCAAGATTTTTCCCTTGTTACCCACAGGATCAGATTTTGGTTTGCGAAACGTCCCCCTGGAGGGAGTATAGCAGGTGAAACAGTGGGGGCCTGACTAGAGGGACAAGGATACCAGGTAGGGGGCCCATGAGATGAGAGCTGGACCAGCGCCGCATGATCATTCACAATAGCTGCAGCGGCAGCTCAAGGGGCACGGGTTTCCTAGACAATCACAACAGCCCTGTAACCGACCTCACAGGCTCTGGTGTGCCCTGCCTTCCAGGGTCTTCTTTCCAGCCACAGTCCCTGCTATGACTGAAAATATTAGCCTCAAGGGGCTCCTGATAGCCCCTGACCTTTAACTCCTGGAGGCCTGAATCTGTACTGGGAAGACTGCAGTCCCTTCACAGGCAGGGTCTGTCTGACACCAGGCGAGACATTTCAGCAAGACAGCTCTGAGCAGAGTTTTCTCCCTTCTGTGACATTTTGGGTGGCAGTAACTGACAAAGGACAAGCTGCTTCTAGCATCCTCCACCCACCCATCCATTCCTTGCTCGGCTTTTCTGCCAACATTTTCTCTGGTCCAGGCCCTTGCCGAGTGCTGAGGATGCAATGGTTAACGACACCTGTCCCAGTGGAGCTCTGGAGCCAGCAGCCCACCTCGACTCTCTAGAGCCCACTGTGTCTTCTTCACCTCACATTCAGTTGGTGTTTGAAGCTGACCACTGGTGGGGGAGTATTCACACCATGGAAATCAGCAAACATTACCAAATGGGGGTTTGTGTATTCATTTTTTGAGTGCTGACTGTTCACCATTTCCCAGCACAGCACTGCCTGTGTCCCATCTGGTAGAGGAGACAGATGTGGACTCCCCAATTGAGACCCTCCTCATAAAAGCTGTGATCAGCATGTGCCATGCACCGACACTGCTGGAGCATAGGGGAGGAAGGGTGCTCACGTGTGAGAGGGTGCGGGGAGAGCTGCACCACAGCGGCGGCATTTGAGCTGGGCCCCGGAGATGGAGGAGGCGTTGGTCGCGGGCACAGACAGGGAGGACTGTGCTGAGTGGGTGGGACGGCACGGATGGAGACAGAAGGTGGAGCGCCGTAGGGTTCTTACAGGGAAGAGCAGGAGAAGTTTGGTGTGGCAGGGGCAGGGGTTGGGGCTTGAGGAGCTCTGGGGTGGCTACCTGGAGGAGGTGTCCTTTGAACTTGGCCTTGAAGAACGTGAAAGACTGTGATGGAAAGAAATGTCACAGATGTGAAAAGGTCACAAATAGGAGGACTTAGCGGTCATTTAGGCCTAAGCCTCTCACTGGCAGTCTTGACTGCCTATGGAATGTACTGAAGGGACACATTGCCACATCCTGCAGCAGGTCTCCCTCGAGTATCAATTTTCATTCAAGATTTTTAGAGGAGGTCATCTATTATTGATTCTATTATTTATTATTAATAATAGATTTATTATTAATACTATCTCACTCTTCTGTAGTACCTACCATGTGCTGGGCACTGTTCTAAGTGTTTCACCTGTAATAACTCATTTAATCCTCACAACAGTCTTAGGAAGTAGGTGCTATCATTTAAATTATTTTCCCAGTTTACAGATGTGAGAACTGAGGCCCAGAGAGGTTAGGTAACTTTCCCAAGGGCACATCACTTGGACGTGACAGAAGCCCACTTTTTCATAGGCTGCCTCCCAAACAGAGAAATTAAAAGAGAAATAAAATTTAGAATGTGGAAGGTGAAAATCACTTGATTAATTAAGGTAAAACAAGACTGTACAGTCAGTCTTCTGTATCCATGGTCCTGCGAATTAAAACCAACTAAAGGCAGAATTTCAGATGTGAAACCTACAGATCAGGATCTGTCTCTTATACACATCTCTGTAGGGGTGGCCTTGTTTCCAGGCTTCCCACAGAGTGATCTGGGGGCTCTGAAGGGGGTCAGTTCCTCAGTGGCTGGCAGCCTGGGCCTCCTGTCCCTTCCTTCTGGAAATCAAGGTCCCCAGGGCCTGGGGCGAGGGACCTGACCCAGTGGAGCTCTTGGGCCTCTCTTCTCCCCCCTCTCCAGCAAGGCTGGGCAAGTAGGGATAGATAGGAGGTGAGCAGAGGCCCAGGGGAGCAGGGCTTACGACTGGGCCCCCTTTCTCCAGCTCTAGGGAAAGGCCCTTACCAGCTGGCCAGCTTGGTGGCTGGCGGTGCCTTGGTGGCCATGAAGGTGGCAGGCGGTGCCCTGGTCCTAGTGAGGGCAGAGGACGTGGCACCGGGGGACATTGTGAGCTTCCTGCTGACGGCTGCGCTGTACAAGGCCAAGGCCCACGGTAAGGCCCACCCCTGGCCCTTGGTGGAAGGAGGGGCAGATGCTGTGGCCCTAAGCCAGCTCTGGTAGCTGGAGAAATGTGGGATTCCAACAGGCGCCCCTTTCCTAGTTGAGACAGGGTTCTGGGTCAGCCTCTCAGCCTCTTTCAAGAGACACTGTCCGTCTCCTTCCGGAGAGATCAGGGAGGCCAGGGTTCAGATGAACCTGTTCACCCTGCTTCACACAAGAGCTATGGTCCAGAAAAGCCGGGTGGCAATAATTACAACTTCCCCTCCCCTCCCCTCTGTCTCCCTCTTCCTCCTCCTCTGCCCCCTCTATTTTTAAGATTAGACAGACTTCAAATGCCAGAGGGGAGCTGGCTAATGTATTTACTCCAGCAGAACTTCTCCTGTGAATGGAGGAGCGAGTTCTTGATTTGCTCAGGTTGTGGTTCGGAATTCTGGATTTGGGGTTAACACAGACTGAAGCAACAGCCCATCTCCTGAGTCTCAGACTGTCAGCAGATCCGAAGGCTTAGCTGTAGTGGGCACCGTCTTCTCTTCAGGATGCAGTAGTTCCTGAGGGTTGGCAGGACCTTGCCTGGTGGGGAGTGACCCCCGGGTAGTATTTGTGTTGGGTCCCGGGCCAGCCAAAGCCTCAGTTCACCAGTGCTGGGAAGCCTTCTCTTCTGTGACCATTTCTGCATGACCCAGCGTGCGGTCACTGTGATTAGAGTTTCTTCCCCAAATCCTGTTGGTCCCATCTAGTCAGTATCTCCTAATCACAAGGATGGTTCACACAGCCAATCCCAGCGTGGACTGGAGTCTTGAACCAAGACACGTCTCAGAGAGTTCATTCTAACCTGAGAGTTTAAGTTCTCACATTCTTAGGATCTGTGTTTTGTCTAGTTATGAAGATCATCCTCGCCCTTTCTCTATTTCTGTCCCCTCCTCCCTCCTTCCTCTTCCTTCTCTGCAGCTTCCCTTGCCTCCCTTCCTTTCATTGAACCCTGTTCCCATGCCAGGCACAGAGTTGGGCACCAGGGAACCAGCGGTGTCAGAGACATCATCCCTGCCCACCAGAAGCCCACCATCCTACCCAGGGGACACAAAGGCAGTTACAGTTCCTGTGGGCAGGTGGAGCCCCTACCTCAGTCTTGGGGGGTCAAGAGAGGCTTCTTAGAATATATTCCTCGAGGAGTAGGAAGGAGCCGGGGAGGGACCTGTAATCCAAGTGGGTCTTTATCCTGAGAGCAGTGGGGAGCCATGGAAGGGCTTTAAGGAGAGGAGGGACACCCCAGCACAGCTCGGGGTGATGTCCATGGTGGGGTGAGTCAGGGGTACAGGGGGAAGTGCCGGGAGGAATCCCATCACTGCATGGTGAAACGTGGGCGTGAGGAGCCAGGGACTAGGCTATGGGAGGGCCAGAAGCACCTCCAGTATCCCCCAAAGAGAATGCTTCCTCCCTAGACATTCTTGACCTTCAGATCTGTGTGGTCCTGCTTGAAGAATTAAGGGTGTCTTACAACCTTCCAGATGTAATGGGCCATTTGCTTCGTGGGAATTTTCTATTCCCCAGTCAGTATTTTAGTCCAGTAAGTAAGGTCTAGTGGAGAGGGGGTGTTGATTTTCCAGTGGTTTTATGGCATGTTAAGCAGAACCTAGAGCAGCCTGACCCTGGAGAATGTGAATGGGATGCCCTGAGGCTGTGAGAGCCAGCCTCCATTTCCGTGAGACCTGGGTTTCCTGAGCAGCTGGGGGCAGGACCTGGTGAGGACCCCGCTTCCCCTCCCACCCCCGTCTGTGCTCCTTCCCTGTGCTGAGCCCAGAGTACTGGATAGAAGAAGAGAACGTCCCTTCCAGGTAAGCTCTGGGGTGGCTACCTGGAGGAGGTGTCCTTTGAACTTGGCCTTGAAGAACGTGAAAGACTGTGATGGAAAGAAATGTCACAGATGTGAAAAGGTCACAAATAGGAGGACTTAGCGGTCATTTAGGCCTAAGCCTCTCACTGGCAGTCTTGACTGCCTATGGAATGTACTGAAGGGACACATTGCCACATCCTGCAGCAGGTCTCCCTCGAGTATCAATTTTCATTCAAGATTTTTAGAGGAGGTCATCTATTATTGATTCTATTATTTATTATTAATAATAGATTTATTATTAATACTATCTCACTCTTCTGTAGTACCTACCATGTGCTGGGCACTGTTCTAAGTGTTTCACCTGTAATAACTCATTTAATCCTCACAACAGTCTTAGGAAGTAGGTGCTATCATTTAAATTATTTTCCCAGTTTACAGATGTGAGAACTGAGGCCCAGAGAGGTTAGGTAACTTACCCAAGGGCACATCACTTGGACGTGACAGAAGCCCACTTTTTCATAGGCTGCCTCCCAAACAGAGAAATTAAAAGAGAAATAAAATTTAGAATGTGGAAGGTGAAAATCACTTGATTAATTAAGGTAAAACAAGACTGTACAGTCAGTCTTCTGTATCCATGGTCCTGCGAATTAAAACCAACTAAAGGCAGAATTTCAGATGTGAAACCTACAGATCAGGATGGATCACTGCTAGGACATTTAACATAACAGACTTGGGCATCTGCAGATTTTGGTACTGAGGGATGACTGTACCTCAAGGTTTGGGTTTCAGCCTCTCCCCTATTAGAAGGACTTAAGGACAAATGATTGAGAAACTTGATTTAGGCCAACCCCAGTCTTCACAAAGGAGAAAGTCAAGACTCAGAAATGGGGATTGACTTGTCTGAGATCACACAGCAGGGACTTTACCTCCACACCTCTGGGATGCCCCATGCCCACTCCTGGATCCCATCCCTAGGGCTGACTGCATGGTGGTTAAGAGTCTGGACTCCAATCCTGCCTCCCTCGTCCACCATCAGTATGACTCTAGGCCTCGCTTCCCTCATCTGTAAAATGGGAATAACAGCGTCATCACCTTCTAAGCTATTATACAGAATTTGCTTCTTCTCTAAGTTTGCTCCCTCTGCCCCTCCACATCCGCCACTTGAATGTCAGCTCCACGAGGACAGGGGTTTTGTCCTTTTGTTCTCTTTTGTGTCCCCAGTGCCTAGAACAGCAGCTGGCACATGATGGGCCCTCAGTAATATTAGCTGCTGAATGAGTGAATTCACTACCTCACTGGGCTCTCTTGGAATTTAATACAAGCAGCAAGCAGAGGGCTTGCTTGCTTAGCATTGCGCCTGGCACGGAGTAAGTCCTTGATCAGTTGCAGTTGTTGTTGACATTAATAATGAATTCTTCTTCCAGTTATCTCGTGTCTTCTCACAGCTGCCCAGGGAGGTCTAACAGGAACTGGGGCCACGAGGGGAGGAGTGGTGATGGGGGAGACGTACCAGGTTGGGTGCTGGGCTTTCACACGTTGTTCATCCTTCACAACCTGGAGGCGTTAATTCACTTGCCCACAACATGCCAGCTGTGGCGGGCAGGGACTCCAGACACCTGCTTGTGGATTTGGGTCCTGACCCTGCAGGGCCCTGTGTGTGTGTGTGTGTGTGTGTGTGTGTGTGTGTGCGCGCGCGCGCACGCGCATGTTTGTGGGTCGGGGGGGGGGGATCCACCCAGCAACAATACACTCTCTAGAAATAGGCCTTTGTGGAGACAGGAGAGAGGACAGAGGGGCCCAGCTCTGGAGCAGTTTCCCCTCCATGAGTTGGAATCAAGTCCCCAGGTCCCCCAGCTCTGGCCCTCTGGGATTCTGTGAGGGGCAGGATCACGGCGACTGAAACCTGGCAAATCAGCAAAGCCCAGCTCGTCCAGTACGTCCCACGGAACAGAACTCCGCCGGGACGGCCGTTTCTGTCTGTCCTGCTCCCCGCCGTTTTCTCAGCATCTAGAATAGCACCTGGCACACGGAGGGGCCTCAGAGATGTTTGCAGGAGGGAGGGGGGAGGGGAGAGTGGGGGAGAGAAAGAGGGAGGAAGAAGGGAAGAGGGGAAGGGAAGAAAGGGAGGGAGGGGGTGGTTTGGTCACCTGCACAAGGCTCTGCAGTTGGGACTGTAACTCCCCCCATCGCCACCCCCTCAGGCAGAGGTGGTGTGTGCAGAGGGGCGGCCGTGGGTGGGCCGAGGGGAGGTGGCTCAGGCTTGGAGGAGCAGGGCCCAGTCCTGGGTCGCTGAGACTGCAGACGGTGCCTGGGAGTCTGCCCCGCCCCCGCCCATCTGGATCCCTCTCTGCCGACTTTAACCCCGTGGCTCTTTGCAGACCCAGATGTGGTGTCCCTGGAGGCAGCGGACAGACCCAACTTCTTCCTCCACATCACAGCCAACGGGTCTCTGGAGCTGGCTAAGTGGCAGGCCGGTGATGCCTTCCGCCACCATGCCTCCTTCTCGCTGCACCGGGGGACGTGGCGGGCAGGCCTGGTGGCCCTGGAGTCCCTGGCGAAGCCCGGGGCCTTCCTTTACGTGTCGGGCCCAGTGCTGGTCCTGCGGCCGTACGAGCACACAGAGGCCTTCCGCTGGGGCACGCTATTCCGCCTTCTGGGTAGGTGTCTACCTTGCCTCACCCTCCCTGCCCTCTCCCCACCTCACCCTTCCCATTGCCCCTGAGAGATGAGACCCTCACTCTCCTGTCGCAGAGAGGCCACAGGGTGCCACCCCTGAGATGGGAGGGGGCCTGGCCTCTGTGTTGGTGGCCCAGGGAGCCTTGGGCAGTGCGGCTTGGTGCCCAGCCAGCCTCCTGGGTCTGCCTACTCCCACAGGCCATTTACATGGTCTAAAAATAGGGCGGCCTTTGTGGAAGCGAGGAGGAAAGTGATCATCCTGGCCACAGCTTGCGTAGCCTGCTGGCTCGGGTTTCCTGCTGATGGGGGCACATGCCTGCCCTGTGAGCTCAAAGACTGCCCACTGGGGCACAGACAAGGAGCCTGCAGACCCCCCATCCCCGCTGAGAGGCCCTGGACCCTGGGTGGTGATGGGGCAGCTTTGTGCCCTTTCTAGCCGAGACCAATGGCTTCCAAGGCTTTGCCATACCCCTGCCAGGTGGGTCTGCCCCCAAAGTAGTTGTTCTCTGCCTACACCATGGAGACAGTGATTATAATGTCCTTACCACTCCAGGCTGGCCTGTCTTGTATGTGGACGTGTATGTTTGTGCTTGTGTGGGCGCCAGTGCTGTATGAATGGATGCGTTTACATGCACATGCGTGTAAGTGTCCCCAGTCAGCCTTTCCTTTACCATCCCCTGCCCCTCCCAGCCCAGGGTGGGGCCAGCTCATTCTTACACTCAGCGGTCACCTGTCAAGTCCACTAGGGACCCCACCCAGCATGGATTCATCACCAGCTATGATGCCAGGACTGTGTCCCTTGCTGGAAGTCACCAGGGCAGAGTGAAAAAAGCCCAGGCTATGAAACCGGACAGCCTTGGGTTTGAATCCTGACCTCGGTCCTTGGCACTTAGAAGAGCCCCGGAACCCCTCTCCCTGATTCTTCACCTGTACAATGGGGACATTTGCCTCAGAAGGTTGTTGTGAGGATTGACGGTCTCCTGGGCTTTGCTCTGGGCCTGGCTCACAGTAGGTTCTCCTCAGATGTAAATTCCTAGTTCTGGTCTCAAGGATCTTAGAAAAGCAGGCTTCTTTACAGTCAGCAGCAGTGTTGGGGACTGGGGAGTCAGGATGGGGCTGCTCCCTGCAGCCTGGGGAGCTTGCCCACACCTCCCAGCTCAAGCCACGGTTTCAGAGACTGATCACTTGTGCCAATGTGGTCTGGGGTCTTGGTGGCTCAGACAGTGAAGAATCTGCCTGCAGTGCAGGAGACCTGGGTTCGATCCCTGGGTCAGGAAGATCCCCTGGAGAAGGGAATGGCAACCCACTCCAGTATTCTTGCCTGAAGAATCCCATGGACAAAGGAGTCTGTTGGGCTACAGTCCATGGAGTCTCAAAGAGTTGGACACAACTGAGTGACTAAGACTCATGGTCTCCAGACTTTCCCCGAAGATCCTTCATTTGTCAAGGCACTGGCTACAAGGCCTTTTTGGAGGAAATCACTTCTGGGAAAGTTTAATATTCCCAGCATCTTCTGTGCTGTTTCCTCATCTTTAAAATAGTGCCACCTGTGAGGATGAGTGAGTAAATACCTGTGAAATGTTGAGTGTAGTGCTTGCTGTTAAGAGTTGGGCTGTTGTTATCATTAGCCACCAAGGTCAGAGGGGGCAATTCTGGCCAGCAGAGTCTCAGAGGGGCAGGGTGACAGGGCAGCCTCGTGGAAAGGTCAGGGGTCCCAGCCTCTTTGGCCACTTCTCAAAGTCCAGCCCCAACTGCCTGCTCCATAGTCCCACCCTGCTGAGACTTCAGCCCCCACAAAACCAAGGTCCCAGGGTCCCAACCCAAGGATCCCCCAGACACTGACCTCAGCTCTCAAGAATACAGTGTCTCCTTAGGCTGGCTTTTTGTTTTATTTTAAAATTTCATTTCAGTCTTCAATTTTTTTCCATGAGTCCATTCATCTCTTCCATGGAGCAGGGTAGGCATGGGCTGAGCTGGGATGACCTCTGTGCTGGGGCACCTGGTCAGGAGCTGGTGCCTGGTGTCACTCAGTCTCGGGGCCCTGAGTTTGGGTGCCTTTCCAGATGCCAAGCCCTCGGGGGCTGCCTACCCCACTTGTGAGTGGCACTATGATGCCTGTGCCAGCCCCTGCTTCCAAACCTGCCGGGACCCACGGGCAGCCGGCTGCCGGGATGTGCCCAGGTGAGGGGTCGTGGGAGTCAAGGTGCGTACATCAGTGTTTGAGCATTCATCTGTGTGAGTGGGTTTGTATGCCGTCTGTGAGTTTAGGCATGAGCTTGTACTGACGTGTGTGTGTTTTCAGATGTACTTGTATATATATGTTTTGTTTACTGGGTATGGGGATACGTGTGAACCAGGGTGAACCTGACTGATATGGACATATGTGAATATGGATTTGTGCATGTGTGCATATAGCTGAGCCCTGTGTGTGTTCATGTGGGTGTAAAGGGTGGCTGTGGGTGCACAGGTGTACACAGCTGTGTGTATGTACTTGTATATGAGCTGCAAGTATATGGGTGTTGGTGTAGCTGGGTGTGTGTGCATAAGAGTGTGTACACTGATGTTTTGGCAGACTGTGGACATATAAGTGTCTGTGTGAATGTTTTTGAGTCCTGCAGGTGTGAATAAGAAACATGAAAAAGTGCCTAAATGGAGACACATGTGCTGTGTGTGAGTGTGGGCACCAGGTGTGCATAACCAACCCTTGTGCTCCAGACCATTAACTAGCGCCCTGCTCTGTCCTCAGGGTGGAGGGCTGTGTGCCCGCGTGTGCCACCCCCAAGGTCCTGGATGAAGTCACACAGAGATGCGTCCACTTGGAGGACTGTGAGTGGCCTGGACTTCTCACCCCTCCTCCAGAGTCTTGTAAATCCCCCAATCTCACTGACCAGTCATGCCCACCAGAGCCCCCTGGTCCCTGGAGAAGCAGTCAGCAGAGGGGCCTCCGGAAGGTGACGATCCTCTAGAGTGGGCAGGGACTCATCCAGTCCATTAGCCCACTTTTCACAGAGAGAAAAAATGAGGTCCATGTGGGGAAGAGTCTGGCTTGGGGTCCTGTGCTGAGAATGTGGCCAGATTCAGGCCTGAGGTCACTGGGCTCTGGACTCAGGGTTTGAGGTGTGGGGCAGGGACCTGCTGATGTCTTGAGTCATCTGACATCACGTAACAGAGGCCCTGGGTGGGTCAGCAGCTGCCTATCCCCCTCACCCAGGATGCTAGCCTAGGAGCCTCGCGTCACAGTCCAGTGATGACCCCTGGACGCAGGAGTCACCCACTGGCTGAGCCTCTTCTCTCGTCTGCCCCAGGTGTGGAGCCTGTGGATTTGGCTCCCACGGAGGCCCTGCCTCCCGGTCAAGTGCTGCCCGCTCCCAGTGACAGGGAGCCGCAGTTTCCACAGGAAGCTCCCAGGGCCTCATCCCACAGGCCAGTGCTCACACCGACTGCCCTGCTCACCACAGCCCTGAACCCGCCCACGGCCGCCTCGGTGGGGCGAGCGCTGTCTCCAGGCCCCGCCCAGGCCACTCAGCAACAGCTCCTGGGAGTCACAGCCTCTCACCTCCCCGAGCACCCCACAGAGGCCCCGGCCAGCAAGGGAGTGACCACTGGCCACCCTGCTAGCCCCGGAGCCCCAGAGCCCGCATCCCTCCCCGTTTCACAGCACGCGCCCACATTTGGCATGGGGTCAGGTGCCATGGAGACGACCAGGGTGACCGTGATCCTGGCCGAGAGCCCCAACATCACAGTCTCCTCTCTGTCACCCCCTGCTCCTCGCGTGCCCCTCGTGACCAAAGCTGTGACGGTCCTAGGCCTTGGCCCCTTGCCCACTAAGACGACGCCCCTCCAGCCCTTTCCCAGCCTAGAGTTGCCTGCAAGTCCTTCCTCCAGGCCTGCAGCTTCGCTGGCGGTGACCTCCAGGCCCCCCACTTCCTCAGCACCCCGCGAGGCTTCGCTGACACCTGCAATGACGAAGGTCACGACTGGGACGGAGGTCCCACAGTCCATCCAGGCCCAGGGCCCTTCCAGTCCCAGCAGCCCCCCAGCTGAGGCCAGAACAGCTGCAGAACAGATTCCTGCCCATCCCCTGGTGACTGAGAGCGTGGAGACCGTGCCTTCCCCAGAGGAATTCCAACCCGTGCCCGGCCAGCCCACAGGCCTGCCAGCAGCCCCACTTCCAAGCCCGTTCCCCATGGCCCCAGCCCGCCCCGCCCAGCACGCCACCACAGCCGCCAGGCCCCCAGCTCGGCCCTCGGGGACTGCAGCTGCCGCCAGCCTGTCTACAGTTGCTCACGCGCTGGGGGCCACACCCTTCACCACTCTGGAGTCTACCCAGCCAGCCCAGCTCCTCTCTGGCCTGCCTCCTGACACCAGTCTGCCCCTGGCCAAGGTGGGAACATCCGCCCCAGTGGCCACGCCTGGCCCCAAGGGCTCTACTCTAACCCCTCCCCTCCAGCAGCAGGCCACGTCTCTCGCCGTGGCCACGACTCTGCCTGCTGGGACCCTCGGTCCTGCACCGCCTCTAACCCCGGCTGTCGTGGCCCAGGGTCACCCGCCCGGTCATGCGGTCCCTCAGGCAACAGGCACGGCTCCAGGCCTGCTTCTGGGAGCCACACTGCCAACCCCTGGGGTTGTGGCCGTGGCTGAAGGGGCAGCCTCCACAGTATCTGCTGCCCCACGAAAGAGCACCACAGAGAAGACGGCCATCCTGTCCAAGCAGGTGTCTCTGCCCACCCGGGTACCCAGCTCTACCCAGGGAGGCCCCACGGAGCTCATGCCTGCAGTGGCCCACGCTGCTGCTACCTTGGTGACGGGGGCCGAGGGCCCCTGGGCTGGCACGGTGCCCCTGGTGCCCACATCCTACCCACTGAGCCGAGTCTCGGCCAGAACAGCCTTCCGAGAGAGCCCACTCGTTCTGCACCCCCAGCTGGCTGAGGTCCACGGCACCTCGGCAGGACCTCAGCCCCCAGCGGAGCCAGAGGGAGAGGCCACCACCCAGCAGTCCGGGCGCTCGGCGCCCGCAGTCCAGAGCGCCTCGGCGACTTCAGCCGAGGCCTTGGCGACCACCGCTGAGGCCAATGCATCCACCGCCTGTGTCGTGAGTGACTTGTCAGGGTCTGCCCCCATTTGTGGACCCTCTGTGCCTTCCCTCCTCCTGTGCCCCAGGGATTGGACACCATCATGCTCTCACATCCTCACGGCTGGCTGCAGCTTCTTAGCCAGCTTCCAGACTCCCAGATGACCATTTAGCCACCATCCTGGCCCCTGCCCCAGGCTCCTCGGGCCCCTGATGCCGTAGCAGGTCCCACATACCCCACCTGGGGCCCAGGGGCCTGTCGGATGGCTGGTGGGACAGCCAGTATGACAGCCAGTATGACAGCATGGTGTGCTGGTGTGCGCGTAGCGTGTTTATGTCTGGGTCCCACGTGGGACTCTGTGTGAACTCTTTTGTGTTTACATGTATGGGACTCCCATGTGAACACTCATCTATCTGCGTGTGTGCTCTTGTGCGTGTGATATATGTTGCTGCAAGATGGTATATGTCTGTGTGTTTGTAGGAAAAGATAAAGTGTGTATGAGTGCGTGTTTTGGGTTTCTCTGAGTCTGAGCTAGTGGTTCGCACGCTTCTGTGCCTAGAGCTCTCTGCAGGGCCAGGCGGTTCTGTAGACTCTCTGGGACTTAGTCCCAGACTCCAGTCTCACGCTCAGCCCAGCCCCAGGCCCTCGATGTTCTGTTGGGTGGGTGGAGGGAGGGTGAAGGCACCTTTTCCTTGTCGTTGTGCCTCAGGGTCCCCGCCTGCCAAAGCCTGCAAGGGTAAGGATCTGTGCCCTCACGGCTGGGGGTGGGCCAGGGCAGGGGTGTGAGTGGCTGCGGCCCCAAAGGGATCACTCAAGCTGTTCCTCCCCCCTGTGCCCCAGCCGATCGCCGAGCGGGACTGCGTCCGCCACATTTGCCTGCAGGGCGAGCTGATCCGTGTGAACCAGTCCCAGCACTGTCCGCAGGGCGCTGCACCCCCGCGCTGTGGGGTCCTGGGCCTTGCCGTGAGGGTGGGCGGCGACCGCTGCTGCCCTATCTGGGAGTGCGCCTGTGAGTCGTGGGGCTGGCGCCTCCCGGGTCTCCCTCATACCCTTACCCTAGCCCGACCTCTGCCCCTCACCTGTGTGCTCTCGGCTCTCAGGGTAACTTTGACATGAACCCGCAGTAGGACCTCTGACCTGGCAGATTTCCTACCCCTGTGACCTTTGATCTCTGTGGGACCCTCCAGCCAGCCCCCAGGCCCTCTGGATCACCCTAGAAAAGGCCTGGTGCTTCTGAGTGGCCTTGGCCCTGGGGGCATCTGTTTATTCTTCTCGTCTCTCCCCTCCCCAGGCCGGTGCTCAATTTTCCCTGATCTGAGCTTTGTCACCTTTGATGGGAGCCACGTGGCCCTGTTTAAAGAGGCCATCTACATCCTCAGCCAGAGACTGGAAGAAATGGTCACCGTCCACGTCCTCGACTGCAAAAGTGCCAACCTGGTGACTGTCCCCTGCTTCCCTTCCTGCTGGGACCTCGGGACTTGACTGGGTTTGGAGGGGAGACTGAGCAGTGAGTTGGCTCTGTTGAGGGTTATCAGAGGCCCCTGCCCGCAGCTCCTCTCTCAGGCAAGGGCGGGGTGGGTGTTTTCTGGAGCCAGCACTCGGGGAAAGAGTGAGCGGAGCGCCACCTCCTGGCCCTTCCTAGGGCCTGCACCATTCACTGCTCATCTTGGTAGCCTAGGCCCCTGTGAAAGGTACTGAAATACTCTGAAATGCAGAGGAGCTGGAATGCCATCCCTAGGATGTGGTCTGTGGTCAAGGATGCTGGCTGCAGTGAACCACCTACCGGGATGCTCCCATGAGCCAGGTGGAAGGAGACAGCTCTTTGAGGGGCTTGCAGGAGGTCAGGTGGAACCAGAGCGTTCTGTGGGATTCTGTGCCCCATCTGCACAGCTGCAGTGGGTGGTCTTAGCATATTGTAGGAGCGTTGGCTTAGGGGAATGGGGAGAGCTGCTCCCCAGGAGGAGGAGCCAGCAGCACTGGCCTCTGAGCTGATGAGGGCTGGGTTCTCTCTGTAGGGGCACCTGAACTGGCCCCCGTTCTGTCTAGTGATGCTGAATGTGACTCACAAGACCCACGAGGTCACCATTGACCGCTTCAACCGCAAGGTGAGTGCATCAGGGAGCCAGCCCACAGGTCACGGCAGCAATCAGGTGAGGGCAGGAGGGGCTTTGAAGCTTATTCATAACTTGGGGTAACGTTGGTGAGGGACCCTCTGGAATAAAGTAGTGCAAAATTAGATATACTTGGAGGTGATTTTCATTAGGATATTTGTGACCACTCTAATGTCAGGGGAGGAAGTGTGCCAGGAGGAATATTGTGACTGAAAAGAAGCTAAATGGCAAGAGACAGTAGCCTTAAATGATTGTGGTTAAAATATTGGATTGGCCAAAAAGTTCATTCAGGTTTTTCTGTAAGATGATGTGATGGAAAGACCCAAACAAACTTTTTGGCCAACCCAATATCTCACTTTTGCAATTTTTACAAAAATAGAAGGCCATGTGAACACACTATTAGGGCTCTTCCAAGAAGAGGGCTGTCTAAGCAAGGAGCCCTGAATTTAAGGTGCGTCGGCTTCCCATTAAGCCCACCTCTGTCGAGGAGGCCGGTGCCCGAGCACAGCCCCCCGCTGTGTGGGGTACCCGCCCCAAGGACCTGCCTTTGCTCCTCCCAGTGGGAGAGTGAGCTGGGCTTACTCCTCCTCAGCTCCCGGAGTCTCCGCTCTCCCCACCTCTTCCTGAGGTAAGACCTGCCGCCCTCTTATTAGAATCTGCTCATGAGCATTGAACACAAGGTCCACGCCTCGTGGGGCTCTCAGAAAAACCCACTGCTTAGACTTCAGCATAATACTCCCTGGGTTTTGTCCCACATGCTTCAGGATCGTGGAGCCCACGGCACTGTCTGGTACAGCTCAGAAGGCTCAGGATAAGAGAGAGCCAGGGACTTGGCCAAGGTTAAAGTTTTCTGACTGCTGGGCGGGGACTCTCTCTATTCAGCACAGTAGTTGATGCACTGGATAATTTGCCAAGTGATTAATAAAACAGTGATGCTTGGGTGGGAGGGTATAAAGTCATTATAAATATTTTAAAATCCTAATCTTTTCATCTCCCATTTTTACAGAGTAAAACTGAGAATCCATAATACATACAAATTTAACCTTGACTGTATGTAGTGGGGGTTGTAGCTTTGAGTTTAAAGTGTTGCATATTTAACAAACATGCATTGAGCCTCCAATTTATGTCAGGCCTCAAGGCAGGTGCTGGGGATTCAGAGGTGAGTGACTAGACATAGTTTCTGCCTTTAAGAAGCTCACAGTCCACTGAAAGTCATGATGAAGAAACAAAGCTGTCTTAAAGGCCAGCACAGATCTGGGAAGACCCCAGAGAAGGAGTACCCAACCTAGGGGCTGGAGATTCAGGGAAAACCTCCCAGAATAAAGGGACTTCCCCCATGGCTCAGTGTTTGTAAAGAATATGCCTGCAATGAAGGAGACACAGGAGATGCGGGTTTGATCCCTGGGTCAAGAAGATTCCCTGGAGGAGGACATGGCAACCCACTCCAGTATTCTTGCCTGGGAGAAAATCCCATGAACAGAGGAGCCTGGCAGGCTACAGTCGATGGGATCACAAAGAGTCAGACACTGAGCAGCTAGACATATGAGCTTTGTCCCAGAAGAAATGACCTGAGCAGAATCAGGAGAGAAGAGAATGAGTGGAACGGCTCAGGATTTGTGCGTATTTGGGCATATAGAAATTGCCTGCCTCTGGCTATTGCATTTGTTTCATTGTTTTGTGCTCATAAAAATGATTTCAGAATTTTTCTATGCCGCCTTAGACTGTGTCTTGCCTGCATGTACCTGAAACAGAGCCTGTCACAGGGCAGATTTCTAGTAACTGCTAGTTGGATAGATGGGTGGAGGGATGAATGAACAGGCAGACAAGCTGTGCTCACGTTGAACACCCGCCTCCTCACTAGGTGTCTGTGGACTCGCAGCCTGTGTGGCCCCCTGTGAGCTGGCACAGGTTCAGAATTGAGGATACAGGCCACATGTATGTGATCCGGACACCGTCACACATCCAGATCCAGTGGCTCCACAGCTCAGGACTCATGATCCTGGAGGCCAGCAGAGCCAGCGAGGCCCAGGGCCGTGGCCTGTGTGGTGAGAGGGGACCCAGCTAGGGGAGGGAGATGACTCCTTGGTCCACCTCTGTCCCCAGACGCCAGTTCCCCTGGAACAGGGAAAGCCGGGACAGAGTGCCGTGCCAGAGGTGGGACCAGTGGGGCACTGGGGCAGGGACCTAATGTCTTGTGTCCTGGGGCTGAAGTTGCCAGCTGGGAGACGGCGCGGGGCTCTGGCCTCGGCCAAGTGTCACTTCAGCCGAGATGATCTGTCAGCTTCCCTGATCGCCTCCTAATACCAGATAATCCCCGCTGTCTGCATATGCCTGGGCACTTCACAAAGCACTTCCACACTGATCTCACTTATTCCAGGTTATTCACACAATAGCCCTGAAGGATAGTCATTGAACTAAGGAAGAATGGGGACTCAGAGGAGTTAAGTGGCTTGCCTAAGATCACACAGCAGAGCTGCCACAACACAGAACTGGTGCTCTTCAGACCATAGCATGATTACAGAGGGCTTTCCCTAAGGGCCTGGATGTATTTTGATAAGAAAAAGGGGGACAGGAGGCTGAGTGTGAACTGCTGCTTCTTGCAGATGCAGAAGGACCCCCATAAGACACTCCATGACAGACTGCCATGGTTATAATGATGGATGACACAGGAATACTTAAACACACATACTTGCATGCCCTCCATCCATAAATCTGCACCCATTTGATTCATTCACACTCTGTCAAAACGCCTTCTACATATGCACTAACACATGTCAGTCTGCACCCTGCTCATTCTCTCATTTGTGCACCACATATGTACCGAGTATCAGCCAGGGAGTAGGGCGTTGGCAAAACAGGCGAAATGTGTCTTATGAAGCCTCCTTTCCTACTGATATAACCATCTCTTCTTACACACACACACACACACGCACGCACAGGCACACACCCTTCCACCACCATCAGCTCCTCCTCTGCCATCCTTTCTCACCATTTCTTCCTTCCACTGTTTATGACTGGTGAAGAGTGTTGTGGTCAACCTCTGGTGGGTCAGCTACTCCCTATGATGCCTTTTGACACCCTTCCATCACTCAATGCCAAGACACCAAAAATCTGACCATTGGGACTGTTGATAAAAATCTGAGGATTTTGTGTTAAATTATGCTTTATATTCATGAAATTAGTGGCTAGAAGTATCAGAGCAGAAGTCAGCTAATTTATCTCTATTTTATCCAAACTAATACTTGGTGTCTTGGGCACCTGCTAGACAACTTGGGGAAATATTGAAAGAGTGAAACTATAAAGGAAAATGAATCTTTGTACTCAGATAGCAAGACAGACCTGCAAACTGAACCTGTCACACAGAATTGGGAAGATCAGGGGCCATGCATCTGAAGGGCGTGTGAAGGAAGGACTTAAGAGAACATGTTTCAGACAGAAGACAAGGGCAGGGAAGTGTGTGTTCGGAGCCTAGATTGTGAGAGATGAAGCTGGAGGTTAAGGTCATGTTAGAAGCCGTGACAGATGAACTTGAGTCCCATCTCAATGTCTTAACACAATATAGGTTTTTTTCTTGCACATGTAAATTCCTAAATGGAGATTCCTTCCATCCCACGGCCCTGCCATTTTCAACGCAAGTTTCCATCTGCACAGTAGGGCAAAGAATTGGGCAAATTTTATGCATCCAGCCTGGAAGTGGCACCCATCACCTTCACTCACGTTCCCGTGGTGGGGAACTCATCACGTGGTCTCGCTAGCCACAGAGAGCCTGGGAGAAGCAGGCTAGTGGACCTTCCAGGAGGAAGAGGAGACAGGTGCTATAATTAGCTGGCAATCTCTACTAAAGCAGATTTTTTGGAGTAACTTTTAATTTTGATATAATGTTAAACTTAGAAGTTGCAAAACTAGTATAAGAAACTCTCATGTACTTTTTACCCAGATTTACCAAGTGTTCACATTTTGTCCATTTGCTTCTCTTTCTCTCTCCTTGTACCTGTCTGCGTGTGTGTATATATATGCATGTGTATATGTAACTATTCATTTATATATGTATATATGCATTTTATATATTCAGTTCTGTATGCATATGCTGTTTATATAAATGCATTTTTTTCTGAACCATTTGAAAATATGTTTGAGACATGGGTCCTTTTATCCTTAGGTACTTTGATGTGTAGTTTCTAAACAAAGACAGTTTCTTCCACAGGGAGTTTCTTGGCTTCTCTGTCGTATTTCTCTCATCTATAAAATGGGGATAGCAGTAATACCAGCCTCAAAGAGTTATTGCGAGGAATGTTCCGTATGACAGCTGGGGAGCTGGGAGTGGTAGAGATTACTGTGGCCACGGGGTAATTCTGCCCCTTTCAGGTATCTGTGATGGGGATGTGGCCAATGACCTCACCCTGAAGGACGGTTCTGTGGTGGGTGAGGCCGAAGACCCTGCTCCCTTTCTGGACAGCTGGCAGGTGCCCAGCTCCCTGACCTCAGTTGGCCAGACCCGCTTCCGTCCAGACAGCTGTGCCACAGCCGACTGCTCGCCCTGCCTTCGCATGGTGTCCAACCGCACGTTCAGTGCCTGCCACCGCTTTGTAGGTGTCACTGGGCCCCAGCAGGGGGGACCTCCCGGCTGAGAACGGCAGCTCCTCTGCTCCTGTGAGCAGAAGGCGAACTCCCCAGAGGTGTTGATCTTGGGATGGGTTGGGAGCCTGCAGAAGCTCCTTGCTGCTTCTGGGCCGGGCTGGGAGGAGTTGAGCCCTGGCATGTGGGGGGTCAGAGTAGCAGCACCATCTGATGCACTGCCCAGGTCCCCCCGGAGTCGTTCTGTGACCTGTGGATCCGGGACACCAAATACGTGCAGCAGCCCTGTGTGGCACTGACCGTGTACGTGGCCATGTGCCACAAGTTCCACGTGTGCATCGAGTGGCGGCGCTCCGACTACTGCCGTGAGTTGTCGGGGAAGGGAGAGGGGAGGGAGGCGGCGGAAGCGGGGCACCCCAGGGTCTCCTCCATGCCTTCCGTTGCTCTCATCCCTCACCCTTGTTAGAGTGGCACAAAGGCTCACAGACCTGAGTCCAGGTCTGGGCTTTCCCAGGTTCAATTATTCATTCATTCACTAATGAATATCGATTAATACATTTACAAATATTTTCTAAATAAATCTATAAACTACTAACAAATTTAAGATTTTACCTTTGTTATAATTTATATGAATACATCAAATAAATATTATTTATTATTTAGTTTCTTGGTTTCCTTGCCTCATCTGTAAAATGGGGCAGTCCCTTGAGTGTTGTTGAAGGTGACATGAGATAATGTGTACAAAGTGCCTCACACAGGCCCATCACATGTTTCCATCCAGTGAATATTAGCCTTTCTCTCTTAGTTTTCGGTCATCTTTCTCTTTCGATCTTTCCTCTCCTTCGTTGAGGATGGATGTGAGAGCCATTCCTCCCCACTCCCCATTATGTTTGCACTGGTGGGGTAGGTGGGGTGGACCAGCCTAGAATAGTTTGATTTGTAAATGTGAACACATCCAGAAAGGCTGGAGACAGCTCAAAGGAAGACCACATCTATAATATGACAGGCAAAAGATGAAAAGACAAGCTTATCTAGGTCAGTGTTTTTCAGGGGCTTCCCAGGTGGCTCAGTGGTAGAGAATTTGCTTGCCAGTGCTGGAGCTGCAGAATATGTGGCTGTGATCCCTGGGTTGGGGAGATCCCCTGGTGGAGGAAAGGGCGGTCCACTCCAGTATTCTTGCCTGGGAAATCCCATGGCCTGAGGAGTATAGTGGGCTACACGGTACATGGGGTCACAAAGAGTCGGATGCAACTGAGAGGCTGAGCATACACGCACAGTGTTTTTCAGACTGTGGACCCCAAGTCAGTGGGTATGAAATCAGCATACCTACTGATTTGAGGGTTGGCATCAGCATTTAAAAATGGAATAGAATTTAAAAAAAAAAAAAAAAAACCCTAGTGTGTACTACATCTAGAAAAGTTAAGTATTGTTTTGTGAAAAAAGGTTTTTGTTATAATGCATCAGTGATTCTTCATCCCAGCTACCCTTTGAAATCACTCAGAGACCTTCAAAAAGTATTCATGCCTGGGCCCCACAGTGAGAAATGCTAATTCAATTGGTCTGGGATGGGGTCCCAGCCATGATGTTGCCAAAGCTCCCTTTTGCGCTCAGGCTTAAGGACCACTGTTTATGTGCGAGTGTATATTGGAACACAGTGTAAGATCTAGTTTTTACAGTCAAGGAAGTTTGGAAACACTGATCTACAGCAAGATGTTGGCAAGTGTTTTCTGTAAAGAGCTAGCTAGTAAATAGTTGAGGCTTTTAATTGTCTCTGTCACAATTACTCAACTCTCCTCTTATAGTACAGAAGTAACCAGATACAATAGTAAGGGCATGGGCATACCTGTGTTTCAATAAAACTTTATTTGCAAAACCAGGCAGAGGCTGGATTTGGGCTGTGGGCTGTGCTTTGCTGGCTCCTGATCTAGAGGAAGGTGGCAATGCACTAAACCCTTTTGAATTAATCCTCGCTGCTGAGGCACAGATGAGCGCCCTGCTCGCCCTCCTGGGGTCTGAGCTGGGCCTGGTGCTGCTGCTGTGCCCCTGCAGCCTTCCTGTGCTCCAGCGATTCTACATACCAGGCATGCGTGTCAGCCTGTGAGCCCCCTAAGACATGCCAGGATGGGATGCTGGGCCCGCTGGACCCAGAGCAGTGCCAGGTGCTGGGCGAGGGCTGCGTCTGCTCCGAGGGCACCATCTTGCACCGGCGCCACTCGGCGCTCTGCATCCCCGAGGAGAAGTGCGGTAAGTCCCTCCCCTCCCCGGGCAGAGGGAGTCTGCCCTGGAGTCTGCCCTAGAGTCTGGTAGACCCCAGAGTCTCCTTTGCCCTCCTATGCCCATGACTGAGCGCCCCTGTATCCCTCCAGGTCTGCTCTGAGGGTGGTCAGTTTCCCAGGGAGGGTCTGGCCTGGGACGGTCTGGGTCTCCCCACCCCCCTCAGTCCCCGGCACCTCGCCATGCCCACTGCAGCCTGCACAGACAGCACGGGCGTGCCGCGGGCCCTGGGGGAGACTTGGAACAGCTCCCTCAGTGGCTGCTGCCAGCACCAGTGCCAAGCTCCAGATACAATCGTCCCAGTGGACCTGGGCTGCCCAGGTCCCCGCCCTGAAAGTTGCCCACGCTTTGGGGAGGTGGCCCTGCTGCAGCCCACCGAGGACCCCTGCTGCCTGGGGACAGTTTGCGGTGAGTCTCACCCTTAGACCTCCATTGTTAGATGGTTAAAAGACTCCAGCTCTGTTCCTTGACCTTGATGGATAGGATAAGGCCTCGGGAAATGAGAGTGTCTTGTGGGGGTGTGTTGGGGAGAGTGGAGGACCACCAGGATTGAGGGGAGCTGTGCCCTCTGAGTCAGTGTGGGGCAGGACTTAATGATGTGCGCTTGGAGCCAGACAGCCTGGTGGACGCTTCCTCTACCATCTTGCATTCTCCTGTAACATGAGGCTGATAACAGTAGCCACTTTCTGGGTTGTTATGAGAATTATAGAAGTTGATACTGATCTAGTAGAACTACAAGCGGCACATGGCCCACTGGATGAATGTTAACTCTGATGGGTCTTCCATCTCAGTCCTGAACCCTATGTGATCCTCAGAAGCCTTCTCCAAGAACATGGGTCCTGAGAGAAGTGCTGGGGGCCAGGTGTCCGGGGGCTGGGCAGTGCTGGAGGCTGGGGGGAGTCCGGCCTCCAGGTGACAGGCCCTGTGGCCCCTGGGCAGTGTGTAACCAGAGTCTGTGTGAGGGCCTCGCCCCTACCTGCAGCCCCGGCCACCGGCTCCTCACCCACTTCCAGGAGGACTCCTGCTGCCCCAGCTACAGCTGTGGTGAGAGGCCCAGGGTGGGGCTGGGGGGTGTGGGGCACCTATCATCCAGGGATGGGGAGCATGGCCAGCTCTGGGAATGACTGGGTTCTGGCTGGAAATGAAAACAGGGCACGAGGGTGGGGGCCCAGGCATGGCCACGCAGCGTCTGCTCCCAACCCTGAAATTCTGTTTCCCCCAGAGTGTGACCCGGACCTGTGCGAGGCAGTGCAGGTCCCCAGCTGCCGCCAGGACCAGATCCTGATCGCGGGCCGCCTGGGGGACTCGTGTTGCACCTCCTACCTCTGTGGTGTGTGGACGTGCCCTCCGATGGCAGCAGGCCCGCCCAGATCACCGCCACTGCCCCCCTCACCCCTGCTTCCCTGGGTGGCTGGGAGGCAAGGGTGGGGGATCTTCGGGTGGAAGGGGCACAGGGCGAAGGGTGAGACCCCTGACCAGGAAGAAGTGTAGGAGGAAACCACCACTGCTTCAAGCCGTACATTACTGAGCACAGGAAGCTGGGTGCTTGTTCAGTAAAAGAACTTGGGTGGAGGTGAGGGAGAGCCCCCGGCTCTGACTGCAGGATGGGTCGCGTGGGGCTGTGCACGCTGCAAGTGTTACCAAGCCAAACTTGGGTCTGCTCACCTGCCCGCAGTAAAGCCCACTTTACTGACTCCAGGTTGTGGTGAAGGAAAGGGCAGCCTTTATTGCAGGCGCCAGGCAAGGAGAGCTAGTTGCTCAGTTGTGTCTGACTCTTGACGATCCCATGAAGTGTAGCCCTCCAGGCTTCCCTGTCCACGGGATTTCCCAGGCAAGAATACTGGAGTGGGTTGCCCTTTCCTTCTCCAGGGGACCTTCCTGACCCAGGGACCGAACCCCAGGTCTTCCACATTGCAGGCAGATTCTTTACCATCTGAGCCACCAGGGAAGCGCGTAAGGAGAACAGGCAGTTAATGCTCAGACGCGAATCCCTTGCTTGGGGCCTGCAGTAACCACGGCACTTCCCTTCCCCACAACTGGGCGTCAGCAGACTGGCTTCCCTGCGGGCAGGCGGGCAGACCCAGGTTGGGTTTGGCAACGCCATGGGTCTGGCTCCTGTCACACCTGTGCTCTAGGGGCTCCCCACAACCACCTGCCCTGGACCGCCCTTCCCCGCTCGGGGGCTGCCAGTGACGGGGTGGCCCGTCTCTCCCCTCAGCCTGCGGAGACTGTCCGGATCCCATCCCCGAGTGTCAGGAAGGGGAGGCGCTCACCGTGGACCGGAACACCACGGAGTTCTGCTGTCCCCAGTACCAGTGCGGTGAGTCCCGCAGCACGTGGGGGCCAGGGCCGGAAGGGGCCCTGGGGACCGTCACGACGTCCGCACTCTGGGACGCATGGGCACTCAACAGGGGGCAGCAAGGAGCCCCCAGATGGCGGGCTCTGGGGAAGCCGTGGAGGGAGGCCCCGCCTGAGGAAGCCGGGCTGAATGGCGAGGGTCTGGCTGTCACGCAGATGGCTCTGAGGCTTCCTAGAGAAGGTCCCCGCCCTCCTCCATGGAGGCCCCCAAGAGCCTGGGGTGAGGCACAAATGCTTAGGCCACTGCCACCCACCCAGCCTGGATCCTCATTCTCTGACCCAGGGCCCCTGCCTCAGGCTCTCTACCGCTGTTACCACAGTCCCTACACAAGGCTGCGATCTGAAGCCCCTGAAGCCCTGTTATTTTGCAATGATAAATCAAAGTGGGCCCTTTCTGATATTTTTACAAGACATAGCACCTGTATGTATATAGGATGTACCATAACATATTACTGTATATAATTACAGTAACATATTACTGTATACAATATCTAATAAGCATAGTCGTAATACAGCCAGCATCATCGAACTTAAGCAAATCTATTGGATGAACATTAGCAAAAGGGTTAAATTTAAATATGACTTAATTTACAAAAATTACTTTCCATACCAACTATAGGAGAAATGTAAGGTGGACCACACTGGCACAGAGCATTGTAGGGGAAGGGTCTCTTCCACGATACCCCAAGCGCAGCCCCATTGGGATCAATTTCTAGAACCACCTTTGAAGCAATGCAGGTTCCCATGGAGGAGAGTTCCCCCAAAGGCCCAGCTGTCCCTGACCAAGCAGCTGCACCCGGGGGCTCAGAGGCCGCTTGTCACGAAGTGTTTACAAAGCTCATCTGAGCAGAGGGTCAGCATCTTTCCTCTCCTCCGTCCTCTTCAGCCTCGCTCCTCATCTCTCCTTCTCAGCTTCCCTCTCATGTTTCTCGGGAAGGACTCGAGTAATGTGGAGTGAGTACAGTGGGATGGAGTCAGTCCCTATGTTGAGTGCCAGTCACTTACTAGCTGCGTGGCCTGGGGCAATGTACAACTTCTCTGAGCCAAGGTTTCTCATGTGTAAAATGCTGATAATAGCATGTGCCTCAAGGGGATATTGTGAAGATGAGAGATAATATACATGAAGTGTGTGCTATGTACATACTACCTTAATATAATGGTGCTCGGCATATAGTGCGTGCTATCGCTTTAGCCATTTCTGACTCTTTGCAACCCTGTGGACTATATGGCCCACCAGGCTCCTCTGTCCATGGGAGTCTTCAGGCAAGAATACTGGAGTAGCTTGCCATGCCCTCCTCCAGGGGACCTTCCCGATCCAGGGATCGAACCCTTGTCTCTTCCATCTCCTGCCCTGGCAGACGTGTTCTGTACCACTAGCGCCCTCAATAAACAGAGGCCACTGATATTACCTTGTCCCAGTCTTCACTACACTTTTCTTGCAAAAGCACTTAGTCTGTAGAAAGCACTGAATCCAAGTAAAGACAAGAAAGTAAAAACGCAATTTTCCTACCTCCCAGGTATTCCATTGTCAATATCCTAGAACCACCAGTACAATTCTTCCAGTACTGAATATGTACAATTCAGTACATATTCTTCCAGATATTTTCCATGCCTTTATACAATATGAATGTGTTTTACCAAATTGAGTTTATACTGTACATGCTCTTTTTAAGCCAGATTTTCAGTGAATGACCTTTACTTTTCTTGCTAATACATTTTCGAGTCCTATCACACCCAGTCTATGATTTGCCTGGTCTGTCCAATCCAGGATCCCAGCCAGACCCACACATTAACATTATGTCTCTTAAATGTCTTTGAATCTAGTAAGTGTCCTTTCTTCCATGCGATGCTAAATTGTAGAGTTTGGTTTATGGTCCAGCAGGAAGTCCCACCTTCTGGATTTACCTGGCTGCTTCTTCTTGGAACTGTTTACATTGCTCCTCTGTCTTCTGTGCTTCCATAAACTGGAAATTAGAACCAAGACTTCAGGGATTCAGGCTAAAAATTTACACTATTCTTCAGCTTTGTCACACCAGGAGGCACATACTCTGTGGTTGCTGGCCCTGGATTAGGGTGACCTGTCCATCTTACATTTACAAATTTCCTCTTTCAAACAGAAAGTAACCTATCACTTAGACATTATACAAATGTCCTTCTCACCTTTTGCCTGTTGCTGCTGCTGCTGCTAAGTCACTTCAGTCGTGTCCGACTCTGTGTGACCCCATAGACGGTAGCCCACCAGGCTCCCCCGTCCCTGGGATTCTCCAGGCAAGAACACTGGAGTGGGTTGCCATTTCCTTCTCCAATGCATGAAAGTGAAAAGTGAAAATGAAGTCGCTCAGTCGTGTCCGACTCAGCGACCCCATGGACTGCAGCCCACCAGGCTCCTCCGTCCATGGGATTTTCCAGGCAAGAGTACTGGAGTGGGGTGCCATTGCCTTCTCCGCTTTTGCCTGTTAGGTTTTTGAAAATTGATTAATAATTTTTTTTTTTTGCCAGTGATCATTTTATTTTATTTTTTATATAAATATATTTATTTTAATTGGAGGTTAATTACTTTACAATATTGTATTGGTTTTGCCATACATCAACATGAATGAAAATTGATTAATAATTCTTACCTGTGCCAATACTTTTTTTGGCACAGATAAAATACGTTTTACAGTCTTTCACCTTTTGCATTGTCCCTGGCACCTTTCCTCCCCACCAGAAAGTTGTGTCCAGGAATTCCCTCCTCCTTGTCTTGGTCTCTCAATGAATGGCCGGGGAATCCTAAACTAAGAGGGAATCCTAAACTAATCCTCCTGAAGAGCAGGACGAGGTGCCGTGTGAGCCCTGGAGTGTGTGTAGCATCTGCTGAAGCAGAGCAGACTGGGGCCGAGATGCTACCAGAGGGGGACGTCTCCACAGCATGGGAGGAAGTGTGTGCTTCTTAGAGAGGAGCCGTCCATCAGGAGAGCTTCCCTTGCTCCCTGACCACCCTCGGATGACTAGTCTCAGGGTGGCACAGAATCCCGAGAGGGAGGCCCAGCTGAACGAGTTGAAGGTTCTGACATTGCCATGTTGCTAATGCCTCCTGGAGCAGAGCTAGGGTGTCCTGACATGGATCTGTGGGGAGACTTCAGGAGCCCATACTTCGCCCCTGGACTCCAGAGGGTGCCTGAGGACACTGAGGGGCCCTCGGGGGGAGCCGGGAGGTACCCCCTCCTTAGCCAATGTGTTTCTGAGGACTCCAGCTCCAAGGTGCCTGTGTCTGACGCGTCCGCTGCCCCCTCCCGTGCAGTGTGTGAGAGCTTCCGCTGCCCCCGTGTGCAGTGCGGCATGGGCACGGCCCTGGTGGAGGTGTGGGGCCCGGAGCGCTGCTGCCCCTACAAGTCCTGTGGTAAGTCCCTGCACAGAGCCGCCCCTAATTGATTAATAATTTTTTTTTTTTGCCAGTGATCATTTTATTTTATTTTTTATATAAATATATTTATTTTAATTGGAGGTTAATTACTTTACAATATTGTATTGGTTTTGCCATACATCAACATGAATGAAAATTGATTAATAATTCTTACCTGTGCCAATACTTTTTTTGGCACAGATAAAATACGTTTTACAGTCTTTCACCTTTTGCATTGTCCCTGGCACCTTTCCTCCCCACCAGAAAGTTGTGTCCAGGAATTCCCTCCTCCTTGTCTTGGTCTCTCAATGAATGGCCGGGGAATCCTAAACTAAGAGGGAATCCTAAACTAATCCTCCTGAAGAGCAGGACGAGGTGCAGTGTGAGCCCTGGAGTGTGTGTAGCATCTGCTGAAGCAGAGCAGACTGGGGCCGAGATGCTACCAGAGGGGGACGTCTCCACAGCATGGGAGGAAGTGTGTGCTTCTTAGAGAGGAGCCGTCCATCAGGAGAGCTTCCCTTGCTCCCTGACCACCCTCGGATGACTAGTCTCAGGGTGGCACAGAATCCCGAGAGGGAGGCCCAGCTGAACGAGTTGAAGGTTCTGACATTGCCATGTTGCTAATGCCTCCTGGAGCAGAGCTAGGGTGTCCTGACATGGATCTGTGGGGAGACTTCAGGAGCCCATACTTCGCCCCTGGACTCCAGAGGGTGCCTGAGGACACTGAGGGGCCCTCGGGGGGAGCCGGGAGGTACCCCCTCCTTAGCCAATGTGTTTCTGAGGACTCCAGCTCCAAGGTGCCTGTGTCTGACGCGTCCGCTGCCCCCTCCCGTGCAGTGTGTGAGAGCTTCCGCTGCCCCCGTGTGCAGTGCGGCATGGGCACGGCCCTGGTGGAGGTGTGGGGCCCGGAGCGCTGCTGCCCCTACAAGTCCTGTGGTAAGTCCCTGCACAGAGCCGCCCCTCCCCAAAGGCGGAGACCCAGGCCCAGGGGGACGGGCGCGACCCAGGCCCCTCCCCAGAGGCAGAGACCCAGGGCCAGGGAGGTGGGCGCGGCCCAGGCCCCTCCCCAAAGGCAGAGACCCAGGCCCGGGGAGGCGGGTGCGGGGCCACCACTGTCCACCTGGCTCAGGTTCTCCTCCTCCAGAATCACCAGAGGGAAGCCTTCAAATGGCCTTCCTCCTGGCTTCATCCGCTCCCTGAGTGCTGGAAATTTTTTTGTCTCTCCAGAATAAAGGAAGGAAGTAAGAAACTTCCCTGTTGCAAAAAAGAACTTTTCCACCTAAAAAAAAAAAAAAAAAAAAAAAACTTTATTGCAACCATCGGATAGTAATCATGATTTCGTTCAAATTCACCTGAAGTCCTTTTGGGAAGCAGGTGGGGAGTGGCAGTGATCAGTAATGAATACCAGCGAACTTTATATAAAAATGGTTTTCAAAAGAGTTCAAAAACTCTGTTTTGCATCTGGGTATTTTGCTTGCTTTGTCCAGGCCTCGCTAAAATGTAAACTTCATAAAGACAAGGATTTTAGTTTGTATTATCCACGGATTTGTCCCCAAAGCACAGAAAAATCTCCAGCGTATAGGTGCTTAAAACTATTTGCTGCATGAGGGGGTGACTCCAAAGCGTGTTTCACAGCCACTGTGACCCTGACTTCTCCTCTCCCTGAAGCTAAAGCTGGTGGAGCCCTTATGTCACAGGCAGCGGTGCCTCCAAAGTCAGCTCCTTCGCAGCTTAGAACTGGACCTGCTCATGGGCAAAGGTTCAGGGTAGAGCTCAGCTTGCTGAGTGTATACTTTGGGAAATGCAAGTGATCAGAAATTCCACCCTTGCCATGTTCCTTCTTGAAGAGGCCCCACTCTGCTCTGCTCAGTGGGTTCTGGAGCACTGGGAGGGATGAAGCCCAGATGATGGACGGGAACCTGGGGTTGGCCCATCCCCCTGCTTATCCTCCCTGCACATTCAATTATGGGCCCATCACTCCCCACCTGCCCAACCAGGGGAGCTGCAGCCCCCATGTGGGGATGGAGGGAGGCTAGAAGAGAGACTGCACCTATGGTGAGGAATCTGGGAGGCCCAGGGGGCTCCCGCCTGGACATCTCTGGTGAGGTGGGTCCTGGCCCCTCCTGTTTTTCAGAATGTGACTGTGACACAATCCCAGTGCCCGGGTGCCATCTGGTATGAAGACCCTGCCCCTCCCCACCCCCCCTGGTCCCCCCACCCCTTTCTTTCCTCCCTTTCCCTTCTCCACTCCTCTCATCTGGTCGATGAGCCTTGAACTGCAAGTCAGCATTCTTTTATCAAGTTCTGCTCTCTGGGCATAGTACCCTCGTTTGTAAAGTGGGTCTGATCATAGTTCAGAGTTGTGGTGAGGATTCAGTACTACAAGGAAGACATTGATGGTGGTGGTGGTGGTGGGGATGATGGTGGGGATGGTGGAGATGATGGGGATGCTCATAACAGTACCTAATGTTTCAGTTCAGTTCAGTTCAGTTGCTCAGTCGTGTCTGACTCTGCGGCCCCATGGGTTGCAGCACGCCAGGCTTCCCTTTCCATCACCAACTCCTGGAGCTTACTCAAACTCATGTCCATCGAGTCAGTGATGCCATCCAACCATCTCATCCTCTGTCGTCCCCTTCTCCTCCCACCTTCAATGTTTCCCAGCATCAGGGTCTTTTCTAGTGAGTCAGTTCTTCGCATCAGTTGGCCAAAGTATTGTAGCTTCAGCTTCAGCATCAGTCCTTCCAGTGAATATTCAGGACTGATTTCCTTTAGGATAGATTGGTTGGATCTCCTTGCAATCCAAGGGTCTCTCAAGAGCCTTCTCCAACACCACATTTCAAAAGCATCAATTCTTCGGTGCTCAGCTTTCTTTATAGTCCAACTCTCACATCCATACATGACTACTGGAAAAACCATAGCTTTGACTAGACTTTATATACATTATCATATTAATTCTCATGATAACCCAAACGAGGTGGAGTCTATGATTATCTCAGTACAAAAAAGGAAACTAAGGTTAATGCAATGTAGCTAGTAAATCTCAGAGCCAGGATTGAAACCCAGGAAACCTGACTTCAGAAAACATACCCTTAACTATCAGGCTGCATGGCCACTGAGAAAAGTTGAAAATACTTTAGGAAATGGAAAGTTGTGTTAAAAGTTATGTTGTTTACATGATTTTCTGGATCAGAAGTTTTCCCTCCCTCCCACCCAGCCCTCATCTCTTATGTTTTCCCTCATCCCAGCCTCTTCTCCTTTTAACTGGGTTAGGAGGAAGGAAAGTGTATGAGCAGAGCAGGGCTCTGGGCCACCAGCCATGCAGGGGCCCCACTGATATGGCCAGTGGGTGCTCAGGATAACAGGAGAGGCCTGAGGCCCAGAAGAGGACATTGGGGAGCAACTCCTCAGCAAGGAGGAGCCACCTGGGCATCCTTATAAGGGGATGACTGAACTCACAGGGTGCCAAGGGCCCCCCTGGCCAACAGGCCTGCCAGACCCCTCCCTACCCACTGCAAGGAAACTACTGACAGAGAGGGCCCCCAGTGGCAGGCTGCTCCCGACGGTGGGGCTGGGCCTCCCCAGCCCTGGGGTGCTGATCTCCTCTGCCCACCCAGTGGGAGAAGTCCCAGCTGGACGAGGCGTTCATGAGCAGCGCGGAGAACGTGTGTGGCTGCGCCAAATATGAGTGCGGTGAGTGGGGAGGGGGAAGCCAGGGAGGCAGAGCAGGTTGGGCGATCCAGGGCTGGGCCAGTCAGCCTGGGGCTGTAGGGGTGCTGGGCTCTTGCTGACTGCCACCACCCTGCTCGCCCATCCAGTGAAGGCCCCCGTGTGTCTGAGTCGCGAGCTGGGGGTGATGCAGCCGGGCCAGACGGTGGTGGAGCTCTCAGCAGATGGTGTGTGCCACACCTCCCGCTGCACTGATGTGCTCGACCCTCTAACCAGCTTCTACCAGATCAACACCACCTCTGTGCTGTGTGACGTCCACTGTGAGGCGGTAGGGGGAAGCGGCTAGGGGCCCGGGAGACTGAGTGTCAGTGGGGCGCTTCAAGCTCACCCAAGCTCTTTGGACAAGTCTAGAGAATGGGCATGGTAGGGGACCTTCAAGACCCCCTGTGCAAAGTGCCGAGGCCAGAGGGGAATAGTAAGAGTGCAGGCCTGGCGAGGGTGGACTTTTGACAGAGAAAACACACATTTATTAAGCACCTACTCGTGCCTGGCACATTCCCTATCATTTTGGTTTGTGTCTTTGTGTTGCTACCATTTGTTGAGTGCTTCTATATGCCCGGGTACTTAGGACAGCAACTTGCTTCTAGTAAGGCCTGGATCGGTATTAGTCGAGTAAAAGATGATGGAATTATTCCCATTTGTCAGATGAGAAAACTGAAGTTTAGGGAGGTCCAGCTGTTTGTCAAAATTTCCGCAGGAACTGGGACCCGAACGAAAGTCTATCTGGGATGAATACTGGTGCCCTTAATTAGCAGCAATGCTGTCTCTTGGTCCACTGGGGCTGGGTCAAGGAAGGGCTATAAGGGAGGTTCAGGGTACATAAGGACGGCCTTCCTACTCGACATCGAAAGAGGCTGGGGGTTTCCTTCCCAGCCATCTCCAGGGCCCCTCCTCTGGACTCTGGGCTCTGGGACAAGCAGAGAGTGGGAGCGCAGGAGGGTGGAGGTGGCCCTGGGGCTGAGCCCATCGCGTCCCGCCCCGTCCTGCAGAATCAGGAGTACGAGCACCCGAGGGACCTGGCAGCCTGCTGCGGCTCCTGCAGGAACGTGTCCTGCCTCTTCACCTTCCCCAACGGCACCACCTCCCTGTTCTTGGTATGCAGCCCTTAACTGCGCAACTGGGAAGGTGTCCCAGGCAGGGACACCTGGGACCAGCTCCCAGGACTGGGTCCACACGGGGTCCTGGGCAGTGCCAAATTCTGGGCGGCACCTGTCCTCAGAGCTACGCCCTGTTGGTTCACTCGGGCCACCGTCCCCAAGTCCCCATCAGCCGCCTCTGTCCCCCCAGCCCGGGGCGTCCTGGATCGCAGACTGCGCCCGCCACCACTGCAGCAGCACCCCCCTGGGCGCCGTGCTCGTCCGCTCGCCCATCAGCTGCCCACCGCTCAACGAGACCGAGTGTGCCAAGGTCAGTACCAGCCACCTCTCCCTACCGCACGGCTGGAGGACAGGCGTGCTGGCTGTCTTAATGGGTGGGGGGCAGGGGTGTCTTTTGGTGTGGAGATGTGTGGAAGGAGGGCTTCCCTGGAACCTGGACGTGTCCAGCCACCTTGACTCCACCCTAACTCTACATCTCTCCATGTATCTTTGGTCTGACCCCATCATACTGCATCCGCACACATTACACGAGCATGTCCAGATGCACACAGACATATACTGTCACACATTCTCAGCACACTCACATACACACCAACATGGGCAGTCAGCCACTCACAGGCACCACACACTCCACAGGGCCGTTAACACCTCATCAGGCCAGTGCACATGCCACACACCAAGGCACACTTGCACACATGCATCACACAGATGTTTTGTTCAGCCCTGCAGTGAGCTAATGAGTGGCCAGTACTAGCATGGAGAGCTGCCATTCTGTACACACCTAAAGGAAAAGGATTGCCTGGAGGGTTTAAGGCTATAGCTGAATTATTAAGAGTTCCTGACATTCGGTTCAGTTCAGTCACTCAGTCATGTCCGACTCTTTGAGACCCCATCGACTGCAGCACACCAGGCTTCCCTGTCCATCACCAACTCCCAGAGCTTACTCAAACTCATGTCCATAGAGTCAGTGATGCCATCCAACCATCTCATCCTCTCTCATCCCCTTTTCCTCCTGCCTTCGATCTTTCCCAGCATCAGGGTCTTTTCCAATGAGTCAGTTCTTCACATCAGGTGGCCAAAGTATTGGAGTCTCAGCTTCAACATCAGTCCTTCCAGTGAATATTCAGGACCGATTTCCTATAGGATGGACTGGTAGGATCTCCTTGCAGTCCAAGGGACTCTCAAGAGTCTTCTCCAACACCACAGTTCAAAAGCATCAATTCTTCAGCACTCAGCTTTCTTTATGGTCCAATTCTCATATCTATACATGACTACTGAAAAAACCATAGTTTTGACTAGATGGATCTTTGTTGTCTCTGCCTTTAATATGTCTCTGCTTTTTAATATGCTATCTAGGTTGGTCATAGCTTTTCTTCCAAGGAGCAAGCATCTTTTAATTTCAGGACTGCAGTCACCATCTGCAGTGATTTTGGAGCCCCAGAAAATAAAGTCTCTCACTGTTTCCACATTTATTTGCCATGAAGTGATGGGACCAGATGCCATGATCTTAGTTTTCTGAATGTTGAGCTTTAAGCCAACTTTTTCACTCTCCTCTTTCACTTTCATCAAGAGGCTCTTTAGTTCTTCTTCACTTTCTGCCATGAGGGTGGTGTCATCTGCATATCTGAGGTTATTGATATTTCTCCCAGCAATCTTGATTCCACCTTGTGATTCATCCAGCCCAGCGTTTCTCATGATGTACTCTGCATATAAGTTAAATAAACAGGGTGACAATATACAGCCTTGACATACTCCTTTCTTAATTTGGAATCAGTCTGTTGTTCCATGTCCAGTTCTAACTGTTGCTTCCTGACCTGCATACAGATTTCTCAGGAGGCAGGTCAGGTGGTCTGGTATTCCCATCTCTTTCAGAATTTTCCATAGTTTATTGTGATCCACACAGTGAAAGGCTTTGACATAGTCAATAAAGCAGAAAGAAGAAGATCAACCCTGGGATTTCTTTGGAAGGAATGATGCTAAAGCTGAAACTCCAGTACTTTGGCCACCTCATGCGAAGAGTTGACTCATTGGAAAAGACTCTGATGCTGGGAGGGACTGGGGGCAGGAGGAGAAGGAGACGACCGAGGATGAGATGGCTGGATGGCATCACGGACTCGATGGATGTGAGTCTGAGTGAACTCCGAGAGATGGTGGTGGACAGGGAGGCCTGGCGTGCTGCGATTCATGGGGTCGCAAAGAGTCGGACATGACTGTGTAACTGAACTGAACTGAACTGAAGTGGAACTCTCTTGCTTTTTTTGGTGATCCAGTGGATGTTGGCATTTTGATCTCTGGTTCCTCTGCCTTTTCTAAATACAGTTTGAACAGCTGGAAGTTCTTGGTTCATGTACTGTTGAAGCCTGGCTTGGAGAATTTTGAGCATTACTTTGCTCATGTGTGAGATGAGTGCAACTGTGCAGTAATTTGAGCATTCTTTGTCATTACCTTTCTTTGGGTTTGGAACAAAAACTGACCTTTTCCAGTCCTGTGGTCACTGCTCAGTTTTCCAAATTTGCTGATGTATTGAGTGTAGCTCTTTAGCAGCAGCATCTTTTAGGATTTGAAATAGCTCTACTGAAATTCCATCACCTCCACTAGCTTTGTTCATAGTGATGCTTCCTAAGGCCCAGTTGACTTTGCATTCCAGGATGTCTGGCTCTAGGTGAGTGATCACACCATTGTGCTTATCTGGGTCATGAAGATCTTTTTTGTACAGTTCTTCTGTGTATTCTTGCCACCTCTTCTTAATATTTTCTGCTTGTGTTAGGTCCATACCCTTTCTGTCCTTTATTGTGCACATCTTTGCATGAAATGTTCCCTTGGTATCTCTAATTTTCTTGAAGAGATCTCTAGTCTTTCCCATTCTTTTTTTTTTTTTTTTCTCTATTTCTTTGCACTGATCACTAAGGAAGGCTTTCGTATCTCTCCTTGCTATTTTTTGGAACTCTGCATTCAGATGGGTATATCTTTCCTTTTCTCCTTTGCCTTTAGCTACTCTTCTCAGCTATTTGGAAGGCCTCCTTAGACAGCCGTTTTGCCTTTTTGCATTTCTTTTTCTTGGGGTTGGTCTTGATCACTGCCTCCTGTACAATGTCACAAACCTCTGTCCATAGTTCTTCTGGCACCCCGTCTATCACATCTAGTCCCTTAAATCTATTTCTCACTTTCACTGTATAATCGTTAGGGATTTGATTTAGGTCATACTTGAATGGTAGTGGTTTCCCCTACTTTCTTCAATTTAAGTCTGAATTTGGCAATGAGGAGTTCATGGTCTGAGCCACAGTCAGCTCCCAGTCTTGTTTTTGCTGACTATATAGAGCTTCTCCATCTTTGGCTGCAAAGAATATAATCAGTCTGATTTTGGTGTTGACCATCTGGTGATACCCATGTGTAGAGTCTTCTCTTGTGTTGTTGGAAGAGGGTGTTTGCTATGAGCAGTGTATTCTCTTGGCAGAGCTCTATTAATAACTTTTGCCCTGCTTCACTCGTTACTTCAAGGCCAAATTTGCCTGTTACTCCATGTATCTCTTGACTTCCTACTTTTGCATTCCAGTCCCCTATAATGAAAAGGACATCTTTTTTGGGTGTTAGTTCTAGAAGGTCTTCCAGCTCTTCATAGAACCATTCAACTTCAGCTTCTTCAGGATTACTGGTCAGGGCATAGACTTGGATTACTGTGATATTGAATGGTTTGCCTTGGAAATGAGCAAATGTCATTCAGTCATTTTGAGATTGCATCCAAGGACTGCATTTCAGACTGTTTTGTTGACTATGATGGCTGCTCCATTTCTTCTAAGGGATTTTTGCCCACAGTAGTAGATATAATGGTCATCTGAGTTAAATTCACCCATTCCAGTCCATTTTAGTTCGCTGATTCCTAAAATGTCAATGTTCCCTCTTGTCATCTCCTGTGTGACCACTTCCAATTGACTTGATTCATGGAACTAAAATGGCAACCCACTCCAGTGCTCTTGCCTGGAAAATCCCATGGACAGAGGAGACTGGTAGGTTATAGTCCATGGGGTCGCAAAGAGTTGGACACGACTGAGTGACTTCACTTTCTTTCACTTTTCATGGACCTAACATTCCAGGTTCAGATGCAATATTGCTCTTTATAGCATCGGACTTTACTCCCATCACCAGTCACATCCACAACTGGGTTTTGTTTTTGCTTTGGCTCCGTCTCTTCATTCTTTCTGGAGTTATTTCTCCACTGACCTCCAGTAACATATTGAGTACCTACCAACCTGGGGAGTTCATTTTTCAGTGTCCTATCTTTTTGCTTTTTCATACTGTTCATGGGGTTCTCAAGGCAAGAATACTGAAGTGGTTTGCCATTCCCTTCTCCAGCGGACCACGTTTTGTCAGACTTCTCCACCATGACCCATCCGTCTTGGGTGGCCCTACACAGCATGGCTCATAGTTTCATTGAGTTAGAGAAGGCTGTGGTCCATGTGATCGGATTGGTTAGTTTTCTGTGGCTTTGGTTTTCATTCTATCTGCCCTCTGATGGAGAAAGATAAGAGGCTTATGGAAGTTTCCTGATGGGAGAGACTAACTGAGGGGGAAACTGGGTCTTGTTCTGATGGGCAGGGCCATGCTCACTAAATCTTTAATCCAATTTTCTTTTGATGGGCGGGGCTGTGTTCCCTCCCTGTTGTTTGACCTGAAGCCAAGCTGTAGTGGAGGTAATGAAGATAATGGGGACCTTCTACAGAAGGTTCCATGCACGCACTGCTGCACTCAGTGCCCCTGATGTAGCCTGATGCAGGCCACCCATGCCTTTGCCAGAGACCCTGGAGATGCCTCTACCATCAACCCACGCCTCTGCCAGAGCCTCCTGGACATTGACCTTAATATTGAGCTTTTAAAGATTTCTGGTCTCACCTAGAATACAATTACACACATCCAATCATTCTCTCTCATTCATACAGACACACATATGCAAAATCACATATAAATCACAAAAATCACACACATATACTGAGACCCACACTCACACACACATACTTATTTACAGAGAACTGTCACATCCATTCTTTTATCCATTTCACTGTAGAGGAGAAGGGCTATCAAGGATCATTGTCCCATTTTAGAGGTGGGAGAATGGGCTTCCCTCGTAGGTCAGTGGTAAAGAATCTTCCTGCCAAGTAGAAGATGTGAGTTCGATCCCTGGGTTGGGAAGATCCCCTGGAGTAGGAAATGGCAACCCACTCCAATATTCTTGCCTGGAGAATCCCATGGACAGATATGGGCTACAGTCCATGGATTCGACCTAGTGACTGAGCAGAAGCACGAGCACGAGAGATGGCAAAACTAAGTCAGAGGAAAGAGGTATCTTATCCAGGACTAAGGGAGAGCCCAGACCACTGCTCCACGTGGGTCAGTCCCTTCCCTCTCCCTTCCCTGACCCTCTGTGCAGGAAACATTAAGCAGGCCGACAGTGCTGGGGGCAGGGAATGTAAGGAGAACTACCGCCACACAGACAGGAGGCCCTGGCACCTGCCCCATCTCTACCCAGCCTCCAGCCTCACTGGGGGCTGAGGTAGTCTTAGATCCAGTGTCCCAGCCAGTCAGGCTAGGCTTTGTGACTCTCAAAGATGGCCAGCCCAGGGGCCCTTCCCACTCTGGCCTGGGCCTGCTGGACCACAGGGCCTGGAACTCCTGCCCTGGAGCATCATGGGAGGAAACAAGTCAAGACTCTTGCAATCTGTGCCTTTTGCTGGCATCTTGGCTCCTGGCTTGGAAAGAGTCTGCCACCCACCTCTTCTCTTCTCCCTCTAGGTTGGGGGCTCGGTGGTACCTTCCTTGGAAGGATGCTGCAGGACATGTGAGTGAGCAAATGTAGGCCGTTCGGGGTGGAGAGGGGGCTCTGGTCGGGGGTACAGGGTATCATGTTGGGGCTCAGAGGGCCAGGTTCCTGGCCTGGCACCTCTGGTGGTGGCTCTTTCTGGGGGAGTAGCTGAAGAGATAACACCCCCACCGTGGTATTCACAGAGCTGATGTAGGGCTGCAGGTAGGCAGGGGCCATGCTCACATCCCTTTCCCAATAAAAGGCCTCTGCTCCTTGTTGGACATGGCGGGCATTGGGATGTTGGATCCAGGAGGTCAGTAACTCCCCAGCTACTCTGCCTTCTCCGGGCATGCCATGACTTCCAGCCCAGATGCCCCCATGTGAATTCTCTCTGTGCTCAGAAGCCCTGTCTTGGAGGTGCCTCCTGGGTGGGCCTCAGGAGCACGGGCTCCCTGACCAGGTCTGAGTGAGAGTTCTGAGCATCTGTCCTCACCCTTACCCCGGGAACCCACAGCCCCAGCTGCACGTGTGTGCGTGTTCCCATCAGCCTGAGGACCTTTGAACCCGTGCCTCCCATCCCCCAGGGCCCTCGGCCCTCCCATGGAGGGATGTAGGATCTGGGGCCCTTTTATGTCCAACTCACATATTCCAAGGACGCTGAGCTCAGTGCCTCATTGGCTGATCTCTGTTCCCTGAGATCACAACTCTGTTGTGATCCCTGTGCCTCTGTGTCCTGGCACAACTCATGTTCTCTGAATGTCCCAGGTGCTCCATGTGACCTGTGACCCATGTACCTCTCCCCAGGTTTCCCGGGGACCCTGCTTCCCGTGGTCCCCATTAGCCCCGCCTCTCCTCCACGTGTTATTGTCCACTGCCACCCAGGTACTCCTCTCGGAAGCCCATGGGACTGGAGGCGTGTAGCTGCAATTGCTATTTCCGAGAATGTCCCTATTGCTAGGTAGCCCCAAGCCTTGGGGGTGGGGGAGGGGGGCATGGTGCCCCGGCTCCCTGCCTCTGGCAAAGGCTATAAGACCCGCAATGCATGCTGGGTAGCGGGCTGCACCCTGGGCTTGCATGGGGATGCTTCAGCAGTGCCCGCTCTCCTGGCACCGCATGCCCACCAATGCCCAGTGGTTTGCTCCCGCTGGTCACTCAGCTGGTCTCAGTCCAGGACCCTGACGCCATGGCCAGGACAGCCCTTGGTTCTTGTGCTTCCTGGGAGCAGAGAAGGAGGAAAAAGTGAACTTAGCTCTGACTAGGAGACCTCCAGCAGGTGTGGTCAGAAACCCCCTGTGGTGAAGCCCAGAGGCCAGAAGAGAGGATTCCACCCCGTTTCCTGTGGGCACACTGGGGTCACAGAGGGAGTCTATGCATCTGGCAAATATTTGTTTAGCACCAATGTGCCAGGCCTTGTTCTAGGCCCTGTAGATAGAGCAAAAATGACGCAGTCTCATGGAGTTGACGTTTTAGTGGGAGAGTGAAAGAAAGTGTGAAAGTCGCTTAGTCGTGTCCAACTTTGTGCAACCCCATGGACTGTATAGTAGAGTCCATGGAATTCTCCAGGCCAGAATACTGGAGTGGGTAGCCTCTCCCTTCTCCAGGGGATCTTCCCAACTGAGGGATTGAACCCAGGTCTCCTGCATTGCAGGTGGATTCTTTTTACCTGCTGAACCACAAGGGAAGCCACGTTGCTTAGTGGGAGAGACAGAATGACAAGTAAAATTGCTGTAAGATGGATGTAACTGGTTTTATGGGGGCTAAAATTTATGCACTTGGGGGTGGGCTTCATTAAGAAAAGGATCCCAAACTTACAAGAGTGAAGATTTACTTAGAATGAGAACTCATAACAAATTGTGGAAGGAGCCTGTGCAAAAGAAGACCCTAAAGCTTATGTGTCAAGAACATCATTTCAAATCTGTCTCTCAGGATGGTGACAGTCCCCTGGGTAGAAATAGGGAAGGGAGGGATCAGGGAAGGAGGTTGGGTGGAGGGAGGATGCTGTCGTTTAAGAAGTGGATCAGGAAGGGCCTTAGTGAGGGAATATTTGAGCAGGTGAGGGTGTGCATGGGCCATGTGATTGGTTGTGGGAAGCATGGTCCAGGAAGAGGGTTTGTCATGGACCATGATAAGCATGGTCCATGCTTATCAGTTTCTATCTCTGCGATGGCCATGTGAGGTGGGCCTGTCTTATTTGATAGCTATGGAAGCAGAGTGATCCTGCTGTGTGCAAGCATTGACTATGCTAGGGACTGGGGCTTCCATTCACTCCAGAAACTGCAAAATCTGAATGCTTGAACAAAAGCTTGGAGAGGGGAGAATACACACCCAGGGTCACCAATGGGTTAGAGACAGGTGTTGGGGCTTGGGTAGAGGGGCAGCTTGCTTTGTCCCCAGATCCTCCTCTCCCCTAGCCCAGAGCCCCCAGGCCATCTCAGGCATCCTTCTCTGTCTCACCATCTCCCCTGCCTTGCCGCCTCCAACTCCTTCCGGGGCACTGGGTCACGAGCTTTTCCTCTGATTGGGAGGGGCTCTAATGTGGGGCACTAACGCTGGTAGAGGGGCCCTCCAGCATGACACTAACCCCCCCAGTCTGGGCCAGCCTGCAGCCCCAGGAGCACTCCTTAGCAGTAGCTGCCTCACTCACCCTGTCCCCCCAGGTAAAGAGGATGGGCGCTCCTGCAAGAAGGTGACAATCCGCATGACCATCCGCAAGAATGAATGCAGGAGCAACACCCCTGTGCGTGGCCCTGGCGAGACGGTGGGGGCGGGGTGGGGCGGGGGCGAACCAAATATGGGAATGGAGGGAGCTTTGGGGGGAAGGAAGCCACACAGGCTGCCTCACTGGCCTGCCTATCTCCAGGTGAACCTAGTGTCCTGTGATGGGAGGTGCCCGTCTGCCAGCATCTACAACTATAACATCAATACCTACGCCCGCTTCTGCAAGTGCTGCCGCGAGGTGGGCCTGCAGCGGCGCTCCGTGCAGCTCTTCTGTGCCACCAATGCCTCCTGGGTGCCCTACACCTTGCAGGAGCCCACCGACTGTGCCTGCCAGTGGTCCTGAGGCCTGGGGGCAGGGGCTGGCTGGACCACTGTCTGCTCTGGCTGGCCTAGTGTGGAGTGGGCGGGGGGGCACTAAAAGTATGGAGAGCTGGTATGTGCTGAGGGTGAAATGGTGGGCAGAGCACAGAGAGTGACCAGGACCGGCCGCACTGGCCCATCCTGCCTCTCCCTCCTCCACATATGGAAGAGTGCCACAGCTTGGGGCTCAGGGAGCTCAACTCTGTCCCTGGCTTGAGGTCTGGGAAGGGCCCTCTGTCACTGGAGACTCTGGCTGCAGTGTTGGTGGAGGAGGAGACAGTTTTCCTGAGAAGCTGGGGCCAAGGCTGTACCCAAGACCCAGCAGAGAGCCTGGATCTGATGACCCGTCCTCCTCCTCGGCCCTCTGGACCACGGAAGAACCACAAACTCAGTAAAAGGAAAGAGGGCTTTCATTGCAACACCTGTATCTGCGCAGTGCTGTTCAGGAGGGCTTCCCAGAAGCAAAGCGGGTGGGTTCCCAAGTCCATGTGCTCTCACCAGTATCTGTGAGGTCAGGTCCAGAGACTGGGGAGTGTGTTCAGTGACTTTCAAGTTTCCCATAGCCCAGAGAGGGGAGCCCTGGTATTCTGTCATTGATCTTGTAATTCAGGAAAGGATTTAGAAGAACAGGGCCATACTCACCTCCACTCTCACCCCTCAGAACCAGCCTCCCTGGCAAGTGGCTCTGGTGAGGTGTGATGGGAGGACCCTCCGTGAGGGTCCAGCTCCACTCAGCCCCATGTGGCTGCACAGTCCATCCCTCCAAGGGCCTTAGGGTGTTTAATGATATCTTCAGCCTGCAAGGGCAGACCCTGGCTCTGCCGTGTGCCTTTTTTCCAAGTGTGGGTGGCCCAAGTGTGGGTGTCCTAGCTCTGCCAGTGCCCAGCTCTCTGCTTCATGAGACTGTCCAGTAGGAGAGCAGTGGTCAGTGGGAAGTGAGGCCTGACACGTGTGTAGCCTCTCTGAGACTGTCAGAGTCTGGTCTCTGAACCACAGCGTCCTTCCTAAAGCCAGCGTGGGGCTCCCTCCACACCCCACCACATGCCACTTTGTGCTGCTGGGCAGTAAGGGTATGAACGTGAGGGTGTTCTGACCCCAGCACTGCCCTGTGTGTCTGGAGACGTGTGGTTGCCCTGGCGCCCTTGGGATCAGGGCCCTGTGCCAGGATGGTCCCCAGCTGTTCCTGCAGCCTCTTTGTTCCTGGATCTGTACTCTGTTTGTATATCCAGTAAACCACAGGAACCCATCAGGCCTCTGAGCATCTCTGAAGGTGTCGGGTTTGCTTTGAATCTGAAGGAATTTCAACTCTGAAGACAAGACCCTATTTTAGGGCCCTGGAGGTCACCCTGACTTCTCCTGCTCCACCCTCACTATACACTTACGGGTGGCCACACGTTATGATGATCACACTGATCTCTGGAATCACAGTGTTCCTGGGTTTCCATCCCCACCCAGGTACCCCTCCTGCCTGCTTCTCCTGGAAACCCACCTCACACCCCAACCCTATGGCTAAAACTCCCAGTCCTGTTCCCCTAGCTTCTTCCTGGGGAACCAACTCTTTTAGGCTAAGACATGAGTGAAAGATTAACAAGAAGCAAATCACCAACCAGCATGCTTCCTGCTCTGCACTGGGGAAAGATAGCGAAAGGTGAGGATGTCAAACCTAAATCAGCACTGCTCAATTGCATTCAAGAGGCCAGTACCCATAGTGCTGATATGAGTGTTCGTTGATACAATTATGAGATGTTGATTTACACTAAAAATACACATACCCTTTGACTCAGTCATCTTATTTCTAGGAAGCTGTGGTGGGCTGAGCAGCGGTCCTCCAGAAACATCCACATATCAGTGCCAGGAGCCTCTGAATGTGTCCCTTGCATGGTAAAGGGGCTTTGCAGATGTGATTAAGTTCAGGATCTTGTGGTGGGGAGATGAAACTAGATTATTCAGGTGGGCCCAATGGAATCACAGCAGGATAAGTGTCAGAAGAGATGTGATGATAGAAGCTGAGGCTGGAGTTTATGGTAATTTGTTACAGCATCAGGAAACGAACACAGCATCTAAAGAAGTAATTCCTAAAAAGAGGCATGTGCCAGGATGTTTATGGCACATTGTCTTAAGTTAAAAAAAAATTGATAACTTTAAATGCCTATCATTAGGGAATGATTAAAATAACCTAGTACAGTCACACCATAGAATGCTGCTGCTGCTGCTAAGTCACATCAGTCATGTCCGACTCTGTGCGACCCTATAGACGGCAGCCCACTAGGCTCCCCCGTCCCTGGGATTCTCCAGGCAAGAACAATGGAGTGGGTTGCCATTTCCTTCTCCAATGAGTGAAAACGAAAAGTGAAAGTGAAGTCGCTCAGTCGTGTCTGACTCTTCGAGACCCCATGGACTGTAGCCAATCAGGCTCCTCCGCCCATGGGATATTCTAGGCAAGAGTACTGGAGTGCATTGCCATTTCCTTCTCCACCACAGAATACTATATAGCCTTTTAATAAACTGGTATGGTTGGCTTTTCAGGATATGTTCAATGAAAGAAGGAAATTGTGGGTCAGTTCCCAGAGAATGACCTGCTTCCTTTATGCACCTATGCAGGAACACACACACACACACACACACAGACGGTGGGGGTGGGGTGGGGCGGGGGCGAACCAAATATGGGAATGGAGGGAGCTTTGGGGGGAAGGAAGCCACACAGGCTGCCTCACTGGCCTGCCTATCTCCAGGTGAACCTAGTGTCCTGTGATGGGAGGTGCCCGTCTGCCAGCATCTACAACTATAACATCAATACCTACGCCCGCTTCTGCAAGTGCTGCCGCGAGGTGGGCCTGCAGCGGCGCTCCGTGCAGCTCTTCTGTGCCACCAATGCCTCCTGGGTGCCCTACACCTTGCAGGAGCCCACCGACTGTGCCTGCCAGTGGTCCTGAGGCCTGGGGGCAGGGGCTGGCTGGACCACTGTCTGCTCTGGCTGGCCTAGTGTGGAGTGGGCGGGGGGGCACTAAAAGTATGGAGAGCTGGTATGTGCTGAGGGTGAAATGGTGGGCAGAGCACAGAGAGTGACCAGGACCGGCCGCACTGGCCCATCCTGCCTCTCCCTCCTCCACATATGGAAGAGTGCCACAGCTTGGGGCTCAGGGAGCTCAACTCTGTCCCTGGCTTGAGGTCTGGGAAGGGCCCTCTGTCACTGGAGACTCTGGCTGCAGTGTTGGTGGAGGAGGAGACAGTTTTCCTGAGAAGCTGGGGCCAAGGCTGTACCCAAGACCCAGCAGAGAGCCTGGATCTGATGACCCGTCCTCCTCCTCGGCCCTCTGGACCACGGAAGAACCACAAACTCAGTAAAAGGAAAGAGGGCTTTCATTGCAACACCTGTATCTGCGCAGTGCTGTTCAGGAGGGCTTCCCAGAAGCAAAGCGGGTGGGTTCCCAAGTCCATGTGCTCTCACCAGTATCTGTGAGGTCAGGTCCAGAGACTGGGGAGTGTGTTCAGTGACTTTCAAGTTTCCCATAGCCCAGAGAGGGGAGCCCTGGTATTCTGTCATTGATCTTGTAATTCAGGAAAGGATTTAGAAGAACAGGGCCATACTCACCTCCACTCTCACCCCTCAGAACCAGCCTCCCTGGCAAGTGGCTCTGGTGAGGTGTGATGGGAGGACCCTCCGTGAGGGTCCAGCTCCACTCAGCCCCATGTGGCTGCACAGTCCATCCCTCCAAGGGCCTTAGGGTGTTTAATGATATCTTCAGCCTGCAAGGGCAGACCCTGGCTCTGCCGTGTGCCTTTTTTCCAAGTGTGGGTGGCCCAAGTGTGGGTGTCCTAGCTCTGCCAGTGCCCAGCTCTCTGCTTCATGAGACTGTCCAGTAGGAGAGCAGTGGTCAGTGGGAAGTGAGGCCTGACACGTGTGTAGCCTCTCTGAGACTGTCAGAGTCTGGTCTCTGAACCACAGCGTCCTTCCTAAAGCCAGCGTGGGGCTCCCTCCACACCCCACCACATGCCACTTTGTGCTGCTGGGCAGTAAGGGTATGAACGTGAGGGTGTTCTGACCCCAGCACTGCCCTGTGTGTCTGGAGACGTGTGGTTGCCCTGGCGCCCTTGGGATCAGGGCCCTGTGCCAGGATGGTCCCCAGCTGTTCCTGCAGCCTCTTTGTTCCTGGATCTGTACTCTGTTTGTATATCCAGTAAACCACAGGAACCCATCAGGCCTCTGAGCATCTCTGAAGGTGTCGGGTTTGCTTTGAATCTGAAGGAATTTCAACTCTGAAGACAAGACCCTATTTTAGGGCCCTGGAGGTCACCCTGACTTCTCCTGCTCCACCCTCACTATACACTTACGGGTGGCCACACGTTATGATGATCACACTGATCTCTGGAATCACAGTGTTCCTGGGTTTCCATCCCCACCCAGGTACCCCTCCTGCCTGCTTCTCCTGGAAACCCACCTCACACCCCAACCCTATGGCTAAAACTCCCAGTCCTGTTCCCCTAGCTTCTTCCTGGGGAACCAACTCTTTTAGGCTAAGACATGAGTGAAAGATTAACAAGAAGCAAATCACCAACCAGCATGCTTCCTGCTCTGCACTGGGGAAAGATAGCGAAAGGTGAGGATGTCAAACCTAAATCAGCACTGCTCAATTGCATTCAAGAGGCCAGTACCCATAGTGCTGATATGAGTGTTCGTTGATACAATTATGAGATGTTGATTTACACTAAAAATACACATACCCTTTGACTCAGTCATCTTATTTCTAGGAAGCTGTGGTGGGCTGAGCAGCGGTCCTCCAGAAACATCCACATATCAGTGCCAGGAGCCTCTGAATGTGTCCCTTGCATGGTAAAGGGGCTTTGCAGATGTGATTAAGTTCAGGATCTTGTGGTGGGGAGATGAAACTAGATTATTCAGGTGGGCCCAATGGAATCACAGCAGGATAAGTGTCAGAAGAGATGTGATGATAGAAGCTGAGGCTGGAGTTTATGGTAATTTGTTACAGCATCAGGAAACGAACACAGCATCTAAAGAAGTAATTCCTAAAAAGAGGCATGTGCCAGGATGTTTATGGCACATTGTCTTAAGTTAAAAAAAAATTGATAACTTTAAATGCCTATCATTAGGGAATGATTAAAATAACCTAGTACAGTCACACCATAGAATGCTGCTGCTGCTGCTAAGTCACATCAGTCATGTCCGACTCTGTGCGACCCTATAGACGGCAGCCCACTAGGCTCCCCCGTCCCTGGGATTCTCCAGGCAAGAACAATGGAGTGGGTTGCCATTTCCTTCTCCAATGAGTGAAAACGAAAAGTGAAAGTGAAGTCGCTCAGTCGTGTCTGACTCTTCGAGACCCCATGGACTGTAGCCAATCAGGCTCCTCCGCCCATGGGATATTCTAGGCAAGAGTACTGGAGTGCATTGCCATTTCCTTCTCCACCACAGAATACTATATAGCCTTTTAATAAACTGGTATGGTTGGCTTTTCAGGATATGTTCAATGAAAGAAGGAAATTGTGGGTCAGTTCCCAGAGAATGACCTGCTTCCTTTATGCACCTATGCAGGAACACACACACACACACACACACACCCCACCTACCCACCATATCCCTCTCATTCCCTTGAAGGGTTTTTAGGACTAAGGATGCCCTTCCTGGCTGTTTGGGCTGGCTGGTTCCATGTCAGCATTGGTTCTGGAATAGCCTGTTGGGTTCTGAGGGTCCCAGAGACTGCCGTTGCATACAGAAGGTTGAAGTGACCACCCCCAAAGAGCCTCAAGGCATATCTATACCATCTCCCGCATCCTTGGTCCTTGGTTTCCTCCCTACTCTCTGCACATGACTTAAAGCTTGAGGGAACCCTGAAGGCCACACACCAGACAGGTAAGGAAACAGAAGCCCAGGACCCGGCCATCAGAAAGCTGGTAGCCGAGCTGGGCGGCCGTCCAGCCTGCAGCCCCCTGTGACGTATTTGCCAACACGAGGGGTTTTGAGCTCCAGAACTATCCCATTTTCCGTGCTTCAGGCTCAAGTTCCCGCCCTGATTTTCTGGGCTTAATCCTCTTCCTGTGGAAATCAATAAGGACATTGTGATGGAATGATTCACGTTCAAGGTCAGGCCGGAGCAAATTGGAGGCGACATGCTGATTTTACTGCCCTCACTTAGAGGGGAGCCAATCCTGCGCTCAGACTCCTTAACCCTTTCCTTGCCTCTCCCATCCGCTGTGTCAGCACCTGTCCCAGCTTCAGGCTTCTCCCCCAGGCCTAGGTCTCGGGCCTGTTCGCCCACCTGTGGCCCTGACTTTTACATCTCCCTAAGCCTCTGACCACACAAGCCTTGAAGCCTCACACACTTGTCGTGGTGGTTTAGGGGAAGCCGATTGCAAACATAGCCCCAAACCAAAAAGGAACAACTTCAAGGCGAAGGTTAGATGCTGCCTGAGTAAGTTCACTGGCCATATCTTGCTTCAGGAAATCTCAGAGCAGAGTGTTTCCTTCTTCCAACCTTCTTTTCAGAATTCCAGGTCCCCTCTTCCTTGCTTTCTTGGGTTTTCCAACATGGGAAGATGGAGAAGCAGGAGGAACCAACTCTTCTTTTTTTTTTTTTTTTTAAATGAATAGCAGCTCAGGTCTTTTCTTGGGCTGAAACGTGATAGAAGTTTGTCTCCCTCTTACTATGGAAAATGAAAAGTTGATGTTCCTGTGTAGCTGGAACCTCGCATCCAGAATGATTCAGAGACCCTGGCTCCTCTGTCTTGAGGGTCTACCATCTTCAGCACGAGCCTTCAAAAAGTGCTGTGCTTGTCTGCACCCCAGGAGGAGTGCAGGGAGCATGCACTGCAGGTTTGAGCGAGCAGGACTGAGCGTGTCTGGCTCTCTTCCACTCGCATCCCACTGGCCAGAACTCAGGTACATGGCCACACCTAACTGCAAGGGAGGCTGGGAGACGTGGTCCAGCTATATGCTCAGGAAGAAGTGGAGGTGGGTCTGGTGGACGGTGTCTTCTCAGTGAGGAGGTAGAGATAATGTGGACAGTGCTAGGGAGTTTGGCTGAGGAAACAGAAAAGAGATAGGGCATAAGGTCAAAGGAAAGTTTGCTTGTTTGCTGGTTTGAGGAGGGCAGTGATTTGACCATGTATCCTGGAAGGAGCCAGTGGAGAGAGAAGTGTTTCGTTGGGAAAGAGATCTAGGCTCTTAGAGGTCCCATGGGTGGCACAAGGAGAGACAGTGATCGACAAAGCTGCCTCTGGCTGGATAGGCCCTGCCCTGTATCTCTATTTATCTCTGTGCTCCCAGTGTCTAACACAGGGCTCTGAAAAAAGAGAAATAACATGCCTTTATACTTGAAAGCAAAGGACCCGGGCAGCAAGAAGTTAAAGGGTATGGGGTGGGCTGAACTGGGAGCCAGGTGCCCCCCGCATACCGTGGCAGTGCCAGTTAATCCCCTGCAGCAGGCAGGAGGCCTGCACAGCTGTCTTTCCCAAGCTGGAACCATACCCTACCCGGCCCTTTGCCCAGAGGTCTGGGCAACCCATGGATGGGGGCAAGGGCGGGGGCAATAGGTGGGCAACACAGTGGGTGTTGGTACAGCCCCTGCACCCTTGCAGAACTTGTTCTCCAGAGCTGAGCATCCTCTGGGCTTGTTGCTCAGCTCTCATTCTCCATGAAGACCCACCTCCCTCTGGGCTGAGTGTCCTCCCCAGGCAGCTAAACCCAAACTCCGTCTCTGTTCTTCCCACAGCATGTCTGTTCCCGCCTCTGCCTGTGGCCCCTGCCTCACCCAGAATGTCCTTGTCCTCCTTCCCTCTAGGCAGCTCCTCTCACCCTTCAGACCAGCCTAGACTCCTACCTCACTGCAAAACTCCAGCCCACAGGATCCTTCTCTGTGGCCGTTAGCACCACCCCTACCCCCAGCCCTACATTCTGACTCCCTGGGGTGTCCCATGCCAGCCTGTGTCTGTGCTCTGCTCAGGGAAGAGAGAGGCAGGCTAGCCTCCAGCATGTATTTACTATTCACCCATATCTCATTTACAACACAGGAGGAAGCTAAGGCTCAGAGAGTTTAAGCAACTATACAGCTCGAGAGTGAGGGAGGCAGAACTTGAGTCCATGCTTGCTTAACTCCAGAGCCCACACTCATACTTTCCTTCTTAACTCTAGAGGAACAGGAGGATGAAGAGGATCATGGGGTGCCTGGTAGCTAGTGTTCCAGCCCCTTCTCTAGGAGGCCAGAGGGGACAGTGGAAAGAGGGCTCTAGTCTCTCTTCGGTTAGTTACCAGTTATAGGAATGCTGGAAAATTTCAAGCCTCCATCCCTCATTGTGAAGAGGGCTGACAGGTTCTGCATCCTAAGCTTGGCATGAGGGTCAAGTGAGCTCATGGATGGGAACGGGCTAGACAACTGCAGAGGCCATGACTCTGTGTGAGGCTGCCTAGCTGAGCCAGGAGATCTTGGCCCAGCTGGGCCCAGAACAGGAGAATAAAAGGGGCCGGGAGTCCCACACAGCCGCAGCCCGCCCTTCATCCAGGAGCTCCAGGGCTCATTGCTAGCCTCTGCCTCTTCTGGGCCCCAGCCTGCGGTGCACCCGGCCTCCACTCTACCTGAACTCGGCCACCATTTACAGACTATTGGAGAAGAAGACAGAACAGGAGGCCTTGGAAGAGCCTGGACTGCGGGGCCAGGCTCTGTCTCTGAGCAGCTGTGTGATTCCTTCTCTCCAAATTCTGTTTTCTTGTCACTAAAATGGGAGAATCTGGCAAAGTGATGGTGAGAATATTTCTGGATAAAGCCCCTGGCCGATGATAGATGTTGAATAGAGCTACTATTAACACTGTGGACAGAACCTTAAAGATCAGCTTCAAATCCCACATTTTCAGGAGCAGCAAATAGATCCTAGAGAGACAGTGACTTATACAAGCTCTCACTGCAAAGTGAGCAAAGATGGAGGAAGAATCAAATGACTCCAAACCCAGTGCTCGCTTCACTTCCTCCTCCAGGGAGTCTTCCCTGAGCTCCAACCCAAGCCGGGCCTCCTGGCTTCCACCTCACAGTCTCCGTCTCCGCTGCTGAGACAACTGCTGGGGCTTTGTCTCCTTCTGAGGCAGGGCCTGAGCCTCTTGCTCCTGCTCTAGCCTCTCCAACAGTAACTAACAGAGGCTGGCTCCTCTGCAAGGTGTTCAGACCCAACCCGGGGATTTTCCTGGGATTTGGTCGAACTGGACAACATCCACTCCCAGGATGGAGGGGAGCGAGGAGTGAGAGAGGGAAGGGTTAAAGGCTTGGCAGCTGGGGAGGGCAGCCTGCAGACGCCCAGCCCAGCACTGGGAGGCCTGCACCATTCCATTCCTTTGCAGATCAGTTACACCCAGCTGTCTCCCTCCCCACCGCCAGTGCCCCTCGGATTAGGCGGGAAAGGATCCCCGGCCTGCAGCCTGCACACGGCCCGTGGGGAACAGCGCCTGCAGCCCACGCCTCTGCGACAGCTGCCGAGTGTCAGACAAGAACATAGATCAGCAGGATCCTGGCAGAGGTGCCCCTAACCGAGGCCCTGCCCCCAACATGTGCAGGAGGGGCTGCCTGAGGAGAAAGGGGGTCTGCAAGGGATTTGGGAGGTACAGGGAAAGGACTGCTCCCAAAAATATCTCCTCTGCCCATATGTCACTGTGCCTCAAGTTCCACCATTAGACATTTTAGAAACTTTGGGTCTTCAAAGACACCAATTAAAGCTACACTCCATGGAGTAGCTGGCATGCTTATGTACTGCTTGATGGAACTGTCTTGATAAAATTCAGGAAATATTTATTAAAGTATGGAGTCCTTCAAAAACTGTCTATTTCTTTGTCTCAGTAGTTCCACCATGGACTTTCACTTAAAGAAAAATGTAACTTAAGCAGTTTATAATATGGAAAAATATTCTGGAGTGTAGTTTCAAGATTAAAAACATTAATGGCCTGACTATGCTCAGATTACTCAAAAAAAGCCATAAGAAATGACAAAGAAAAATCTTAAACTAGAAAATTATGTACCTGTAATGAAAAATATGAAATAATTCCATCAATAGGTCAGATATATGACATTTCTGAAAACTGTGAAGCACAGTGTACAGGTTGGACAGACAGTTTTCCAGTTATGGTTGTTTAATTTACTAGTTTTGTGACCTTGGGAAGTTACTGAACTTCTCTGAACTTCAGTTTCTTCAACTGTAAAATTGGAATAATAATTATAATAGTTATGAGAATTATGCAAAGATTTTAAAAGTTCCTATGTGGGAAATATCCTTGTGATCATTTCATAAAAGGAACCAGCATCACCCAATGAATGAATGGTATGGTATGTTTCTCCCCACTTTCCACCTACATAGTTTCTGGGCAACCCCACAGGGTGCCAATCCTAATTAATCTTGACTTTTATTATAAATATTATCAGTCAATTAAAACTCACTGGCTATTTGGACAAAAATAATGTCCAAATTGAGATAGGAGGGGAAATTTCCCTCAATGAAATACCACTAATTCAAGAAACGAGAAGGACATGAATAGCATTCTTATTAACATTCCCAGGATATTTATGTATCCTTAGAATAGGAGGCTTATATGTAAAAACACAGTCAAAAAACATGTATGTTTTAGCAATTGAAAACATTCATAACCTCACAACAGAATACTCTGCAATTGCTGACTTGCCTGGCAATTATAAGCAACTAGAAAAATCAGACAAAATACAAGAAATTTGTGTCTTCAGACATTGGACAAGCAGTGCAGGGCTGGGATCCCCAAGGCAAGGGCAACAAATGAAGTGAATCTTACTAGAAAGCTCCATCTTTCTTCCTGGAGGTATTTTCTGGAACAAAGAGGGGGAAGCCCTGGAAGAGTATGGTGGTTCCATGGAGCTGAGGAGACAGAGATCAAATTCAGAAAGTCTGAGGCAGCTGGAATTTGTGTGGCAGACTACCAGAGGAGAGGTTGCTGTGTAGAGAAAGAGCTCCAGAAACCTGCATAGATTAAGTCTGCTGCTGAATACTAAGTGTACACATGTAGGGTGCACATTCATAAGGTTGAGTGGAGAACTATAAATTAATTGTCAACTGAGCAGTTCCTGGAGCTTATACAGGGCTGGGAGAAATTCAAGTGCTGACCAGTCAGAGTGAAGAGACCTCATTGAACATCAGTGTGCTTAACTGACTCTCCAGAAAGGGTCATCCCTTAGAAACAGGACTGGATAAATAGAAATAGGAATGAGTAAACACTAACCCTACAGTAAATCCTACCCTAAGCCTACCCTAACCAAGCACAGAAACACACCTCAAACTGAACATGTTGTTACACAAGTAACTTAACTATAAGACCCCACAAAGTCTAAATATTCTTTAGAAAAAAAATCCAGACATGTAACAACATAATAATGTCTAGAATTCAATTAAAAATTACTAGGCATGCAAAGAGGCTGGAAAATGCAACTCATAACAATGACAGTGATCAGTTCAATGGAAACAGACATGAAACAACAAAGGTGATGATAAAAGCCTACAAGCATTTTAAAATAGCTATTACAAATATGCTCGAAAAGCAGAGAAAAATATGAAACTACTAAGGAAAAGAAAAGAAAGATATAAATAAAGAAAATGGAACTTTCAGAGGTGAAAACACAAAGTGTTAAATGAGATTAAGAATAGATTAGAGATTTCAGAAGAAAAAATCAGTGAACTTGAAGACATAATAAGAGAAAATATCTAAAATAAATCATAGGCTGAAAAAATGAATAGCGCCTCAGTTGCCTGATGAAGAGACTTTAAAATCCATGTAATTTAAGGCCCTGAAGCAGAGAAGAAGGGAAAGAAGTAATGGCTGAATCCAGAATATATATAGAACTTCTGTAACTCAACAACAACAACAAAAAAAAACCACAATTTTTTTTAAAGGCAAAGAACTTGAACAGGCATTTCTCCAAAGAAATGTATATATCCAAATGGACAATAAGCACAAGAAAAGATGCTCACCGTCAATAATCATTAGGGAAATGAGACTCAAAACACAATGAGATACCATACTCATAAGTATAGCTACTATTCAAAAAAGAAGTAACAAGTATTGGTGAGGATGCAGAGAAACCTGAACATTTATTTACACATGGTTGGTGAACTATAAAATGCTCCAGCATATAAAATGAAAATCCCTCCAGGAAGAAAGATGGAGCTTTCTACTAAGATTCACTTCGTATGTTGCCCTTGCCTTGGGGATTCCATAGTGGTACAGCCACTATGGAAAGCAAGGCTTTCCCTTAAAATTAAAAATAAAATCAGCATATGACCCAGAAATCTACTTCTGGGCATATATTTTAAAGATTTCATAGTAGGGACACAACAGATATTTGTACACTTATGTTTATAGCAGCTTTATTCACAATAATCAAAACACAGAAGCAGCCCACATCTCCACTGATGGATGAATGGATAAACACTCAATGCTTATGCATATGGAATATTATTCAACCTCAAAAAGGAAGAAAAGTCTAACACTTGCTGAGGATGAACATCATGCTAAATGAACTAAGCCAGTTACAAAAGGAAAAATAGTGTATGATTACATTTACACAGTACTTAGAATAGCTTAGCTTTGTGGTTAGCCAATGAATTGGATGTAAGTTATGCTTAAACACTTCAAAATCCACAAGGTCCATACTCTGCCTATTGGCCAATATGTAGGTTGACAAGTACACTCAAACTTGCAGTCATGGAATTGACATAGTGACAGAGTTTATTTTCCTGGGCTCCAAAATTACTGTGGATGGTGACTGCAGCCATGAAATTAAAATACCCTTGCTCCTTGGAAGAAAAACTATGACAAACCTAGACAGCATATTAAAAAGCAAAGACATCATTTTGCGGACAAAGGCCAATAAAGGCAAAGCTATGGTGTTTCTACTAGTCAGGTACAGATGTGAGAGTTGGGCCATAAAGAAGGATGAGCACTGAAAATTGATGCTTTTGAATTGTGGTGCTGGAGAAGACTCTTGAGAGTCCCTTGGACTGCAAGGAGATCAAACCAGTCAATCCTAAAGGAAATCAATCCTGAATATTCATTGGAAGGACTGATGCTGAAGCTGAAGCTCCAATATTTTGGCCACCTGAATCGAAGAGCTGACTCATTGGAAAAGACCCCGATCCTGGGAAAGATTGAGGGCAAAAGGAGAAGAGGGCAGCAGAAGATGAGATGGTTAGATAGCATCACCGACTAAATGGACATGAACTTGAGCAAATTCTGGGAGATAGTGGAGGACAGAGGAGCCGGGTGTGCCTCAGTCTATGGGGTCACAAAGAGTCAGACTCAACTTAGCAACTGAACAACAAAAATAACAAATTGACATAAGAATAACATATAGACCAATGGAATAGAATCAAAAGCCAAGGAATAAACCCAAACATTTATGGTGAATTAATTTTTTGACACGCATGCCACAATAGTTCAATGGAGAATAGTCTTTTCAGCAAACAGTGCTGGAACAACCAGATGGCCGGGTGAAAAAAGTGAAGTTGAGCCCATTCCTTACACTATATACAGAGATTGACTCCAAATGGATTATAAACCTAAATGTGAGAGGTAAGACAATAAAACTCTTAGAAAAAAATACGAGTAAATTTCCATGACATTGGGTTAAGCAAAGTCATCTTAGATGTGACATAAAAAGCTCAAGAGACAAAAGAAAAATAGATACCTTGAACTTCACCAAAATGAAAACTTTTGTTCTTCAAAAGACATCAGAAAAGTTAAACAAAAAATAAACAAAAAACCCACTCCACAGATGGGAGAAAATATTTGCAAACTTTATGTCTGATAAGGGACTTGTATCCATAATGAACTATCTATAACAAAAGAATTCCTACACATCAATAGTAAATAAGAACAGCAACAAAACTCAGATAAATCAGTTTTTAAAATGGGCAAAAAAAATCTGAATAAGCTTTCTCCAAAGAATATGTATAAATGTTCAATAAGCACACGAAAACATGATCATTAGTCATTGAGGAAATGCAAATAAAATGCACATTCTTGCATCCACTAGAATGGCTATAATCAAAAAGTCAGATAATAATAGGTATTGGAGAGGATGTGAACAAATTGAAATCCGTATACATTGCTATCAGGAATGTAAAATGATGCAGTTACTTTGCAAATGGCCTAATAGTTTCTCAAAATTCTAATCAAATGTTTTTCATTGTTGTTGTCCAGTCATTAAGTCGTGTCTGACTATTTGTGACCTCATGGATTGAAGCATGCCAGGCTTCCCTGTCCTTCACCATCTCCTGGAGTTTGCTCAGATTCATGTCCTGCCGGGAGCCAGTGTGAGGAATCCCGCCCGTGACAAGGTCATGCGGAAGGAAGCCTGGCAAACGCAAGGCGTGTTCAGATTTCAGGGGTTCCCCTTGGAATTTTCCGAACATCTACCCCCCAAAGAATAAGAATCTGCCGGGCTTGGTACTCTGCTTTTCCACTCTTTTGATATTTTTTGGAAAAGTCAATTTAGGGCTTTAGTCTTTTGCATTTGAAAGGGATGTTTTAGGTAAACGCCCTCTGATAACTCTCTAGCTTGCTTGTCTAACAGGTTCTCCAGACCTCTTACAGCTTGTGAATTGCTTACAGCCCCCAACTGCGAGAGGCACAAAGCTTAAAAGCATCTTAAGGAAACAGAGCCTTTTCTAAAGAGTTAAAAATTACATTGGTGAAGGTTTTCACTGTTGACTCAATGACTGCTGCCAGACCTCCATATTTTTTATCTTTTAGGCACCTGGGAGGATGTTAATCAATGTAAACGGGATATGGGAAGAGATAGATAGTAGTTTTGATGTTAGCAACACTAGACTTTTAATTATTTTTTTTTTGTTATATATTACTGCACTCCTCTTGTGTCCTTGCTATGTAAGAATGTAACTTTATTTAGTGCTTTCTGAGAGTGGCACCAGACTTTGGGAAGATTAACACAAATAAGTCTTCTGGTTGACAAACCCTTATCAGGAAAAAGAGGTTTTCACTGTTGACTCAATGACTGCTGCCAGACCTCCATATTTTTTATCTTTTAGGCACCTGGGAGGATGTTAATCAATGTAAACGGGATATGGGAAGAGATAGATAGTAGTTTTGATGTTAGCAACACTAGACTTTTAATTATTTTTTTTTTGTTATATATTACTGCACTCCTCTTGTGTCCTTGCTATGTAAGAATGTAACTTTATTTAGTGCTTTCTGAGAGTGGCACCAGACTTTGGGAAGATCAACACAAATAAGTCTTCTGGTTAACAAACCCTTATCAAAATGTTAATTGGCCCTTTTGGGCTGGAAGATGATGTCAATGACCTAAGACTTGTGTATACAATTAGGTATGCAGAGAAAAAAGCCTGGTTTTGATAAGAGTCAGGGCTGCTGATGCCGCATAATTTTGTATTACCCATTGATCTCTATGTACAATCAAGGGTATAAAAGGAGATTTTAGACAATAGAGGATGGAATCAGTCGCTGGACTGGTTTTCACCGTGTCTCCTCTTTTTACTTTAATTTTAGGCTGAATTCCCATCTGGAGCGGGCGGATCATCATGTCTACTTACCTGTCCTGGCTTTTAAGTTCTGTGAGAGAGAGAGCCCAAGGAGGGGCACTTTCCGAGATTTAAACAGGCACCGGTGGCCCCACGTAGATGATGCAAACTTCTTGTCTGAAGTTTTATTAGTTCAGCTCGTAAACCAAGTTATTCAGCCTCTTTTCTCCACTTAATTTTCCTACTATACTATCTCTTTCTAATCTAACCTTATATTAATAAATAAATAAGTAAGTTTTCCTCGCCGACGCCATCCACGCTTCGAATTCTCTGGACCCCCCGGAGCTGGACCCCGGCAATGTCCATTGTAGTCATTGATGCTATCTACCATCTCATCCCCTGCTGCCCTCTTCTCCTTTTGCCCTCAATCTCTCCCAGCATCAGGGCCTTTTCCAATGGATCAGTTTTCAGTGGTTTTCATATGACCCTGCAATTCCACTCCTAGGTATAAACCCAAATGAATTGAAGATATATGTCACACAGAAAAAATTCTGAGAAAGATTAATTACCAAAACTCACTCAAAAAGGAACAAAAAGTATGCAGGACCTATATTAAGTAAATAATCTGACTTGATAAGCAAAATTTATCCCACAAAGAAAACCCTAGGCCCAGATGCCTTTACTGTTGAATTCTATCAAACATTTAAGAAATAAATAACACAAATTCCTACACAAACTCTTTCAGAAAAAAGAGAAGGAGGGAACACTTCCAAATTATTTTACAAGGCTGGTATTACCTTGACACCAAAGCCAGCAGAGACACGATAAAAATCAAAACATCTTAATGTCTCACATGAACATGGGTGTGTGTGTGCATTCATGCATGCTCAGTCGTGTCTGACATTTTGCAGCCCTGTGGACTATGACCCGCCAAGCTCCTCTGTCCATGGGATTTCCCAGGCAAGAATACTAGAGGGGGTTGCCATTTTCTCCTTCAGAGGATCCTCTCAACCCAGGAATCAAACCTACATCTCCTGTGTCTCCTTCACTGGCAAACAGATTCTTTAACATTTAGCCACCTGGGAAGCCCAAACATGGGTGCAGAACTCCTTAAAAAGAATATTGGTAAACAAAATCCAGCAACTTGTAAAAGGGATTGTATACTATGACCAAGTGGAGTATTTCAGGGATGCAAGTTGGTTTAACATCCCAAAATCAAGTAATAATATTAATAAAGTGAAGAACTAGTTCCAAGATTATCTCAATAGGCACAGAAAAAGCATTTGACAAAATCCAACACCCATCCATTAAAAGAAAATACTCTCAGAAAAGTAGGAACAGAAGGAAGCTTCTTAAACCAGATAAAGGCATCGCAAAATTTTTCAACTAATGTCACACTTAATGACCAGAAGCAGAATATTTTCCACTAAGAGATTCTACCAGTGCAATAAAGTAAAACAAGAAATTGAAAGCATACAAAGTGGAAAGGCAAAAATAATATTGTCTTTATTCATAAATTATATAATCATCTATGTATTGAATCTTAAAGAACTACAAAAAAAGCTACTAAAACTATTAAGTTAACACAATTCAAACTCAATATGCAAAACTCAATTATATTTCTATATAATAGCAACAATCTGAAAATAAAATTATGAAAACAATGCTAATCATAATAATATAAAAAATAATAAAAGAGTTTGGAGTACATAAAGAAACCTGCAAGACCTAGATACTGAAAAGTAAAAAACATTGCTGAGAGAATTTAAAGATGTGAATGAATGGAGAGCTATATCTTCCTCATGTATTGGAAGACTCAATATTTTTAAAGAGACAATCTCACCCCAATTAAAATTCTCATCAATTCTTGTCTCCAGTCTATTTATCTGTAGCTCCATTTTGTTTTCAAGATTTTGGATCATCTTTATTATTATTGATCAACCTCCCAAAGTAATGGAAATAAAAACAAAAACAAACAAATGGGACCTAATTAAACTTAAAAGCTTTTGCACAACGAAGAAAACTATAAGCAAGGTGAAAAGGCAGGCTTCAGAACAGGAGAAAATAATAGCAAATGAAGCAACTGACAAAGAATTAATTTCCAAAATATACAAGCAACTCTTGCAGTTCAATACCAGAAAAATAAACAATGCAATAAAAAAATGGGCCAAAGAGCTAAACAGACATTTCCCCAGGAAAGACATACAGATGGCTAACAAACACATGAAAAGATGCTCAACATCACTCATTATCAGTTCAGTTCAGTTCAGTCGCTCAGTTGTGTCCGACTCTTTGCGACCCCATGAATTGCAGCACGCCAGGCCTCCCTGTTCATCACCATCTCCCGGAGTTCACTCAGACTCACGTCCATCGAGTCCGTGATGCCATCCAGCCATCTCATCCTCGGTCGTCCCCTTCTCCTCCTGCCCCCAATCCCTCCCAGCATCAGAGTCTTTTCCAATGAGTCAACTCTTAATCTCAAGCAAGTCAGAATGGCTGCCATCAAAAAGTCTACAAACAATAAATGCTGGAGAGGGTGTAGAGAAAAGGGGATCCTCTTACACTGTTGATGGGAATGCAAACTAGTACAGCCACTATGGAGAACAGTGTGGAGATTCCTTAAAAATCTGGAAATAGAACTGCCATATGACCCAGCAATCCCACTGCTGGGCATACACACTGAGGAAACCAGAATCGAAAGAGACACATGTACCCCAATATTCATTGCAGCACTGTTTACATAGCTAGGACATAGAAGCAGCCTAGATGTCCATCGGTAGATGAATAGATAAGGAAGTTAGGTACATATACACAAGGGAATATTCAATTCAGTTCAGTCACTCAGTCATGTCCGACTCTTTGCGACCCCATGAATCGCAGCACGCCAGGCCTCCCTGTCCATCACCAACTCCCGGAGTTCACTCAAATTCATGTTCATGGAGTCGGTGATGCCATCCAGCCATCTCATCCTCTATCATCCCCTTCTCCTCCTGCCCTCAATCCCTCCCAACATCAGCGTCTTTTCCAATGAGTCAGCTCTTCGCATCAGGTGGCCAAAGTATTGGAGCTTCAGCTTTGGCATCAGTCCTTCCAATGAACACCCAGGACTAATCTCCTTTAGGATGCACTGGTTGGACCTCCTTGTAGTCCAAGGGACTCTCAAGAGTCTTCTCCAACACCACAGTTCAAAAGCATCAATTCTTCAGCACTCAGCTTTCTTCACAGTCCAACTCTCACATCCATACATGACTACTGGAAAAACCATAGCCTTGACTAGACGAACCTTTGTTGGCAAAGTAATGTCTTTGCTTTTGAATATGCTATCTAGGTTGGTCATAACTTTCCTTCCAAGGAGTAAGCGTCTTTTAATTTCATGGCTGCAGTCAACATCTGCAGTGATTTTGGAGCCCCCCAAAATAAAGTCTGACACTGTTTCCCCATCTATTTGCCATGAAGTGATGGGACCAGATGCCATGATCTTAGTTTTCTGAATGTTGAGCTTTAAGCCAACTTTTTCACTCTCCTCTTTCACTTTTATCAAGGGGCTCTTTAGTTCTTTTTCACTTTCTGTCATAAGGGTGGTGTCATCTGCATATCTGAGGTTATTGATATTTCTCCCGGCAATCTTGATTCCAGCTTGTGCTTCCTCCAGCCCAGCGTTTCTCATGATGTACTCTGCATATAAGTTAAATAAGCAGGGTGACAATCCTTGACATACTCCTTTTCCTATTTGGAGCCAATCTGTTTTTCCATGTTCAGTTCTAACTGTTGCTTCCTGACCTGCATTTGGTTTCTCAAGAGGCAGGCCAGGTGGTTTGGTATTCCCATGTCTTTCAGATTCTTCCACAGTTTATTGTGATCCACACAAGGGAATATTACACAGCTATAAAAAAGAATGCATTTGAGTCAGTTCTAATGAAGTGGATGAAACTGGAGCCTATTATACAGAGTGAAGTAAGCTAGAACGAGAAACACCAATAGGATATATTAACGCATGTATATGGAATTGAGAAAGACAGTAATGATGACCCTATATACAATATACCAAAGAGACACAGATGTAAAGAACAGACTTTTGGACAATGTGGGAGAAGGCAAGGGTGGGACGATATGAGAGAATAGCACTGAAACATGTATATTACCACATGTAAAATAGATAACCAGTGCAAATTTGATGCATGAAGCAGGCACCCAAAGCACCCAGAGGGACGGGTTGGGCAGGGAAGTGGGAGGGGAGTCCAAGATGGTGGGGCACATGTACATCCATGGCTGATTCATGTTGATGTATGGCAAAACCCACCACAATATTGTAAAGTAATTAGCATCCAATTATAATTAATTAATTAATTAAAAAAAAAGAAATTCTCATCAAAATCCCAGCAAGCTTGTTTTGTAGAATGTGACAAGCTGATCCTAAGACATATATGGGAAGGTAAAGACCCAGATCAGACAAGACAACCTGGTAAAGATAAAAGCTGGAAAACTTACACTATCTTTATTCAAAACTTACTATAAAGTGACAGTAATCCAGATAATGTGGTATGGTCCTAAGGGTATATATATATATATATATATATACACCAATGAACTACAACAGAAAGCTCAGAAATACACCCAAATAACAATAAGAAGTCTAAAAAAGCAATTCTACCATGAACAAAATTTCATTTGACATTTAAATATATATGATGGCAAATAAACACAGGTAAAGAGTCTCCACATCATTTGTCATTAGTGAAATTCAAATTAAAACCATAATGAGACTATACTACACACCCTCTAGAACATCCACATACTGAAAGACTGACCCATCAAGTTTTGGCAAGAATGTGGATAAATGGAATCCTTGTTTCACTTTGCTAGTGAAAGTGGAAAATCATATAGCCACTTTAGTAACCGGCGTGTGAGTTGCTTTAAAAGTTAAGCACAGGGCTTTCCTGGTGGCTCAATGATAAAGAATCCATCTGCTGATACAGGAGACACAGGTTCAACTCCTGGTTTCAGAAGATCCCACATGCCAGGGAGGAACTAAGCCTGTGTGCCACAACTATTAAGCCTGTGCTCCAGAGCCCAGGAACCTCAACTACTGAGCCCACGTGTGCATGAGCTCTAGAACCCATGCTCCACAACAAAAGGAGCCACTTCAATTAGAAGCCCGTGCACCACAACTAGAGAGCAGCCCCCGCTTGCTGTAACTAGAGAAAAACCAACGGCAGCAATGAAGATCCAGCACAGCCATAAATAAACAAATATTTTTTAAAAAGTTAAGCACAGACATTCCTTGATCAGTTTGCTCGATCAAAAATATTTGTGTTCTGCCTTCGTTCATGCTGCCCAACCCATAGTTCCTGCACTTTTCAATAGTTCAGCTTCATGGGCTGTGATATTCCCACAACCTTGACATACAGTCTACATCACTAGCCAGCATGTGTGTGTGTCCACCCACATACACATGCAACAGAAACTTCCTCACACAGTACTACACTGCTTATAGGCAACACCTTCTGGTATGTCAAAATCCACTGGGTTTTGAAAAATTCTTATTGCATTCACTCAACTGACTTCTAACTAGTAGTAAACTGCAGTTTGAAAAACGCCTCCAAAGTCAGGATGAAGGCACATCAGTTTACCTACACTGACTTTCTAAAGTTCAAGTTATCCTGTACAGACTGACCTGGATCTTCAAGCTGCTTTACATACTCAGAGGATAATGTTTTAGACTAATATACACAGGTTGAAAAAAGGAAGCTCTAAGCGCTTAGAGTGGATCGATAGATTCCCATCACTGCTGGAGGCCTGTGGTTCAGGACCGGAACATGGAGCCATTCGTGGGCGTTTTTAGCAGCTCCTGAGTTTTGATTTCAAAGTCAACCATGTGTCTGATTCAAAAATAATTCACTCCAGGGAGATCAAATTCACTGAAAGTTACCTTCCTGCAGGACTTGGTTGTAGACATAGTTTAGGGTAGAGTACCCATAGCTCAGTCAGTAAAAGATCTTTCTGTAATGCAGGAGACCCGGGTTCAATTCCTGGGTCAGGAAGATTCCTTGGAGAAGGAAATGGAAACCAGCTCCAGTATTCTTGCCTGGAGAATCCCATAGACAGAGCCTGGCAGTTGACAGTCCATAGGGTTGCAAGAGTCAGACAGAACTTAGTGACTAAACCACCATCACCACAAGAAAAAGGAAGGGTGTGTACCTGACTACAACTGTAAGCAACAGGAAACAATAGCAACAATTCTGTGAGTGGAAGAAGGGATGGCTGAGTACAAACCTCCATATGAGATAATGCATCAGATGAAGCAAGAGAAGGGGCCGAGCACAAAGATTCAGTTCAGTTCAGTTCAGTTCAGTTGCTCAGTCGTGTCCAACTCTTTCTGACCCCATCAACTGCAGCACACCAGGCCTCCCTGTCCATCACCAACTCCCAGAGCCCACCCAAACCCATGTCCATTGAGTCAGTGATGCCATCCAACCATCTCATCCTCTGTCGTCCCCCTCTCCTCTCAAACTCAATCCTCCCAGCATCAGGGTCTTTTCAAATGAGTCAGCTCTTCGCATCAGGTGGACAAAGTATTGGAGTTTCAGCTTCAACATCAGTCCTTCCAATGAACACCCAGGATTGATCTCCTTTAGGATGGACTGGTTGGATTTCCTTGCAGTTCAAGGGACTCTCCAGAGTCTTCTCCAACACCACAGTTCAAAAGCATCAGTTGTTTGGCACTCAGCCTTCTTTATGGTCCAACTCTCACATCCATACATGACTACTGGAAAAACCATAGCCTTGACTAGATGGACCTTTGTTGACAAAGTAATGTCTCTGCTTTTTAATATGCTGTCTAGGTTGGTCATAATTTTTCTTCCAAGGAGTAAGCATCTTTTAATTTCATATCTGCAATCACCATCTGCAGTAACTGTGGAGCCCAGAAAAATAAAGACAGCCACTGTTTCCACTGTTTCCCCATCTATTTCCCATGAAGTGATGGGACCGGATGCCATGATCTTAGTTTTCTGAATGTTGAACTTTAAGCCAACTTTTTCGCTCTCCTCTTTCAGTTTCATCAAGAGGCTTTTTAGTTCCTCTTCACTTTCTGCCATAAGGGTGGTGTCATCTGCATATCTGAGGTTATTGATATTTCTCCTGGCAATCTTGATTCTAGCTTGTGCTTCCTCCAGCCCAGCGTTTCTCATGATGTACTCTGAGTATAAGTTAAATAACCAGGGTGACACTATACAGCCCTGACGTACTCCTTTTCCTATTTGGAACCAGTCTGTTGTTCCATGTCCAGTTTTCTAACTGTTGCTTCCTGACCTGCATATAGGTTTCTCAAGAGGCAGGTCAAGTGTTCTGGTATTCCCATCTCTTTCAGATTCTTCCACAGTTTATTGTGATCCACACAGTCAAAGGCTTTGGCATAGTCAATAAAGCAGAAATAGATGTTTTTCTGGAACTGTCTTGCTTTTTCAATGATTCAGCGGATGTTGGCAATTTGATCTCTTGTTCCTCTGCCTTTTCTAAAACCAGCTTAAAGGTTAAGTAACCCAAACTAGAAGTGCAGAGAGCAGTCTGGATATGAAAGCCAGGGCATGTTACGACTTTTAAGGGAGGATATGGTTCAACATATTAACTGTTCTCCCTTCCACCCATTGTACTATCTTCCATTCTAAGGCTGCTCTGGGAATTCAGTTGAACACACAAACAGAATGATAACAGATGGTGAGCAATTACTGATTGCAGTGATGGTTACAGAGCTGTATAAACTGCATTATACTTAATGATAAAAGACTAAAGGCTTTCTCCCTACATCTGAGAATGAAGGAAGGATATCTGTTCTTATCACTTCTATTCAACATTGCACTGGAAATTCTATCCAGTGAAGTTAGGCAAGAAAAAGAAATAAAAGGTAGCAGCAGACTCACAGATACAGAGAACGAACTAGCAGTTACCAGTGGGGAGAGAGACACATGGGAGAGGCCGTATAAGGTTGGGGATACAAGAGAAAAAATTATTAAGGGATTTTAGGAAATCATGTGTACAAACTTTTAAAAATAATAAAGCATTATAGGATTTAAAGAATCTTTCTTGCAATAAAAAATTTTTAGGGTTAAAAAATAAAGTAATTTAAAACACTTTTAAAGAAATATAATGTATAAAGAGTGGAGAGGAAAAAATAAGTGTCTCTGTTTACAGATGAAATAATTGTCTCCACAGAAAATCTCAAAGGGTCAACCAAGAAGCAACAGAACAAAGTGAGTTTAGCAAAGTGGTAGGATATAAGGTCAACATATCGTCAATAAGGAATTTGAAATTACACTTTAAAATAAGTCCTGCGTCTGCCAGGGCTACCATAGACTGAGCGGCATAAATAACACATTTATTTTCTCATAGTTATGAAAGTTGGGAAGCCCAAGATCAAGATGCAGAGGTCTTTGACTCTCCATCCTCCTACATTGCTACTGGTCTTTGTCATGAGTAGCCGCTGAAGGTTCAGGAAGAAGAGCCTGTATGTGAACGTGAACCATCCTTTTGTCTCCTGCTCCCACAATCTCTATACTTCTGTAATCATCCACATGTGGCCTTTAGCAATTTAAAGCTTTTATCTCCTGAAATAAGTCAGAGAAGGACAAATACTATATAATCTTACTTAGGCATACAGATATAGAGAACTGATTGGTGGTTCCAGGAGTAGGGGATTGGGGATGCGGGAAATGAGTCACAGAGGTCAAAAGGTACAAGCTTTTCAGTTATAAAATAAAGTCATGGGAACTATAGTTAATAATACTGTTCTGTATATTTGGAAGTGGCTAAGAGAGCAAATCTTAAAAGTTCTTCTCACAAGAAAAAAAAAATAGTTTGCACCTATGTATGGTGACAGATACTAACAAGACACTGTGGTGATCATTTCACAATATATACAAGCATTGAATCATTAGGTTGTACACCTGAAACAAAAATAATGTTATATGTCAATTATACCTCAATAACAATAAATTCATTTGATGAATCAAAAATAAAAATTTTCTTTCTTTTCTTTTTACCTTTCTCTACAGCACCCTGGTGGCTCAGATGGTAAAGAATCTGCCTGCAATTCAGGAGACCCAGCTTTGTTCCCTGGGTCGGGTAGATCCCCTGGAGAAGGGAATGGCTCCCCATTCCAGTATTCTTGCCTGGAGAATTCCATGGACAGATGAGTCTGGCGGGCTATAGTCCATGCGGTCACAAAGGGTCAACAGACACAACCGAAGTGGCTGAGCACACGTAGCTAGATCTCCTGCTCTACCAGAGGTAAGCAAATGCTCACTGTCTCTGCTTGAAGGGCCCTGTCTTTCCTGAAATTTCAACCTGCTTGGTTACCTGAATCCTCCACTCTGGACAGGTTATTAGTTATTTCCTGCTACATAACAAATCATCCCCCAAATGTACCAGCTTAAAGCAATATAGGAGAAATATTATCTCACCATTTCCATGTCTCAGAAATATGAGAGTGGCTTGATGGGGTGGTTCTGGTTCAGAGTCTCTTATAAGGTTGCTGTCTAGCTGTCAGCCAGGGCTGTAGACAGCTCAAGACTTGAATAGGGCTGAAGAACTCTCCCCAGCTCATGCCTGCAGTTGTCAGCAGGCCTCAGTGCATTGCTGGCTGTTGTTGAGATTTCAGTTCCTTGCTCTGTGGGCCTTTCCGTGGGTCTGCTAATAGCACGGCAGCTCACTCCTGCAGAGCAAGTGATGAGAGAGAGAAAGAGAGGGAAGAAGGAGAGATAGCAAGGGAGAGGGAGAACTCAAGACAGAATACCACCTTCTTTTACAACTTAATCTTAGACACGACAAAGCATCACTTCTGTAATATTTTATGGCGTACGCAGGCTGACCCTGGAAGGGTATAAGTACACAAGGGTGTAAATACCAGGAAGTAGGGGTCACTGGGGGCCATCTTGGAAGGTGGTCACTACAGATAGTTTCGAGAAATGTAGTAGTTTTGTAGTTTATCCAGCTTTTTCTTTTTGTTAGTGTAGGAACAATGAGGGACTCTCCAGTTTTCCACACCCCAGGCATAAGCAGAAGCCTTGAAACTCTGTATTTAAACTCCTATCTTACACTTCTCACTTCTTTGTTTTATTGCTCTGTATTTTGAGAGAATTCCTTGGCACTATTTTTTAGTTCACTGATCCTGTCTTGATTATGTTCATCAGGCTTTCCATTATTTTTTCCCTACCAGTCAGGTTTTTATTTCTAAGAAAACTTGAGTGTTTTTTTAAATCTATTACAGTGTATTATATGGGATTAATTATGCAAGTGTTTGATAACTGCTGTTGGTCCAGGGATGGCAATATGACTCAAAGTTGCTCAAGTAGACTCAAGAGAAATACTTATATTCTATGGTTGAAGAGAGATTATTTTTCTCTTTCCCATTAAATTGAGTAAACAGGTAAAAATTCCTCTTTTCTGCTGGCAGTTACTTCATGACTAGGAGACAACCATCTTATGACATGGATTAAAGCAAAGCTGAGAAAGATTTTGAGGCTTGGATGCCATGGTTGAGCTGCTACATCAACCAGTCTGAGGCCCACTTTATCTCTGAACTTCTTGCAAATGAGTTACTAGATTCTCTCATTGTTTGATCCAGTCTGAAATGGGTTTTCCTGTAGCGAGATCCATCCTGTACCCATGCAGTCAGTCTTCCATTACTGAATGAATCCCTACTTCAAGCAAACAGAAAAAGAATCACACAGATGAGAACCTAATAAGGAACCTAATAAGAATGGGCTTCCATTAATGTAAATTGGTACAACCATTATAGAAAACAGTATGGAGTAAGACAGAGTTGCCATATGATCCAGCAATCCCACTCCTGGGCACATATCCAGAGAAAACTCTAATTTGAAAAAATTACACGCACCCCAATGTTCACAGCAACGCTATTCACAATAGTCAAGGCATGGAAGCAACCTAAATGTCCATCAACAGATGAATGGATAAAGAAGACATGGTACACATATATAATGGGATATTACTTAGCCAAAGAATGAAGTAATGCCATTTGCAGCAACATGGATGTATCTAGAGATTACCACACTAAGTGAAACAAGTCAGAAAGAAAAAGACAAATGTCATATGATATCACTTAATATGTGGAATCCAAAATATGATATAAATTATTTACAAAACAGAAACAGACTCACAGACATAGAAAACAAACCTATGATTACCAAAGGGGAAAGATGGGCAGATAAATTAGGAATTTGGGATTAGCCAGTACAAACAACTACATATAAAATAAACAATAAAATCCTACTGGATAGCACATGGAACTATATTCAATATCTGTAATAAACTATAATGGAAAAGAATACGAAAAAAGATATGTGTGTATATATATATGTAAAATGGAATCACACATTACAAATCAACTATACTTCAATTAAAAAAAAGAATAGACTCCCATTAACATTGCCTTTTATTCTTAGCCTCACTCCCCTCACTTATCCTCCCCTCACTCCCTCTTTTACAAACTGATCCTTAACTTTGCCTCCCTCCCACTCCTCATCTCCAATGAGTGGAACTCAGAGCTGTCATGAAACACCTCAGGACAACTCTGGCTCTCACTGACCATGAAGCCAATTCAGCCCTTGACTTAGAAAGGTAAAGCATCTTTGATGCCTGTTGCAGAGCTTCACACTAGTCAGACTCGTAACTGAAGCCTTGCTGCCCATTCTCATCTGTCCTTGTGTGATCACTCTCCTCTCTTAGGCCCCTCACATTCCTCTACGTATAATCATTGAAAAATGAAAATGAAAGTACTAGTTGCTAAGTCATGTCTGATTCTTCAGAACCTCATGGACCGTAGCCAGCCAGGCTCCTCTGTCTGTAGGATTCTCCAGGCAAGAATACTGAAGTGGATAGTCATTTCCTTCTCCAGGGGATCTTCCCAACCCAGGGATCGAGCCGGGATCTCCTGCATTGCAGGCAGATTCTTTACTGTCTGAGCCACCAGGGAAGGCTGTACAATAATTGGGCTGGACCATATGTCTCAAGGTTTCTCTTAGTTCTCACATTCTAGGATTCCTGTACTCTGAGATACAATAAACTCTATCTATTCTGGTTAGCTCAACACTCCATTCTGCATTTGGCACAGAGCCTTTCAGCACTGGTCTCCTGCACTATACTGTTTGATAAACATGGAGGGAAGAAGACAGAAGACCAGGTTCCCAAAGCTTCTGGCTCATGGCCCTGGAAGTCCCTGACTTCAGGCAGCTGATAACAGGGCAGCCTTTGCCAGGACTCACTCTCTTACTGGCCAAGAGGATTGTCCCTAGTCTATTGAGACACCCAGGGGATGAACAAACATGCCAAGAAATTATTTCCTCATCCCACATAGGACGGGGGATGATGAAAGGGAAGACTAGGGTGATGGAAGGACACTTGAGAGATGAGAAGGAGTGGATTGGAAATCTCAAAGGGGCAGAGTTGGTCTAAGAGATCTCTGTTCTCTCCCCATCACCTGGGAGCTCAGTTGGCCTTTTCCTCCCCCAGCCCCTCCCCAGCAGCTACATCAGCATCCCACCCCTCCCCATCCTGAGCCTTGCTCCAATTTCAAAGCTTTCTCCAGCCCCAGCTGGGTGGGGAGACCAAAGAGGGGAGAAGGTATAATTTTTGTCCTATTTTGGGGAAGGGATGTAAAGAAGGAGCTGGGTGAAAGAAGGCAAAGAAGTAGAGCCTTTTGAAATGAAAACCAGGCCAAGTTCATCAGAGATTAATGTAGGAAGCACTCCACTCATCTGATAGGGCCCAGATGGTGGGCAGACTTGTTGAGTTCACTGACAGATCGTGATGGTCTACAGCCTGCCTCCTACTTCTCACCCTCATCTTGGAGAAAGAGATGCAGGCTCACCCCCTCAGGAACTTTGGGGCGCCCCACGGCTGACCCCAGACCAGCTGGGGCACCAGAACTCTACCTACAGGCTCTTTAGGCCAACTGCTCATAAGCTTGAGCCCATACATGCCCATAGATACCCACACACACAGAAAGGGGAAGAGAACAGACATGTGACCCAGGCTCCGTCTTCCATGGGAAGCCTAGCCTGGAAAAGAAGGGTCTTAAAGCAGACTCTGGGCTCGCTCACTAGCCACAAGTTGGTGGAAAGAGGGTTGTAGCCACCGTCACAGCTTGAAGCCCTCCCTTCATCTCCCCGCAGGCTCAGTCACTGCTCCATCTCTTTCCTTCTCTTTCTAGCTAGGCTGACTCTAGCCAGAGCTGTCTCTGTTCCCAGTCCTGCACTTCCTCATCCCTACTCGCTCAACTCCTTGCCTTCTGGATTCCACTCTCTTCATCCCAAGAAAGCTCTTCTGTTCCAACCATGTCACTGCTAATTGCAGGGACATGTCGCATCTCAGTTCTCAATGGTCTGGACCTCTCTGCATTATAAGACAAACTGGCGGCTCCCTCCTTGAGCTTCCCTCTCCTTCCAGAGGAGCTCTTCTGGTCTCCTGGCCGTCCCTCATCTGTCTTCTTCATTGGCTTTTCTCCTTTTGCCTTTCCAATGCCTTCTTTCTTGTTCCATTAGGGATGGGGGCTCCTCTTGGCACTGTCCTCAGTTCCCTTCTCTCTAGACACTCTCCCTGACACAGATCTTCTCCCCTAAAGTCTTTAAACACCAGCTCTAGGCTGATGCGGCCCAGAGCAACATCACCAGCCTCAGTCTCCCTCTGAGCCCCTGCTTTATCCAACCATCTGCCTCCTGAGAGCCCATTCTAGGCACCTAAAACTCAACACAGCCCAGATCGTGGTCCTTATCTTTCCCTCAACTTCTCCTCCTGAGTTCCCCATCTCAGGAAAGGACACCACTGTCTATACAGTGGCCAGAGTCAGAAATCTGAGACTCAGCACACCTCGCACATCCTCGCCGCCAACAAGGTCTGTTGATTCTACCTCCTAAATAGCACTAGGACTCTGCTTCTTTCCATTCTCAATGCCCTCAGGTCCCCATGTTTCCTCCTTCTCTACTGAAAAATTGTCAGCAGCTCCTATCTGATCATGCCACCTCCATCCTTGCTCTTCTCCAATCCATCTTTCAAAAACATCACATAATCATCATTCTAATGCTATCATATTAGACAACATCCCCCCACCCCCCAGCTCCAATCCATTCATTGGATGCAGTTGACACTGCTTACCCTGCCATTCAAGGCCCTACATATTTACCTCTAGTCTACTGTCCTGAGTGACAGTAAATAAGAAATATTTCTCTTATATGTTATTTATCTTACATGTTACCCCTTATGCAATTCCCATGCACCCTACAATCCAGCCACAAAGATGTACTGCTCTCTATGCCTTGGCTCAAACTGCTTAAAAGTATTGAAGTTTCAGCTTCAGCATCAGTCCTTCCAATAAATATTCAGGACTGATTTCCTTTAGGATGGACTGGTTGGATCTCCTTGCAGTCCAAGGGACTCTCAAGAGTCTTCTCCAGCACCACAGTTCAAAAGCATCAGTTGTTTGGCACTCAGCCTTCTTTATGGTCCAATTCTCACATCCATACATGACTACTGGAAAAACCATAGCTTTGACTACACGGACGTTTGTTAGCAAAGTAATGTCTCTGCTTTCTAATATTCTGTCTAGGTTTGTCACAGCTTTTCTTCCAAGGAGCAAGCATCTTTTAATTTCATGGCTGCAGTCACCATCTGCAGTGATTTTGGAGCCCATGAAATAGTCCATCACTGTTTTCATTCTGTAGCCCAGGGCTTAATGGGTGATGAAACCCTTTGATGTTTAACTAATTGATTCTATATCAAGTACTGTGGCTGCCTTCCTGAAACTAAGTCAATATTAGATTTCCCTATGCTGATTGGAGGATCCTGAGTACCAGTCTAGTTGACCCCAGAAAGAACATAGGCAGAGCAATTTTTTCCAAAATGGGTGTTTTTACTAGCATAAGCAATACTATGAACATCTTTGTGCATAAAGCTATTTCTATATTTTGGATTCTTTCCCTGGAACAACTAAGAAAGAACAGCAATCAGACTACCTGATTTTCTCAGGGAAAGGATAAGCCCCAAGAGCGGGATAAGCCTTCTTTGCAGGTCCCCTTGGCTTCCCAAGTGGTGCAGTGGTAAAGAATCCACCTGCTAATGCAGGAGATGCAAGAGAAACAGGTTTGATCACTGGCTTGAGAAGATCTCCTGGAGCAGGAAATGGCAAGCCACTCCAGTATTCTTGCCTGGAGAATTCCATGGACAGAGGAGCCTGGCAGACTATGGTCCATGGGGTCACAAAGAACCAGACTGGACTGAGCAAACAATCACACACACTCACATGCACTTGAAAACCTACCCAGGATCATACCACCAACCAGTGATTACAGGTGTCACATCTTATTAAACAGTTACAGAATATGGTGCCAAGAAGACCTGGGGACATGATGGAATGATTCTACACCATTGTGGGTGAGAATGCATGGCTCAGGGAAGGAGAGCAGCTCATCCAAGATTGTTCAAGAACATGACTAAGCCAAGTCTAATGACCAGGGTTTCCCGAGTGTCACGCCTTGCTCTTGCTTCCGGCCTCTCATGCCTTCTTTGGAATAGCAAGCAATTAACAATCCCCTGAGGGTAAGGCTAAAGACAGTTGCAAGAAAGAGTGAAGGCTCTGGGGGAAGCAGAACCTTTGAGGATAGGAAACAGTTGGCTCCTCCGAGGAAGCAGACCTTCACAACCTCTTCCATTCCCCTGTCCTCACAAGGGCAGTAACTAGGTGCTTCCCCAAGGAGATTGGAATAGCAGGTGGGACTGAGGCACTTAAAGGATGCGGTGGAATCACCTTATCCTCTCTTCATCATTCTTAAGATAATACATAGTAATAACAACAACAGTAATAATAAACATTTAATTGTCTAAGCCTCTCAATATCGAGCCATCGTGTTATTCTTATCTTCATTTTACACATTTGTAAATAGATTCAAAGAAGTCAACCAGCTTGTTTTAAGCCATACAACAAAGACGGAAAAGTCCTCGATGCTGGGAAAGATTAGAAAGCAAGAGAAGGGCATGACAGATGGGGAGATGGCTGGATGGCATCACTGACTCAATAGACAGGAGCTGAGCAAACTCTGGGAGATGGTGAAGGATAGGGAAGCCTGGTGGGCTGCAGTCCATGGGGTCGCAAAGAGCTGAACACGACTGAGCAACTGAACGACAGAGACTGTGGATCTGCCAGATTACAAAGCCTACAAGACAGCAGTTTCCCAGCTCACAGCCAGTGTCAAGCTAGACATCTGCTGAGCAGGAGAGGCGAGAGTCCTGAGGCCAGACCCCTCACCTCAGAAAGAGTTGTGGTGAAGAATAAAATAGATACACGTGAGCAGACAGGCATATCCATGGACACCTGACTGATGACAAAGATGCCACTGCAGTGCCACAGGGACGTGATAATATTCTCAGTAAGCAGTGCTGGGTCAGTTGAATATCCATAGAGAAAAACATGATGCTGAACCCCTCCGCCTCATACCATACACAAAATCAACTCTGCTTGGATTACAAATCTAAATGTGAAATGTCAAACACCAAAGCTTTAAAAAAAAAAAAAAAGGAACATTTTGGAAATCACTTTGGCAAGTGATTTCCCAGGCAAGAATACTGGAGTGGATTGCCATTTCTTTCTCCAGGAAAATCTTCACAACCCTGGGATCAAGCCCACATCTCCTCCATTGGCAGGCAGATTCTTTGCCACTGTGTCACTAGGGAAGCCCAGGAAATTGCAAATTAAAACAACAATGAGATAGAGTTCACTACAGACATTCAGTTCAGTTCAGTTCAGTACAGTCACTCAGTCGTGTCCAACTCTTTGCAACCCCATGAATCGCAACATGCCAGGCCTCCCTGTCCATCACCAACTCCCAGAGTTTACCCAAACTCATGTCCATCGAGTCGGTGATGCCATCCAGCCATCTCATCCTCTGTCGTCCCCTTCTCCTCCTGCCCCCAATCCCTCCCAGCGTCAGGGTCTTTTCCAGTGAGTCAACTCTTCGCATGAGATGGCCAAAGTATTGGAGTTTCAGCTTTAGCATCAGTCCTTCCAATGAACACCCAGGATTGATCTCCTTTAGGATGAACTGGTTGGATCTCCTTGCAGCGCAAGGGACTCTCAAGAATCTTCTCCAACACCACAGTTCAAAATGAGCATCAGAAGGCCCCAAATCCTAAATACAGATAATACCAAATGCTTACAACAATGTGGAGCAACAGGAATTTTCATTCATTGCTGGTGGGAATACAAAATGGTACAGACAGTTTGGAAGACAGTCTGGTTGCTGCTGCTGCTAAGTCGCTTCAGTCGTGTCCGACTCTGTGCGACCCCATAGATGGCCTCCTACCAGGCTCCCCTGTCCCTGGGATTCTCCAGGCAAGAACACTGGAGTGGGTTGCCATTTCCTTCTCCAATGCATGAAAGTGAAAAGTCAAAGTTAAGTCACTCATTTGTGTCCTACTCTTAGCTACCTCATGGACTGCAGCCTACCAGGCTCCTCCGTCCATGGGATTTTCCAGGCAAGAGTAATGGAGTGGGGTGCCATTGGAAAACAGTCTGGTAGTTTTTTTATAAAACTAAATGTATTCATACCATACCATTGATCTAGCAATCAATCACACTTGGTATATACCCCAAAGAGTTGAAAATTTATGTCTGCACAGAAAAACTGCACATGGAAGTTTATAAGTAGCTTTATTCATTTACCAAAACTTGAAAGTAACCAAGATGTTCTTCAATAGGTGAACTGATAGATAAACTGCGGGATATCCAAATAAAGGAGTATTATCCAGCACTAAAAAGCAAATGAGCTATCAAGCCATGAAAAGACATGGAGGAAACTTAATGGTATATTACTAAGTGAGAGAAGCCAATTTCAAAAGGCTACATACAATACTGCATTCTAGAAAAGGCAAAACTATAGAGATAATAAAAAGATCAGTGTTTGCAGGGATGAAGGGGAGGGAGAGATGAATAGGCAGAGCATAGTGGATTTTCAGAGCTGTGAAACTCTTCTGTATGATACTATGATGGCGAATAGATGTCATTATACATCTGTCCACAGCCATAGAATCTACACCAAAAGCAAACCCTAGTGTAAACTGTAGGCTTTAGATAATAATTATGTGTCAATGTAGATTTACTGATTATAACAGATGCACCATTCTGGTGCAGGATGTTAATAGTGGAGAGGGTGCTCATGTGTAGGGGCAGAGGGTTTTAGGAACTTCCTGTACTTGCCACTCAATTTTGGTGAGAAATTACAACTGCTCTTAAAAAAAAAAAAAAAAAAAA